>JADDOH010001195.1:0-82192 GCA_016648135.1 Agrypnia vestita
GGTTCAGATCCTCATGATCTGACCTCATGATCTGACCCCCCCGTCATCACCAGATAGTTCAGTCGGAAGAGAATGGGACTAACCTTACTCATCAATTTCAATCTCAGGATCCTCTCGGTGATGTGCGCGCTGAACTCTCTCTCTCGAGCCGCATCAGGTGCCTCTCATATTAACAAGTTAAAGTTGAAACATATTAACAAAGATGGGTTCACATAACAAAACATTTTGAGCAGTCAACATAAGAAGTTATTCAATAAATTACTAACAATTAGCTGTGCCATGAAATGGCGACAACAGGCAAACTCAAAGATATCGCTAAATTTGGTTCATTAAAATCATATTTTCTAATTTAAAATAAATTGAACTCTCCGCGACATCATCGCTGACGGCACGCTCGCACAGGCACAGCGAGCGAGCACGACAGCAACATAATTTTGCGCGAGAGACAAGGATACGTAGCTTTAATTAAAAAAGTGCATAAATTCCATACCACATGGATATTTTCAATGAATATTTTTGTTTGCCAATGATTTATAAATTTGAAGTCGCAGAAAACGGCCCAACCACTTAACCCACTTGACGGCCATTGCCGTTAAGTGGGCTAGAAAAATACACAATTTACAAAAAACTATAACACTTAGACCTTGGACTATTTCAGCACATAAAGATATCTTTGTGAGCTGTCCGAAACAGTATATCTCATTTTTAGCATTTTGTGGGTTGGTCGCTTTCTGCATAACTACTTCCAATTACTCCTAGGCTTTATAATATCAAATTTTTAGTATCCGTTTGTATGTGGCTGTTCTTTTTTATCATCCATACAATTGAGTAGCTTGTAAGTCCTGCGGTTAGGACTCTCGCCTCGTGATCCGAAGGTCGAACCTTACTCCAGACCAGCAAGATAGTCCTATTTTCATAGCACAAGCGTTTAACTTAGTTTGAAAATAGTAAGATTATTGATATGCACATATTCCGTGTTCGCATATCTATTTAAAAAAAAATTATCACCAAGTTTTTGAAATATTTAACATAATATTACTAGCTCTAACACGTGAAACATCACGGGACATAATAATTGTACGATTTTGAAGCTGAAAATGCATTAATAGAAAATAACTTGTTATTTTTAATTGACTTTATTCGCTTATACCTAAAATTAAATATAATAAAATAATAATATAAAAATGTGAAGACGTGTAATTTGGTAGGCGACTCTTGCATGTTGCCCTAGTCGTTGCGTATTGTCACACTCTTATTATCTAAAGTTGTAATTCCAGGGTCGCTCCAGCAAGTTACACGGACGTTACGGACAGACATACAATGAAACATACTATAATTAATATTATAATTCGATTAGGTTGATTGATATGGTAGTTACTTTGTGCCGCTACATGATTATTTCAATTTAGCGTAAATTAAAACTTAACTTTATCTTAATTAAATTAATTCATTTAAATTTACTGAATTAAAGCCATTTTGATTATCCTTCTAATTTTTTATTTATGTTCTAAATCTCTGTTTCTAGGTCACTATCCACTACGTATATATATATATATATATATATATATATATAAAGCGCCGTCTGCAAATAATCTTATTTAACATTTTTACCGTATCATTGGTCTTAGGTCATATTAATGGTCCCAAGACGAATCCCTGTGGTACAACAAGATCATTTTTTGTATCTGATGTATGGTCAGTAACTTTAGTTACTTATATAACACTCAGATCACTGAGGTAGTTTCTGTACAATAAACAACAACAATGCTTTATCTTGTAGGCCACGCATACTTTACTCATTTTAAAAAAAAATGCGGTCTCTTGTTTCGAATTTTCTTTTTAAATCTAGAATTACCAAAACAACATTTTCATTTTCGTCTATAAATGTGTCCTTTCCAGTCATCAATTACAATTTATACTTAGTGCCATTTCACAAGACGAACATGAAAAAAAAAATGGTTGCACACATCAATCCAATTATAAAAGGTCACTGTTTGCATGCATCACAAATTGACAAATGCTTGTCTAGACAGGCGCTAAAAATATTCGACATATAAAGGTCATATTTTTGTTGCGTGCAGCGTCTATTAGGTAAATGTATCATGCTTAGAAAGTGAGGTCATTTACATTCTAAATATATACCCTTAATTTTAAATAAAACAAAATTGTTAAGTCAATGACGTGATCTAGGCATGGACTTAAAGAGTTGCTGCCAACTTAAGGCTGTATTGCCACCAGAGGTTGTATTTATCCGTTCTGGAGATGTTTTGCCTGATAAGAGATGCAATCTTTTAGAAGCAGTAAAGTGGTCAAGCCAATAGTCAAGATTTATTTTATTTTATTTTATTCGGTCATCCAACGGGGAGACATAATTGCTTGGTAAGGCAAAATACAGAAAAATAGTTAAATAATTAGTGTATATTATAGATATCTCACAGAGACGAAACTGTATTAATTTTGGGAAAGTAGGTATAGAAGTCATTTGGGTGTACGCAGGACTTATGACCTGTCTTTTTATGGTTGGCTTAAGTGATCACTTTACACAATTGTAACATTCGCCATTTCCACCCATGATAGAATATACCATGCTTATTCATTTTCATTACACACAATAAAGTATATTGCTCTCAAAATTTCGTAAAAAATCAATGTAGATTTTCTCATTAGCGACATCTGTGGGGATTTAGGGGAATGAAAATGGCTTTGTACAGGCCGCATGGAAAAGGCGCTTACAACTCATATATGAAAGCTTTCCACGCAATTTGAACATATATACAACATCCAAAAAATGAATAAGCATGGTATATTCTATCATGGGTGGAAATGGCGAATGTTACAATTGTGTAAAGTGATCACTTAAGCCAACCATAAAAAGACAGGTCATAAGTCCTGTGTACACCCAAATGACTTCTATACCTACTTTCCCATAATTAATACAGTTTCGTCTCTGTGACATATCTATAATATACACTAATTGATTAATAATGTCTCTGTGACATAAATCCAGCACTGTTCTGAAAGATTTGAACAAACTCAAAATATTCTGAAATAGTTAAATGTTTCCCATAATTGAAGGATGACACAGACAGGACATAATTATAGATAAGTCAATTTTATAATGACAGATAAAACAATTTTACAGTTTCATTTAATCTATTGTTCCAAATTTAACTTTAACATTAACATAAACATAAAAGGGTTCGTCATGTATATAATGCACATGGTCAGGGAGGGGGACGAGTTTCTAGTATCTGCTTCACCATATGACGATACTCTTCATATTTAATGTTAAAAATATCTATATTTGTATATTCAAGAACACATTCATATTTGTGAAGTTGTAATTTTTCAGAACAGAGTTTTTTTTATCTATATTTGATTTACGATTCACAGATCACGGCATTTTGAAGTTTTCTGAATGCGCTAAGGAACATGCGTCAACTCCAATAAGACTAGATATATGCCAGCCACTAAAACAGTTATGAATAACCAGGCCCCAATCGCAATCAACATAGGCTCACACACAATAGAATGTATTAACAATTTCACCCACCTAGGATCAATGGTGACCAATGCAAATGACACATCAACCTAGATCAAACACAGAATACGTATACACGTGGCAAATAAATGTTTCTTCGGTTTGAGAAGACATCTCGAATGCTGTCAAGAAAAACAAAAATTACCATCGATAATACACTATTACGTGCTGTATCAACTTATAGTTCTGAATGCTGGGTATCGAGTAAAAAGGATGTAATTTCTCTCCTTGTATTGGAAAGACAAATACTCGGTCCATAACAGATAAACGGAGTTTGGAAAATATGATACAACGAGGAGATCTACAATATTTACAAAGATCCCAACATAATACAAATTATCAAAATAGGGAGGCTGCGATGGGCAGGGCACGTAGAAAGAATGAGTGAATAGAGAATGCCAAAAAAGATTCTCCACATAAAGCCCCAAGGTAGATGCAGCGTTGGCAGACCCAAACTCCGATGGCTGGATGGCGTGCGGCAAGACGTGAAGACTATAAGCATCAGAGATTGGAAGAGTACATGTCAGGATAGAGGAAGATGGAGAAGAGTGTTGGAGGAGGCCAAGGACCACAATGGGCTATGAAGCCATTGATTATGATGATGACAAATGCGCCAATTCGTGCTACTTACATAATCTTCTCACGCAAGACGTATTGGGGAGATGAATGCAGCAAACGGAATCAAAAGAAAATTTAACATTTTTATTCAATCTATTGACACCATAAACTTCCACGAGGAATGTTTAATTTCAGGGATATAAGCATTTTAACTCCAACCTGTTTTTCTTATGTGCATCCCTTACCTTGAACCGCTTTTGAAGGTGTGTTTACGTTAAAAATAATTTTATAATTTCTCAAAGCAAATTCTTATAAGATTGTGACTAACCTTACCTAACACACAGATACACAAACAGATACACCATCAAAGCGGACAATAATTAATGCATTTTACAACATGCCGCATTTATACATATAGATAATTTATTATTTTAAATTTGATTTTTTTTACATTGAGTGGTGCATGTTATTGGTACATGATTCTGTAATTTATTCGTCTGTTATCTAAAAAATTTATATTCGTATTTCCATTTTATAAAATACTAACTGTAACCTGTCAAAAATGACGGAACATTGGTTCGCGTCTTTGCTAAGCCCTAGTATATATTTATAATTTCTTTTTGGCGGTCCACAGAGAGGCGGCCGAAGCAACATGCCTAGAACGGCCGGTTCGGGTTTGCTTGCCCAGGAACAACGAACAGGAAAAACGGATAGATTACGAAATTATTATGTTTGATCAAAAAATGTTTTAATGTAAAATTTTAATTTCTATTATTTTATTGGTCTCCCACAGCCATTTATTTCACTAAAATTAATCTGGAGTATTTCGATATCTAATTAAATTAATTAATTATGTATAATAGCATTAATTAATACACATTGTACAATTATTATACTCCGATTATTTTTACCTGGTGCCTGGCTAGATTTCAATAAATTTCATATTGGACAACCTACATAAATATAATTCTCACCGTGAATCAAACTTTAACAACAGCCCGCGAAAGTAAGCCATTAGCACGCATGCTTCGAATAAAATAATTCTATAATCGTCTGACACTTTATTTATTAACTTTCATATTAAATATCTATTAACGCAGACGCACAATCTACATACAATACTGTTATTTTTTATATGTTAGTTATTTGTTTTTTTTATATTCAATAGAGCATTAGAACATTTTGCATACAAAATAGATAAATAATGCTAATAGAGGAGTCAGCGACCGCCAGACCAACGTTATAGTATCAAAGCTGAAATATTTTCTGTAAAAAAAATAGATGTACCCTATAGTGGGTAAGAAGGTTTGGATATTATGATATTTGAGTTCGGGGATTTCGGCAAATAACAGGCAATACAGATTCGAAAAAATGGGTAAATAAAACCTGAAAATAACAAACCTATTTTTTTATACGTTTGAAGGAACAGTACTATTCACTCATATTAATCAATTCCAGACACTTTTCTATTAATAATCATGCCATTTACGTTATAGTAATAAATATGAAATTTATATATTGATAACATACAGAATCCCTTGTAACATGTCACAACACCCCGAATTCAAATGCCATAATACCCAAACCTTCTTACCTACTATAGTGTACATCTACAGAAAATATTTCAGGTTTGGTACTGTCACTGGCTCTTGGTCCATAATGCCTTGTTCAAATTTTTTTCTGTCGGCGATGACGAACTTTCATCCAGTCGGGTAATGGAGTCTGTTTAAGAATTCCAAATTAAATTACGAAAAATCCTCATAAAAACCGCGCTCACTTAAAAACGGTCGTAATGAAGAAGTTATCAACAAAAGAATATTCTCAGCCCAGTTTCGCCGCGGCGAAGAAAGAGACGGCACAACTCTCGCAAACAGAATCGCCTCCCGGAACGATATCATTCCCGAATTAAATGAAAGTTTTGTCTAATTCCTTAGTGAAGACTCAATCCATTCCTCTATCTGAGCGGCGGCAAGAAACACTCCTTAAAGGGAGGAATAAAAGTTAACGACCCGAATTATGCCAGCCACGTCCCGCGTCCCCGCTGCGGTCTGGGAGGGGGTGACTCCCCGACTGCAGACAAGCCGGGGGTGACTGACCACATTGACGAATTTAGATCTTGTTTGTACCCTTGGTTACAAGCGACCTTTTTATAAGCTTGGTTGCATTGAAACCTCGGTTTGTTTGTTACCTCGGTTACGTACTGACGTTTGGTCTCATTTGTTTGTTTTCAATTCGCAACAAGATAAAGCAAATATTTTTTAAAATTTAAACGATCGCTGACTGCTAATAACGTCGAATTAAGATCATGTCCATTACATTTTATTTAGATGAAGACGAGTAAAGATCATATGTACATTACATGCGTGCACACTATAAATTACACACAATACATTACATGTATTGATTATATACTTCAAGTGGGAAAGGCAATAAACACAAAATCGATTACAAGATTTGTTAAGACTAAAAAGTAGATAATTATAATATAGTAAAAAAATATGCTTATATATTTAAATGTACTTAAAAATAAAAAAAATATTTTCGGCCAAAAAATTTTTGCCTCGCTCGGCAAATAAAAACGTGGGCACTTTCCCTACATCAAAAAATCGAATTCTGTTTTCTATATGAATATCCTAAGCGCCCACCTTATATTTGGAGAACGAGGCAAAAAAAATTTTGGCTGAAAATTAATTTTTTACTTTTTAGTACATTTAAATAAGTATTACAAGCGTGGTAAATATAATTAATTAAAATGGACAAAAGTTCATTTTTATTAATTACTAGCTGAACCCGGCCACGCGTTGCTGTGGCTCAGTCTTGTTAAATGGAAAAGAAAGAAAACAGAAAACACACGTTTCTAATATGTTTAATTTTACAATGCTTGTGAAATTTGAATTTGAAAAATGTTAAATCTAAATATTTATCACTATTGAAAGGGTAGGTTAGGTTAGGTTGCGCCTTTTTTTCAAATAATTTGTGCGAATTCGAATGCAACACTGTGTCAAAAAGAACTTTACGAGATTTACGATTTTAGGCAATCGAAAATGCACATTTTTATTTATATAAATAAATACTAGGTATATGAAAATAAATTTGGTATACAAAACCATTAGAAAGCAGTTTTGCCAAAATTTCAAAGCAATCGGTGAAGAACTTTCAGAGATTATCCATTTTGTACAATCGAACACTTACATTTTTATTTATATAGATATTTATTATTACTCTGTTATAACCGTATTAATTCATTGATCGTCGTGAATAATCTCTACAATATTAGCGCTAATTTCGTTTTTATTGGATTTTTTTACTGCTTCATCCTAGAATTAATTACTTTATCTAAGGATTACGATAACAAACGAAGGATTACAGAACTCAACCATCGATACTTCACAGTTCGCAAAGCAGGTCCGTCGTTTTTACAAGCTCATCAATCTTTCTTCAATCACCCGGACAATGTTCCGCGCGGAGGCTCTGATTGTCCGGCGGCAAAAAAGCCCTCGGCGTCAATATATGAATGGCAGAGCGTGAAGCCTTCATTTGGGGGCAGTTCACGCCCTCATAATTGGCCCAAATCACTCAGCAGGCTGGAAAAAAACACGCGAAAGAATATCAAATTCGAAAAACAGACACTCTGGAAGGTATTTTTCTACTATCCTGGCCTGCTCCCCCGGTTCGTGAACAAATACGCGAAGAAACTGGGGGAAAATAAAGTTTTTTTTCGTAACGGAAGCACTTTGGATTTGTAAAAATATCGGGAATATTATTAGGTAATGTAACTCGTGAGAAAACATAGGCTTTCTTTTGTATTTACCCGCGTGGAGGGGCGGGATCCGTGTCGCCCCGGGAGGAAGGGATGGGGTGTCGAAGGGAAGCGGATAATTTAGCATACACACATAACATCAAGCTGAATACAGAAAAGATAAGAAAATGCTGCAGATTTATTTTGTACTACACATATTACGCCTTTACTAAGTCTACAGATATTCTTTTTAGTTTTGTTTTTTCTATTTTTTTTTCACATTCTCCGGTGGATTACTATATTATTTTACTCCTTTGTCATATGAACAGTTTTATATATTCATTTTCCTTGTATTTGGAATTTTTATTCCCTTTTCATTTCTTGTTATTATGTCCATGGACTTGTGTGTCATTTTTTACTTTTGTCGTATTTTGGGATTATATCGTTTAAACTTTTGTATTGTAACGAAATGACAAAGGGGATTACATACAGAATCCCACTTAAATTTTAATGATGACAATAACATCGAAACCTCTTGGACCTTCTACTTCATTTTGGAACACACTACCGCACTCTGGAATTAGCTACATTACTCGGGGAATTAGCTACATTACATGGCAAAGCCTAGAAGCGACGAGAACCTTCTCCTAAACACTAAAAAAATCTAGGAGATTCGATAATCCAGTTTTTGGATATAAATAGCGCAGACCTAGGCCGCCGCGCAGAGTTGTCGTGTTAGATAGTTTGTTCGGTGCGAAATTGGCCGCGAAATACGAGCGAGATGGTAGCCAGGGTGGCCAGTCGTGAAATGTGAAGCGATAAATTAAACGAATAATCGATCGAAGTGCCTAAATGGAGAGATAAATCAGAAAGATTAATACGATCGAGAATTAGATGGGGAATGTTCTAGTAAATGTTAAATGCGTTATACCTACTGATAAAGTGTTCATTTACGCGTGATATACTGCGAAATAGTGTAATTTAAAGAATAACGTTAAATTTAATTAATTTTAAGTGACATTGTACGTCGAATAATTAATTAATCATTAATTAACAAATCGCTAATTATTTTCCAGTTTTATAATTCACTCCTCTCTAGCTACGATACGTGAGAGTATATAAATATTATTGTGTGTAGTCTTTGCTTAACAGTGAGTCAATTTAAATCCGTTTAATTTAATAACATATTTTTAATTTAAGAGTATCTAATTTTCCTTAAAATGATTTTCTTTCTCTATTTTGTTAATTTTGCAATTATTTTATATCTACGTCGTTATTTAAGTATAAAATTACATGAAAAAATATATTTTTTGAAAAAATTCACTTACATTGAAATGTAGGTACTAAAAAGTAAAAAAAAAATTCGACTAAAAAACGTTTGTATACTCTACAAATATAAGGTGGGCGCTTACGATATTGATACTGATTAAAGAAATCTGTTGTTGATAAAGGAAAAGCGAGCATGCTTTTTTTGCCCACTTGCAGAATGGGCAAATGTTTGGCCGAAAATTTATTTCATACTTTTTGGTACATTTAAATATGAGCATGTTTTTTTTGGAAAAAATTTTCATGTTATACAATTTTTTACTTTTTAGTTTTAATATTATACAAAATCATATACAAAATACAGTATACAAAATCACTTCGGTAGGAAACTAACACCATATTTTGGTGAGTTCATTAACTAATTTCTCATATAAAACTTTGATTAATTAATTATGATTGATCAAATGATTAGTCTAATTAATATATTGTCATCAAGGATACGTCTGTGTGCAAAATTTCAGGTAGATTGTACATTGGGGAGCGGGTTAAATATCCATTATAATATTCCGTCCAGACAGACACAAAACAGGTGAAGCTAATATTTGCGTGGCAAATAGTTGAGCAATATTGAAAAAGATAAGCAAATTTTAATTTATAAATTATTATGGCTCTTTCTTGAGTCAATTTTTGTCTTAGGAATGTTACTTTTTGGCAATATTCTAAACATTAAATTCAAAATGTTTTTTAATGATAATTATATTGTATTCACCATTCTATTTTTTCTTCATCGATATCTATTTTTATGTCATGCACGTAGAAAGTATCTACTTACATGTAAACAGCAGAACCTTAATTTAAATATTATAGACCCGAATGATCTATGAATATTACATTTTCCCTTAAATTTATGTGTTGGCGCAACTTGACTTTTATATATTATTTTCTTCCACTTCTCCTACTTTATCTTCTGGCGTAGCCTTGTATCTACGAAACGCGCTACGGAGAGCACGGACTACAGGCGCCACCTGCGACCGGCCGGCTAAGCTCGCGGCTCCCGAGAATCGAACCAGACTCAAGCATTGTTGGGCCCGAAACGTGACCCGGTGCATTACTTAACTTGAACACAACCAGTCAACGTTTTCATAGGCCCACTTTAATATATGGCCACCAAACGGGAATTAAAATAAACAGCCAAAAATACAGCGCGAAAACCGATTGAGCCTTCATTGATAAAAGGTATCGGAAAGATGAAAGCGCCCTGTCGAGACTTTGAGCCATCAACCCTTCTGGGATAAGTGTACGAAAATAATTACCATTATAAGTTCAGCACATTGTACCATGTTTACTTTATTAAAAAAATATATATAAAATACAAGAATAATATAATTAATATTTTTAATATTTAAAGCATTAACGTTGTGGTCACACATTTTAACAAAATGTTATTTATGTTAGTATATAACCACTAAAAATTACTTTTTTGTCTATCGGTTTCGAGGCGTCACCCATCTCTTCATTAGAACAACCAATACACTAGCATGTAAATAACACTACACGTACACACCACAATCATATTATTATTTACACACCAAAACCTTCACAAACACTCTTCACATGCATGTTACTCTACTCTGCAGTGCATGTTGGCCTTTAGTAAGAGTAGCACGCACGTGAAGAGTATTTTGTGAATGTTTTGGTGTGTGAATAATTCTATGGTTATGGTGTGTAGTGTTATTTATATGCTAGTGTAGTGGTTGTCCAGACGAAGAGATAGGTTACGTTTCGAAACCGGTAGACAAAAAAGAAATTTTTAGTGGCTATATACTAACATTAATAACATTTTGTTTTAAGAATGTTTTGAGTATGTTCAATTTTTTCAAGACACAAAACTGTATTTTATCTCCAGGGAACATTATTAATCAAGATACATATAGATATCTCTTAAGTAGATTAAGAGAAAGTAGATATGGAAGTCTTTTTTGGGTGTTTATAGGGCGTGTCTATCGTACGGCTGGCTTGAGTGATCACTTTACACAATGTAAAGTTCAACAATTCCAAAAAAAAAAACTTCCACACTTAGTTAACCATATAAAAAAAATAACTGCGTTTTTATGATCTTCAATATTGAGAAGAATTTTCATTTTATTTAATTTAAAAAAACATGTACAGTTTGTTTGTTTTTTAACTTTATCCGATGAACTTAAATCAAGTGATGACATAATTTAATCAGCGTTGTTACTTTTCCGTCTTCCCAAGCCTTCTCCGATCTTCTCTGCTCGGGAACACAAACAGAAACTTTCCCGACCTCGCCAACTTCGTGGAGGCTGGTCGCGAGCTGGCGGCAGGCTTCGACGCTACTAACGAGGATATAAGGCAGTAGCTAGGGGTTAGATGTGTACTCCATGCTGTATCGTTTTATAGGTGAAATTATTTTATACATTACCAGCTGCAACCCATCAGAAATGATGGTACATTTACATGTCAATTTATCAATTTTATTAATAAAAAATGTTTTAAAAAATTTAAGGAAAAATTTGTAAAAAAAAAAATTCCGAAAAAAATTACTATAAAGAAGTTATGGACGTTACACGAAGTCACGGGGACGGACAGACGGACGAACAGACAGACAGCGAAGTTATTAAAATTGGGATTAATAAAAATAAAATACTTTGTATTAAACCTCTACTAACTGATGATGTTTTTACAAGATGGTATTAAAAGTAAATTTATAAATTCAAAAAAACCGCCTGCGAAAAAAGTGAACTTTAGATAAAAGCTGAAAAGAAAAAACATGTCCAGTTGTCTAAAATTTGGTCCTATTTTCATAGCACAAGCGTTTAGCTTAATTTGAAAATACTAAGAATATTGATATGACACGTATTCCGTGTTCGCATCTCTAGAAAAAATAATCATAAATTACTAAATCGTTAAATAATTTCCAGTGTTTTCATTTGTCTCTTGAAGCCGCGAGCCGTGACAATATATTAAAGATATCTCACAGCTATTTTTATTGGAAAGTAGGTATGGAAGTCTTTGTACGTTAACAAAGCTTAAGGCATTCTGTCGTAAGCTGACTAAAGTGATCACTTTACACAACGTGACGTTCACGATTCCACCCAGGACCGACCACTACATGTATCAAAATTTTGAAAGTTTTATATATTTGGTATTTTCCTACCTCGCCTCACATTATTCAATGTAAACTTACGCTATCGCCATCTTTGGTTGAATAAAGTGAAACGAGGTATATGAAAACCATATATGTATACAACTTTTCAAATTTGATTGATATGGTGGTCGATTAAGGGTGGAATCAGTGAATGTGACATTATTTAAAGTGATCATTTAAGCTAGTCAATGACTCGTTGTCCCTGTGAACGGCCAAATACTATCGACTTTCCTATATAATTAATGTACAATATTTACTACAATAATTATTTTAATTAATAAATGAATTTTAACTTCTTCAAAAAGAGCAAAATATTTTTTTTTAATTATATTAATAATGTGATGACATTATTAATATAATTAATAAAAAAACTAATCTATAAAAACTAAGTTTTTATTATACTTTCTTTCCCATTTATATTCTTTCCAATTTGATATTCTATCAATTAAGTTCATGAGAAAAATCTATCCCATGTATATATATTATTATCCTTAAAACTTATAGAATATTGAAAACGTAATAATTGTATAGGAGGGCATGGCGTCGGCGAAACCATCTGATTGGACCCATGGCTCGAGTCAGACTAGTTGAAACAGGTTTCGCGCTTTCTCCAAGCGTCGAGCTCCTTTCTCATTTGTATGGTTTCCAATTTGAAAAAAACCGTCAAAATTTTGAAAAAACGAAAATTATGCTATAATTAATTTTTTTAAACGAAAATTTGTTAGACCTTTTTTACCGTCGCCACGAGTCTGCCTGCAAAGTTTCAGCTCGATTGGATCACGGGAAAAGGGTTAAAAATCGATCCAAAGTTTTTTCGGCAGACAAGCAGATGCTACAGAAGTTAAAAGAAAGGGAGTAAAAATAGCATTGTCTCAAAATATCACACGTGATGTATGATGTTTGAAAAATCAAGACAGTATTATTGTTCTTTAAATTCTGCGCAGTTCATTTAGAAATGTGATATTTTTTGACCAGATAGTTTCATAATATTTTAAGTATTACTCAAAATTGATAATGTTTTACAGAATCTAAGACAAGAGCTGCGATGTATTTTTCATTATTACTTAACTAACATCTTGCCATATTTTTCGATGCCTCCGCATAAAAACCATTTATTCCCTCGATTGAACGCGAAAAGACGGTGTCAAAAGTACTCACCTCTGTCTACTTGACATTTCATTTTGAAGGCCTGTTATTAAATAAAATAATGAATGTAATGTAAAAGAAAATACAATATCTTGTAGAGCAGAAATTTTCTTTTGGCAGAAGTATAAGCGTCCTTGAAGTGAAATTTTTACGAAGATGGTTATTATTTATGACCTATTGTTTTACTTTTGACGCGCATCTAAAGAATGGTAACTATAATATTATATTTACTAACCCGTCAAAAATGACGTACTCCGATTATATAAGGCTGTGAGAACGACGCTATGTAGAGTAGCGTAGCGTCTTAACGTTGGACAAGGATGAACGTTAATCGATGGACATTATTAAATAGGGAATTATTTATTCATTCATTCATTTACGCCTAAATAGGCTTTTACGTGTGTAGGTATATAACAGTTATTTGCAAAAATAATATAAACAGAGAGAAAAACAAAAAAAAGAAAGTGTATATAATTTACATTATGGCGGAATGAAGCGTTCTCAGTATCGCGCCCCTATACTGTGACAGGCCAGAACCAAACACGTCCGCTATGTTTGTATAATTGTTACCTAACCTGTGTATTCTAGGTACTAGCGAGTTGTAGTGAGCATTTGTTCTAGTATTGTCACAGTAAAAAGGCGTCGGCACTCGAGTAGTTCGACTGGGTACATGGAACATTATTAAGGACAAAATTTCAGGGCTGTGGTAATGCGAGTTTACAATTTTATATAATAAAATCAGATCGGATAAAACTCTCCTGTCCGATAGTGGCAATAAACCAGTAAAATATAATAAGTTTGTATAGTTAAGATTTTCTATTGTGATGCTATCTTATCTATGGGATCTATTCTAATTATGCTCTTTTGCTTCTTATACCTCATTATT
This sequence comes from Agrypnia vestita, assembly GCA_016648135.1. Lineage (NCBI taxonomy): Eukaryota > Metazoa > Arthropoda > Insecta > Trichoptera > Phryganeidae > Agrypnia > Agrypnia vestita. The sequence goes on from JADDOH010001195.1 coordinate 14,306, forward strand.
ATGTGAGCCATCTGGTAGTGTTAGTGTCTGACATAGAAAATTATATATTTTGATTAGTCATCAATACCGATGACATATTATGCGATAACGTTATGAACGCACCGATTAGTTTAAATTTACATTAAACTGAAATATTATTACATTAAACTAAAATATAAAACGTTAATATTTTTATAAAAATCTTATTCAGAATATTTTATTAATAAAGTATAAATTCGATTTTTTCATTTTATTTAATAACAATTTTGAAATCACACTTATTTTCAAAACGGAATGAGATCAGTTAGTGGATAAGAAGTTACGGACGGACAATCAAAATTATTATTATTGGGGATTGCCGTTAGTTGATTGGAAGTTAGTTTAAATTAAGAAAACTCACGTCGAAAATGCAATATTTCAGGCAATCTATATAATTTACAGTCAATAATGAACAAAAGGGGTATGTTTTTAGTAATAGAAATAATGAAATACCACTGACATAATTTGAGTTTGTGATACATATGTACATTAGTGATGGGTCCGCTCTGTACTCACTACTACAATGTAGTACTACACTACACTACATTGAAGTGCACACTTCGCACATTTTGATGTGTAGTGCACACTACAAACTACAAACACCAACGTTATTGAAAGTATAAACTTCAAATAGTACACTTCATTTCAAAGCGAACACTACAAAGTACATACACTTCAAAGTTATCGAAAGTATGAGAAACACATTTTAAATAGTGTATTTTTTATGTGAAATTTTTGGAAAGTTGATGTAGATATATGAAGAATTTTCTGGAATCTGTAACAACCCCCCCCCCGTGGTTTTTTTGGAATCGAACGAAGAAATCTGTCTGGCGACCTTTTTTTTTTTTTAGGTTACTTTGGAGAAAATATCGTCATTTATTTAAATATTTTTGTCGTGTTTTTTTTTTTTAGCTCGCTAAATTTTTATTTGGGAAAAAAATACTTCATTTCATTTAAAACTTTACTTCACTATTACTTCATGTCATTACTTCACTTCATTATTATTACAATTACTTCATTTCATTACTTCACTTCATTAATACTACAATTACTTCATTTCATTACTTCACTCCTTTAATACTACAATTACTTCATTACTTCACTTCATTTACTTCACTTCATTTCGTAGTACTACAATTGTAGTGTACACTTTGTAGTCTTCAAACTGGTGAACGTGTGTGTGTTGTAGTCTTCATTTTGAAATGAAGTTTTTCCCTTCGCTAATGTACATATGAGTGAAGTGTCGATATAAAATTGAATACGTGAAATGGTTCAGAATTTACGCGTTGGAAATGGAGTCGGGAACAAACACTTGTATGGATGGCAGAAAGTAACCAAACCAAGTCACTTCGAGTAAAAACGTCTTTTTGTAACAAAGCGTGACTTATTTACTAAGACCTTTTTATGAGTGCTTACTTTGACCATTTCATATTTATTTATTTTTTTTATCTTACCTAGAGTTTATAACATTTTTTAGATTCTTTTAAAACTTTAATTAAATATTCATTTATTTATTTATTTATATACTTATTTATTAATCAACGCCCTGGTGGGCTTTTACAGTACAAGAAAATTAAAAGATTTTTTTAATACGTGACATAAAACACGTTTTACAGTAAGTAATTAAAAAATAATAATATAAATAAAACATATTTAAGATATATTAACAGTATGAAATGTAACAATATAAAATAAATTAACAATAGAAATGAACAATATTTATATATATAAACGATGATTAGTTCACAAGCTAACAGTAATAATTAGAAACCTTCAACAAATTAATTATATAGTAAAATAAAGATAATTAAACCAATACACCAGGTAAATAAGATAAGAAGATAAAATAAACCAAAAAATAAATATAAAAGATAAAATCAAGCCATATTTAAAAAGGAAATAAACAATAATTAGGACACTTTAAAATTAACAAATATATACAGGATTATTTGAAACACATCAATAATCTTGCAGGATTATATTCCTAATTTAAGTATGAGTCGAAAATGTTCAAGCAACCATGACCTTCATCATCAACTGATCAATAGTTACGGAGATAAGCGACATCTAAGTTTGCATCCTTTTTTTCAACACTTCTGACTTATTTTTCGTAAAGAGTTGGACTATCGCTACAGTAACTTATATGAAATGTGAAAAATTCATTTCCTTTAATATATATAAAATAAAACGCTGAACTTTGTTTTTTACACTATTTTATATTTTAGTGTTTTATTTCATAATTTGTTAATAATGGATTTCCACAAAAGTTAACTCCGAAACATTCAATTTCTTAAATATATAAATTTTATCGCCTTACCTCTCTACAAAGAGTACTTACTACTCTTGAACTATGAGAGGGAGAGCTTGAAGGTACTCTCATAATTTACAAGCTCGTAGTAATTTTTTTAAACGAGTCAAACGAAATGGAACCAGCCGCAGAACCAGACCGTGTACTAAATAATTGACGTTCGTTCATGTGTATATTTTTGTGGTCTGAAATCAAAATTTATTTTTCAAAATCAAAATAACGGTTTTACATTTATTATTTAAATATATTTTGTCAAAATTTATGGATGTCTTTCAGTAGTACAAATAAATATAAATAAATTAAACGAAATTAAGTTCATAATAATATTTATCTCTCCAAAATTGACAAAAAAAAAAAGTGTCTGAATCATGTTTGTATTTTTAAAAATTAACTAAAAAATGTTGAAAATTCCCTCGGTATGTTGGAACGTCAAATTAGGAAACAAATATGCAGATTATTTTATTGAAACCTTTGAAACGCGGACGAATTCAATGAATAATATAATTTATAAATACACAAAGGATTTTCGAAATTAGATACATAACAGTATTACGAAATTCTAGGAAGGTCAAAAATGTTTTGAAATTACCGAGTATTGAAGGTTTTAATTTTAATTAAATTTATAATATATTATTTTAATTATTTATTCGTACATAACGCTGTTATGTTTTCGCCATTCTTTTATATGGAGTGGAGGAATAGACTCTAAGCCCAACGTAACTTGGCGTGCGGCGAATTTTGAACTAAAACCCGCCCCGCCCGCACCCCCTCGCCCTGTCATTCAGTTCATTCTCGTCTTTGAGCGCGAGCTGTGTTATCTTGATTACCAATATACACTGAATTATTATGTCCAAAACATCCTTAACAATCCGAGATGGTTGTAATTGCCAATGAAGTATTGAAGTTTTGCGAAGCTGAAAAAGCGAATAATGGACCGACATTACAGTTTAGTCTGACAGTTTTACAGATAGAACGGCCGCCATTACTGCATGGTTTCTTTAGAGCTGCCCGACCAAATTTCTATATTTAATACGACACCGGTCACCGGACATTCTGTACATTATGTATTGTGTAATAAATTTACACCCTGACAACTTCTGTTACGCGACAGCGACGCCCTCCCTCGCACGCCAAGTTATAGTGGTACGTCTATAGACGCGTATTGTAAATTTCTTGGGTACATAGATAGTGACGAATGTTGAAGTCCTCCGGCGTATGGAAAAAGACCGAGAAGTGCTGCGAACTATCAAGATAAGAAGGCTGGAGTAACTCGGACATATTATGAGAAGACCTAAATGTAGTCTAAACCATCCAGGAGAAAGTAAGTGGTAAAAGAAGCGTAAGAAGTCGCCGCATCTCGCGGCTGCGTAACCTGAGGGACTATTAAAAGCGTAGCGTAATCGCCAATATGACAATGTTGTTAGAAAAGTACAGTGGTTTCGACATACAAATGCCCCAACACACGAATTTTTTGAGATACGAGTGCGCGGGACGCTCTTGTTACAGTTTGTGGAAAAGAAACCCCGAAAAAGTTGCAACTGGTCGTACATCGGAGCTATTTAATGACACTCGCCTAACTCATTTCCGCAAAATTCTGAAAGGGAGGAAGAAACAAGCCTCCTTGGACAGGTTTTTTTTTAAACGGCCTGCAGGTGAAGGTGAGGAAAGGGTGGCGAAAAAGACGAAGACCGGCGAAGGGAAAAACAGTGACGAGAATTAAGCTAAAGTAATACTTTTTGAAATCATTCTTTATTCTTTACATTGTCTTTTATTATGTTACGTTATTTATGTTTTTATACAATATTTGTCATTTTTTACTCAATAATTACATTTTTAATAATCAATAAATATATTTTTCTCATTAAAAAAAGCAACAAAAACAAATGTGGTTACATTTTGGGGGCTGGAACGGATTTATGGCAGTTCAATTAATTAAAATGGGGAAAATAGCTTTGAGATAAGAGCAAATTGACACACGAAGCCACTGTATATGTTGCAAATGTTGACGGCACAACCGCAGAAGACGTGGCATGATGGAGGACGGTCCTTTTAGGAGCCTCAACATGAAGAGCTTGCATGCAAAGACATAATATGATCGTGCATGAGGCTAGAGTTTAGTGTCAAGACTAGTGATGGTATTTTAACCGGTGACATAGGTACTAAACGTTTTTTTGAGATTTGTACCTGACGGCATCGATGATTGGTAACTATTTTTTACAATTCAACGGGCACCATCGGCACTATACAACAGCTATATCTTAGTTACTAATCATTAGTACAATCTGATGCAAATCCTAAATCTGTATCAAATGTTTCCAAAAATTAATTTCTGGCGTTCTTTAGCGGTAGGTACGCGAAGGTATTCGTGACTATTGCATTATAAAAAGTGGATTGCCTTAAAAATGGAATAAAAATGTTAATCAATTAAAAAGGGACTACATATAAGGTCGAAAAATTTTCCTTAACTTACCAGAGTGCCGTGGCGAAATTGGATAACGCGCCATTCCCGGATATAATGGAGGTCCGTGGTTCGAGTTCCGGTGGCATTTTAAAATATTTTTGCATTAATTTGATTTTTTCTGCATGTCTTTTCTAATTGATTAATAAAAATTGTACAATATTTTTGCGTTAAAACTGAAAGTGGTACATTTTAATAAAGCATTGTACATTTTAATTTTAATTAACTTAAAACACCGAGCCAAAAGCACATTTTCCATGAATATTTACTAAAAAATGCGGTTTTAATTTAATTACAACGCGGCTATACAATAAAATGAAAATACGTATGTTTAAATACAGAAAGCACAATGAGCGAATACAAATATTTATGCGGCAGCACGCTTCCAGAGTTTGCACAATACCGGGAAAGGGTCATCATTGTTTTAAAACTGCGGGTTTCTGGCTACCGAAATTCCACCCATATGGGCGAAGGTTACACAGCAATAATTACTGAACCATTTAATCAAAGAACTTTCCGTCCTTTCACTACTTGGAAAGCCTTTATTTGTAAGGGCATGTAATTAATTAAATTTCAATTTCTGGTCGATGAAGAACGTACGAAATCGTGGCATTTACACTGCTGCGAATACGTCTTCGAACCAAATTTATTAATCCATTAGAAAGACACGCACAAAAATCAAATCAACGAAAACATTCTTGGCTGCTATCGGGATTCGAACCACGGATCTCCTCCTATCCGGGGATGCGCGTTTGATTAATGAATTTGGTTTTAAATTGTTTTTATTGTTGTTTTTAGTGATGGTTTTTACTTACGTGAGCACTATTTAAAAAAATAATAAATAGATGTCACCACACAACCATGCTCTGCTTGGGCAACGAGACGCTTTTATTTTTCACTCTCCATACTTGTACACATAGTTGGAGTCATTTTAGTTTGAGTTTAGTTTGGAGTTGGGTTTAGAATAGTTTTGGAACCCGTTGTACGCTGTTTGCAGGGCAAAGTTATGCGCGTGTGAAATGAAGGCAGCGTGTATACAAAACATCAAAACTATCTAAATGAACATAATTTATTTTAATTCAAATTTACAGTTTCATTGCTCGGACATCTTTTGAAATAATCTCTTTTAGAACAGCTTAACAATAAAATATTTTTGTCGATTATTATTTATTACAAAAAGAAAAGAAATACATGTCATACCAATATTACTACTATTTTCAAACCATACTTTCTGAGCTTTAAAACGGCACTAACCTAGACCTACAAGTTATTACGTGATAAGTAAGGCTCTCAACATCCTTTGTATAACCATTAAAAAATAAATGGATCGTAAACTGAAAAATTTGGATAATTATATATTTAGGTAAAACATAAATTTAAATATCGAAGTAACTTTGTTTACACACAAAATAAAAGAAATAATTTATGAAATAAAAATAATAAAATTCTTTTTTTTTTAATACATTACCATTTTGAGTTATAACAACAAATGGGAGTGTAGATTAATATGGTTTATCTGACTTTAAGGTTGCGTTATGTATCATTAAGGTTAGGTTAATACAATGTCACGATACCAGAATAATTATCTGCCTGTGTGCATTCGTCTTACGTGCACCTATCTTGTACGCTATTTACTATAATGTTTGCCTATCAACAATGACAGGAAAAATCTACATACAATCTTTCTTCTTCCTGGCGCTGTCCCAACCCATTGCCTAGGTAGGCTGTTGGGGTTGGCTCTTCTCGTTCTCAGGCTGCATCTTCTTCGGTTCTAGGTGTCACTTTCATCTAGGCCGTTTTTGCAGGATTTCGGAGCTTTGAAACATCCAGGAATCCTAAGTTCTTCCACTGGATGATTGTCCATTAAGCTTCACAAACATTGCCTGCTTTATCGTGTGGTTGATCTTCCAGCTTACTGTATATGTCCATGACACCCAGGCTACCACGAATGCGCGTACTTTTAATCATAGCTGTCACATCACTAACTAATTGGTTGGGCACATCCCTACACAATCCATAGACATAGGAGAAAAAGAATATTGTCAACTGTCAACGACCTATGAAGGATCTAGTGAAGTCTATGTTATAAAAGTCTACATATTTTATATTATATTAAAGTGTTATTATTCAATAAAGACACCCTAAACCTTACAATCATCCGTATTCTGAAAATAACAATGTCTGGATCTTTAAGATCTTTATCCCAACACTTAATAGAAGATAATAAAAATTCAAATCTTCCCATCCTGGCATTTGACAGATATGTCTGGATCTTTAAGATCTTTATCCCAACACTTAATAGACGATAATTAAAATTAAAAATAAACGAGACATAGCTTTTTGTCGGTGTTTGTTTCTGTAAGTTTCTACATGAGATAGATATAGAGGGAGGGAGAAAGATGTAAATTGTTATCTGTCAAATGTCAGGATGGGAAGATTTGAATGCGCGGTTACGCCGAACGCGGTCATGACAAGTTTATTTCATCTGGACGCTGTGGATGAAAAAATTAATACGTTTGTAAGAAACAATCTTTCTTATATCATCTTTTAATACAGTGTATTTGAGCCGTAGAATTACAAATCCGCTCTGGACATATTTAATTTTTATTATCGTCAATTAAGTGTTGGGATAAAGATCTTAGAGATCCAGACATTGTTATTTTCAGAATCGGGCCGTATAGCTTTTATTGGTACTCCTGCCGACCATCTAAGCAATCGCATTTCTGCTGTTTCAGTTGCCTTAGAGTAGGAGTCGTACATCGTCCAGAATTCGGTGCCAAACATAATCGTGGGTCCGACAAAATTCTGGTACACCTTTCATTCCTACCTCTAAATCTACGCGCAGTATTTTGTAATTTTTTCTGATATCGAATGAAATTATAATTAAAGTAGGTACCTGCCTAGTTTGAATATGCAAATCTTTTCTGACTTAATAATTTGGAATGGAATCACAAAATGGAACTTGTGGAAGTTCCATTTTGCGCTCTGTGGAGAGCAATATTATTTAATATCCGGCCAGAGCCCCAGCCGATTGTACAATTATTTTATTCCAAGTGTGCGTGCAGATGACTTACTTTCGCGGTCTATTGTTAAAGTTAGATTAATGGCGTGAATTATATTTACGTAGGTTATCCGATAAAATTGTTTGAAATCTAGCCAGGTATATATCATCATTTACTTGTGTATACTATATTCGAAAAATATTTTAGCTTCGATTGGTAGGTCGGTCAGAAACACATTTATTCGTTTTTTTATTATTATTTATTTTACATTTACCAAGATCCTGCTTACTATAATAAAGTTATCAGCAGGTTTCTTCTATTACTATGAATAAACTAAAAAACTATTTGATAACAGTGTTGGCTTACATAAATTTATAAAATTATAAAAATATTAAAAATTATAAAGCTATTAATCTTATATTAACATGTAAAATATAAGGGGCTAGTGGACGGAATACCCCAGGTAGGGAGGAGATTCGAGATGACAAAGATGAGGATAGTGATGCGGTGAGTGAAGGTATTGTTAGCATGCAGACAGTTCACTATTTTCCAATCCAACTCAAGCAAGTTAGAGGGCATACTGTTGAAAACCGTTGGTATTTTCACTTGTAATGTTCTTTCTCCATAATAATTGTTGCATCTCGGTACAATATATTTTCCAAGTGACATTTGTCGCGTATTATACTATTCATTACAAGTGTTTTGTGGTTATCACTATAGCAGTTACTCAGTATAAGCCTGTATTTATTATAATTTATTAATATTCATTAACTTTATTTACGAAAAAATGTCTTCACACTGTACTTCTCCTTGTACTATAATCTCCTTCTAAAAAGCACAAATTTCTTTCTCCCTGCGGTCCCACCGTAGTTGGAAACAATTCTGGAACGCATCTTTTGAAATGATCTTCAGCCGGGCCATTGCGCGTAACGTCTTCTCTTGATTCAAAAAGTTTTATTTAAACCTTGTGGAATAGCCAAAAATCACAGAGAGCCATGTGGGAAAGTAGAGCCTGATGAACTAAGGAAATTGTATATTTAGCCAAGAAAGCCTGAATCAGACGCGAAGAATTTGTGAGTATGAATAAGTAAAAATAAAGAGATCAGCAGCGACGTCTATGTTTACACGTTATTCGAATTATTAATTCTCGGCCATAGATGACGATAACCTCGTTCCATCAAATATTTAAAATAATTCAACTTTTAAAAATTTGAAAATGTGTTATTTTTCTTAGGGTGAAATTGGTGGATCGGCCACTGAACGCAAATTGCTACCGCTGCCTCTCCATGAACCGCCAAAAGATACTATAAATATATACTAGGACTTAGCAAAGACGCGAACCGAGTTCGGTAATTTCTGACGGGTGACAGCTAGTAATTAAATGCCTGTTTAATCTGATTTAATAAATAAATCATTTGTTTTTCCAGGCTGGCAATAAAAAGTAATGTTTTGCCTGACAAGAACAGGATACGTGATTAATGAATTTTATTCGGGATAATCTAATGAGGCACACACAATTTTAAAAATATAAATGAGGGCCGAAAAAATTCTTCCATCAGATAATGTAGCTAATTTTAATCAGAATAATTTGATTTTAATCATAATTTTCCAAGAATTCAAGAAGTGTGTATCTATGCATGTGTAGGTGCCCACTTGTCGGGGATACCTTTGAAGATCCTTGAAAAAATTCCGCGAAAGCCGTGGAGCGTAAATCATGCGGAAGAGTCTGAAAATAGCGGACGGCGTAAAATATTCACGGGATTCCGGGCCTTCTGGACGTATTAGCGCGGTTGATTTTCCCCCGAAGTGGTTATTTCTTCTGGAAGAATATTGTTGAGAGAAGTAATGGCGGAGGTTATTGGAGCCCTTCGCGCGGCTTAATTAAATTTGAAAATTCGCGAAATATTCCGGAATTATTTCCACTTTTTCTGCGGTAAATCCACTCTGGTAAGAAAACTTTTAAACGGATTGGATTTATTTTTATAAAAAAAAAATTCAACGACTTTCACGCCGAGGAAACCGATTTGGGTTGGGGGAATCCGACTTCCCGATACCCGCCGCTTTACGGGCGACACCCAGGGCGGCGACCCTGCTCATTCGTCACCAGGTTGACAATTTTTTAAATCTGTAGGCTTTCCGTGCCGGGTCGCATAAAGGGCGACACGGCACTGAAATGCCACAAAAATGAACTTAAACCTTACATATTTTTTTGTATATTGTTATGTTACTTTTGTTACACAACTTACAAAAATTATTTTTTTACATAACTCGATAATTCTATGGAAACTTGTAAGACGTCTCTGGTATTTTCATCACAGGGGTGAAGTGTTTTTGTGAGTGTTGTTTGCAAGCCATTACTTAACCTCAACACATCAGCCCTGATAATGGACCCTGCAATGGGATCCGAAACGTTGGCCTGAAAGGTCGTTAAAACATGGCATTATATATCCCAGAAGATTCTGAGTGGGCGTCAAAACCTAAGAACATTCTTCGAGTGAAATATTTTTTATAATTTTTAATCATTTTAACGATATTTAAGATAAATCATTTAATTACTACACTTTATTTAGGAGATTAAATATATGTTTAATCTGAGGTGTAGAAAATTTATATATCCATGAAGTTAAATATATAAAGGTTACTGAATATTCAAATTCATAATAAAACCGATACTTTAATTCATAAACAGATATTTTTTTATTTAATTTATTCAATAGATAATATATTAGATGTCTTTATAACAACTACCAAATATTAACATCGAATTATTATTATATGTTTTACCTCACCAAAAAGAATTATGATTCTTCTGTGTGCTGAGGGATATATTATCCATATATTATTTATATCCATCGCATATTTTTAGGTCACAATGTAGTTTGGACGTCACTGTCATTGCTTAAAGGCATAAATGACTATGATGGTCCATATTTAAAATACAAAAATTATTGAAGAACATTCGTGAATGGCATCCACAAGACAAAAAAATTACCTAAAGTACGCCTATACCCTTAATGGATGGACGGTATTATTGGGGCTGCGAGGGTGACGCAGCAAGATGTAGAGGATCTGATAGAATGGCAGTCATGGAAAGTAGCAGAAAGGCTAATGATAGATTGTTAAAACAGCATAACCTTGAAACATCTGAAATTCTGGTGAAAACTGACTTTTTATACCGACATTCTGACAAAAAAAAATGTCTTTATGTTATTTTATTAAATTCTGTCATCCAACAGGGAGATATAATTGCTTGATAGGACAAAATAGGTACAGAAAAAAATAGTTAAATGTCTCCTTAACATATTGTTAGTACCCATACATATGATTCTTTACATATATCCTTTTAACTTTCACTATTGCTTTTGTATTCAATAATGTTTACTGTTTATATTATCCACATTTTATATTTAGGTATATTATTTTGTTCTCACTATTTTCTCTTGTTCTCTCTATTTTCTCTTGTTCTCACTATATGTACTCTCGGCACAGGTTTTTTCTAGTGAGATGAGTGGCTCTTTATCCTACCTACATATATCAAGATGAAGATAAATAAACAAACGAAGTGGAAAAAAATTCTCGTACAGCGGGGCTATAACCAAGACAATTGGATAGATTATTGGATAAAACTGTCAAGTTATAATAAATAAATTCAGATATAGATATTGAGCGGTTGAGAAAACGAAGGAATTTATTCCAGACGTTTCTTACTGAATTTTTCGAGCGAATAAATTTATGTTTGTCTCAATATAAGTGTAATTATAAAATTACGCCTTTTAAAATACATAGTCAATAATGAACTAAAACCAAGATGCCTAAGTACATTTATAAAGGAATTTTATATCACACTCAGCTTTTTCTATCATACATTAATATTCAACATTTTTTTTAATCATTATTAACCTACAGCTGACAGGGGGTTTGTGAATATTATACATGATTTGAAATTATGAAGATCACACAAATTAGAGGATTTGGAAGGTGTGTGAAATGCTCGAAGGGCACCCGTCTCAAACATCCGTGCCCCCTTCGGTGTTCTGTGAGTGGAAAGTAAATTACGATGTTTGTATATAAAATTACATATGGAAAATGAATAATAATAAAGTACCTACTTAACATAAAAATAAATTTAAAGGATAACTATTTATAAAAAAGACCTGGTTATTTATAATATTCAATTTACTATAAACACTTTTACTTATTTCCGAAATGTGTAATTTATCAAACTGTGATTCTGTATAATTTATATGTAAAATTTGTAAACCGTTATTAATATCAAATGGATGATCCATAGCCAAAAGATGGTTGGAAAATTCATAATAATTTTTGCTATTTAAACACATGAAGTGTTCCGTTTATCCTATATAAAAATAATCACAATCATTACAAATCAATTTATAAACACTCCATTATTTTTAAATTATCGTTATCCTTATTATTTAATATGTATTTTTTTAATTTATTATTAGTATAAAAAGCTGGTTGAGTAACATTTGAGATATTTTTAACAATTGAATTAGAAATTTCAGTATTTATAAATATAATTTTCCTCCAATGTTTAACTGAATCAAATGTTCAAGGGTAAACAAAAGAGTTTTAAAAAAAAATCAGTACTTTTTATTTAACATAATATCAATTATTTTTTATCATAACCACGCGATCTGTTTAATAACTTTTAATTCAATATTAAAATTATCAACAGATAATGGAATATTAATTAATCTACTTAGCAAAGAGTGAAAAGTTGACAATTTTTGAGAATATGGATGGTAAGAAGAATTGTGTACAACTAAATCTGTATATGTATCTTTACGAAATATGTAAATATCAATTTTATAATTAACAATTGAAATATTCAAATCCAAAAATTGATGCTGGAATTTTTTATTTCTATGGTATATTGAATCCTTTTATGGAGTTTATTTAACATAACATAACCTACATGCAAAAAACTAACCCATAAAAACCAAGTTTTATTATACTCCCTTTCTCATTTACTAGTGGAAACTGGTTTGGCGCTTAACCTACGTGTTGGGCTTCGGTCGGCGACGCTACGAAAGAGAGTAATAAAAAATTTCCAAAAATCCAAAATTATACTATAATCAGGTTTAGTATCTACCATATGCGTCGGAATCTCCATACAACTTAGTAAGTTGTATGAAAAAACCATTAAAAAAATTTAAAAATCCAAAATATACTATAATTATTAAAAAAAAAAATGAAAATTTAATAGATCTTCTTGATCGTCGCCACGAGTCTGCTTGCAAAGTTTCAGCTCGATTGGATTACGGAAAAAGGGTCAAAAATCGATCCAAAGTTTTTTCGTCAAGCAAACAAGCAAGCAGACGCCACGAGTTAAAAGAAAGGAAGTAAAAAAAGTAACCCACAAAAACCAAGTTTTTATTGTACTCCCTTTCTTTGTAAAATATAAGAACAATTAAAGACGAATTAAAACATACAACATAACACTGAACTTACAGTAATTTAATATATTTATAAAATGTCAGATGTTTTGAGCTTTGATAAGACACTTCATGCTTTGAAGATTAAATTCTAAAAACATTTGTCAGTCAATTTAGATTTTCGACATTCGTAGTGAAGTACCTATTATGTAAACCGACGGAGTAATTCAAATTTAGAAAACATTCCGCGACGTTATCGGGCCGCCGTTGCTAGTAATCAAACTTTTGTAATGCTTCCAATTTGAAAAAACTATTAAAAATTTGAAAAATCCGTAATTATACTATAATTATTAAAAAAATTAACGAAAATTTGATAGATCTTCTTGATCATCGCCACGAGTCTACTTGGCAAGTTTCAGCTCGATTGGATCACGGGAAAAGGGTCAAAAATCGATCCAAAGTTTTTTCGAAGGCAAGCCGGCAAGCAAGCAAGCAGACGCCGCGGGTTAATATAAAGGGAGTAAAAATTCTATTAAATGCAAATGTAGTTGAAGATTTTTCGAACCGGATAGTCTTTTAGAAAAACACGGCGACGCGACCGCCGGCGGCTGCAGACAGCCGGAATCGCTTGGAATCAAATCAAGCCGGAGCGACGGCGGATTGATGAACACCGACTCAAATGTTTGTTGGCGGATATTGCAATTTCACATTCCGATTCGGAGAGAATTAAATTTTACACCATTTTGAAACGTGAACAGGGGCGCCTCCGTCCGCCCGGACCGGGGGGGCGGGAGATTTTTTAATCAGTCAAAGGGCGCGCTCTGGATTGTCAACGTCTTTCGCGAGCCAATCAGTAGCGACTTTTCCGGGCGTGCTGAACATTTTTTTTAACATTCCTGTAAATATTTATTTTACAGTTTTCTATTTTTTTTTTCCGATGAGTAATTTTTAGATAAGAATCGTTTTTAAAAAAAAATCTTACAAAAAATGATATTTCTTTTGTACCAGGAAATTTGCATTTAGGTCACGGGAATGAACATAAAGCGGCCATTTTGTTTTTTTTTTTGACAAAATTTTACCTATAAAATAATACTTTAATATATGGGGTACAAAAGCAAAGGCAGCAATATCCAAAAAACATCCAGTGGAGCCATAGAAGAAAACTAATTTATAATGTACTGAATTCGATATTTTATAGGAAACATACATAGCCTAAGAATTTATAGGAAACGTGATTTTGAAAGGGATAGACACATAAAGTCGGTACATTTAAAAAAAAAATGAATGAAATTTTTATTTTAAATTACTAATCCTTGATGACTGCATTCAAAACACTTTTTTTGATATTGCTGCCTTTGTTTTTATACCCCACATATACAGAGTGTAAGAGAACTAGTCCACAACACTTTACAGGTAGATTCCTGCCTTGATTATGAGTCTAAAATGTTCAAGCAACCATGGCATGAAATTATATTTTTTATGGGAAAATACCGTATCCTATAATCCGTACCTACTTACGGAAGATATTATAGGTAGGTATTGCTTTAAAAAATACAATAAAAAAAAATTATATAGATACCTCATTAGTGACATCTGTATTTGATTAAGGGAATGAAAAAACTTTTGGACGCTGATGGCGCTAAATGATAATTTCAACACACATGTGAAACGGGTGGTAAATATTGAATATATATGTCGTGGACCAAGTGATTAATTGAACATTATTTATAATGCCCAGTATTATTAAAAATGACAACCCAAATTGGGCAATATGATAAACAATTATGAAAACTTAATTATTTATTACACTGTCCGGACATTATGAATATTTCCAAGTATTTTCTGGGCGATTTGATATTTAAAGTACATCTGGCGGGACGTGCGAATCGATACCAAAATGCATGACGCGCACTGACCAGGGTAGGTTAGGTTATGTTTGGTTAGGTTAGGTTAAGTTAAATGATTATACTGTCACACAATAAAAGAATTTAACATAAAACACGTATTTTATATTATTGTGCCCGATAGTTGAAGGACATTATTTATAATGCCCGGTCAATATAATTATTTCAACAGTTATTATCATATTGCCTATCATATTGAGTATTTTTCAAACTGTCCGGGCATTATAAATAATTCCCTTTTAATTACTTGGTCCACAACATATATACAACTTCCAAAAATTTGATAGATGTGGTATTCTATCAAGGTTGCAAATGGTTAACGTAACATCGTGTAAAGTGATCACTCAAGACGGCCGTACGATAGGTCGTAAGCCTTATGAACTTCCAAAGACTTCCATATCTACTTTCCCGTAAAAAAATATAATTTCGTTTCTACGAGACATCTATAATATATCTTTAAAAATAATATTTAAATTGTTTCGGCGGGTACTTAATTTCCAGAAATCAACCGACTGCCTTCTTTCCTCGATGGTTGAGCATTGTTTGAAAACACAGGGATAACTTTTGATCCGTATAACTAGGATGAAATCCTAATGTAGGAATTCTCGCTGCGGGAGGCGTGGCTCTGCCCTCCCCAGGGAGGAACAGCGGGGCACATATTGGCGGTCCGGCCCCGCCGCACGTGCGGGCGGCGCCCCCACGTGCGCATCACGTGCGCGTCCGTGTCCGCGGACACGTAACCCGGCAGCTGCCCGGAACCGTCTCAGCCGAATGCTGAATGCTCAGTAAGCTGACCGCCGCTTCTAACTAACAGCATTAAACCAGTTCAGCGCGTGACAGCATAGGGTATACTAGCTGTAACCCGTCAAGAATGACGGTACTTTTACATGCCGGTTCCTAAGGAATAAGTGCCTTTTTACCAGGCGCGTGCAGTGACAACATTGAAACGTGACTTTTTTGTAAACGTACATTAGGAAAAAAATATAAATCAAATATTTATGCTCCAGATTTTTATGATATATCAAAATATGAATGATATGATAACAATTGTGATAGAAATATTACGAAATATATGTTGTATTCTGATTTTTTTTTTCAAATAATTGGTTAGGTAAACGTCATGCTGCGATGTTCCCACTGCACGCCCCTGCTTTTTACTTATTTATAGCCGACACCCATGAAACAGCAAGAACGACTTTATATTTGAAATTTTTATATATTTCCCTTGCCGGCAGAACACGAAATGGTTCGCGTGTTTGCTATGTCCCTTGTGTTGTGTATTTTTGACCGGTAATGCAGGCTAAGCGATAGCAACATCGCTATTGTTGTCGCCTTCGTGTTTGCCGGCCCGGGGTTCAAGCCCCATCTTCGACCGTTTAATTTGTTTTTTTTAACCGTGAATTCGAACGAAATAACGAACGTTACACGAAGTTACGCATACAGACGGACAGACAACGAAATTATTATGTATGATAAAAGCAAAGACAGCAACGTCCCACTGAAGTATTCCTGAGATAAATACAAAAAAGCTGTCACTACACAAGGAAGTTTCTATGGAATCTATTTACTGGCTATTTACCCTGCCTTCGACACGGTATGGCAAGCTAATACGCAACCACAACATCAACACATACAGTTAAACATCAGCCCTGATGATGGACCCTGCAATGAGATCCTAAACGTCGGTTAAAAAGGTTGTAAAAACACGGCATAATATCCCAGAAAACAGAAACCAGAAGTTGAACGGCCGTGAAAAACTAAGAACGTGTAATATAATTAGCTTATTTCGTAGAAGTTCCACTTGAGTAGGACTTATTTCGGTGTACTGACTGACATTTAAGTATAAAGTTAAGTATGATAATTTAAGTAGGTATAAATTTTATAATAATAAAGAAAGAATATAGTTTATTGTATGTTTTCGCTTCTTATTACTCTAGGTATTGCAAAATCTGTAATATAATAAATTACTTTCATTCTTTACAATATAAATGATATAGTTTATTTATTAAATTCTTTTTCAACAAACTATATATAGACGGTCCTTACGTCGATATATAGTATGTCGAATCTGCAAAAATTCGATTTTCATTTTACTATTTTAAACCATCCGATTTACTCTCCTTTTTCGGATAATGTTTAAAAAAAGTTGATTTTTCTTTTAATACGTGCTTTGTCTAAAACGAAAATACTTATTTTTTTTAAATTGTCCGAAAATACAGAGTAAGTTGGTTGATTTGAGATAGTAAAACGAAAAAAGAATTTTTACAGAGACGATGTTTTCTTTTTTTACATTGTAATTTGATTTATTTTTCTCTAGAAGTGACGAGTTACTATATAATCTTTTTTTGGATGTTTTAAAAATAATTTACCTAATAGGCATGATAACAGATTTAGAAATAACATTCTATATTGTAGGTACACGTCTAGTATTACCGAAAATAGCATTATTTCTACTGAAATATAAACTAAGTTTTTACGCAAATAATTGCATTTTCGTTTAATATCGCGCAAAAACGCCCGCGGCTGTCATTTCGTCTACGTGACGTCAAGCCTCAGTAAACATTACATTGTGTCTATGGCAACGGTTCAAAGACACGGTGATGATGACGTCATTCGCTCTGACTGGTGTTTCAGTTAAAATGGCGGATTGCACAATTTTATACTTTTATTTTATTGAAAATCTTATTAATCTCAATGTGTATATTAAAACTGGATAATTTTCTTCTCTAAAATCATTTATTTTTTAATTCTTTAATACTGTCATCATTCCTATTCTATTAGCCATTGTGTTGGCTTCTTCTCGCCAAAGAGTCGAACTTGTCTCCTGCTTCTTGCATTATTTCAACACAATAGCCACAAAATGAGACTGAACGCAATCAAAAGCTCACCGAATTACTAGGAAACAAACACTAGCAATAAAGAAGGAAAATTAATATACGATCGTGGCTCACAGTCCCCGCACGTTAAAAAGCTTGCAGCGTAGTTCGGGAGATTTCGGTGGCGGAAATGAACAGCCGACATCCGGTATTCAGGCAGGCACCTGGGGTAATTAATTCATCTTATCGCCCTTCACGGTCCGAGTGGAGGGCGAGGGCGCTAATACCCTCCTCACCTGGCCGAGCACCCTTCACAGGCGACGGATAAAAAGATGGAAGACTCACTTCGCCCCGGAGCGCCGATATCTAAGATGTTTTAATTAAGAGAGTTTCACTTCTCGCGTTGAAACCTTCAAACTTTCACCTCTTGACTCTTCTTCTAGAAACAATATCAATAAACTTGACAGTGAACATTGCATCACTAAATTATATCGAGACAGGAAAAGTTTAAATGATTTAAAACGTTAACTTTAAATAATTAAAAGTTTTTTATTAACCGCTTGCAGTAATTTTACGTCTACCATCTTCGATGGACGGGCGCATACTAACTATCCATTACTGTTTTTAGTAAACAAACAATATTTTTAACGTGGGGGTAATTGACAAGTTGACACTGAAATGGGGAATATATCAAGCAACGGGCTTTTCATAAAATTTAACTGGTTTCATTGGCTTAAGTGTTCGAGCATTTATTGATTTCTAATATTTCTAAGTTATCCAATCTAAAGCCTCTATTATTTGCATGAAGAATCTCGATATAATCTCGAATAAACAAAATAATACGAAATTTACGAAAATTTGGGAACGCAATCGCCTGCCATTAAAAATTAATTGATTTAAATTGAAGTAATGAAATGAAAATCCAAGATCTGTCAATATATAAACATTAAGTATTTATTTTATTTATTTATTTTATTTATTTATTTATTTATTAAGTATCATGATGTTTATCAATCAATGTAGAACATTTAATTCAGTCTCAGTTCAGTTCTAAGAATTTTAAGTAAGCTTTTCGTCACAACGTAAGCAACACTTAAAACTTTAAACGCTTTTTCTCAAAACCATATTTTTCAAATCGGTGACCAAAATAAAATATAAATTTAATAATATTTTTTTATAAAAAGTTGTTGTACAAAAAGCCTTGAAATACATTTCTTCAAATGTATTTTGATAAGTATGATCGATAAATACTTTCTTTAGCTTTGGAACTTTTTTTAATCTCAAATTTTTTTTGAATCTTCAGGCCTTCACACTAAGTTTATAACGCAAATCTAGGCTATTCCTCTCCTCTACCTAGAATGAACACTCAATATAACGAGATGTCATCCAGAGACGGCAACCTTGATATATTCTTTATGACAAAAACTCAGTTAAAAGTGAAATATTCACAATCTTGGTTGACACTTTTGAGCGTGTAATACATGCTCACCATAGACAAAACTATATTCCGCTAAAAACCACTTCTAGTAGACACACGGTGTTGACCTTGGAACCCGCGCACTCGCAATAAAACTTTTTAATCTAGAACTTTTAATCTTTTACATATTTTTTTATCATTAATGCATTATTATTTACATCATTATTTATTATTAATTAATCATAAAAATTGTATTGTATAACTATATTATATTCAAAATGTTTATACTTTAATGTAATTGAAATACTCTAATGTCACCCTAGGACCATATATTAGGATCAATAATGACATGTTGACAGTCTGTTTGATAAAAAATAAAATATTTGACACCTTTTAAACCCTTTTGACCTTTCTAGGCATGACCTCTTAAAACATATACAAAATCGAAGAGTTTACTAGTTTTTTTTATAAAATTCTATATCTCTGGACCAGCTGTGTCCGTTTATATCGACCAGTTCAATTTCCGTTCAGCGTAAAATAAAACTAGCAATGATCACATTTCTTAGCGGAGATTGCGTGCTGGCTAAAAAACATCAGTGTTCAAAAGCACGAAATGCCGAAATAAAGTGTTCTTCTATAGCATATTTTTTCTATAAAAGCTATAAAGATTAGACTAAAATGGCTTAGATAAAATTGCGCAGTTCAATTTAAGTCAATCAAGATCTGAAGGACCTTCAATGAATTATTCATACATAAAAACATGAGTAGCTTGTTAGTCTAGTGTTTAATTCAATTCAATTCAATTCAATTCAATTTATATCATGATAATATGTACATGACAAACAAAATGTTTAAGGCATACATATTAGGAAGTATATATCAAAAATGAAAATATTTAATAAATTAAAAATAACATAAAATCTGGTCAAAGGTGTAGGAGAATCCCGCTTCGGAAAACCCCCTCAGACACATGGAATATATCAATACCCAAAGCAATTTTGTTCAGCATAGCTGTGGCTTTTCCAACAGGCATAACCATCGGCAGGTTGGTCCTGTATATTGGAATGTGAAACAATCTATGCTGACGATGTCTAGTGTAATTATCAGGAACATACAAACCAATGCTCTGCATAATTTCAGGATTATCGATCATACCGCGCAACAATCGATAAAAATGTGTAATCAAATACACATTCCTTCTAGTCTCTAAACTATTGTAGCCAAGCATACCCTGGAGAAACTCGGTTGGGTAAAGCCAAGGATAATGCCCGTACTCTCTCATGTAGAGATATCTCAGAAACTTCTTTTGGACTTTCTCCACCATAAGAGAGTACTTGCCCTCATGTGGCCCCCAGAATTTTACTATTTTTTATACTATATTTTTTTTTTAAATAGTGTATATATACTATATATACACTATTTTTTAATACTATACTAATTTTGTTGGCGTCTCTAAAGAAATAAGAGCACTATGCCGAATTGGCAATATATGTATTGAACGAGTAAGCTATATAAGAACCATTTTTAGATAAAGTTGTATGCATACATTACACCAATGTGTATTTAATTTTAAAACAAAATAAAAATTTTGTCTTGCAAACTTATTTTAATTGCTAATGAAAAAAATTATGATGACACACGGATAACATTTCTTCGAGCTATGTAACTTGACTTCTGTATCTTAAATAACACTGCTGCAATTGGCCTCTCATCACATTACGATGGCGTTATAATCGCATAATGCGTGTCACATTACTTTAATTTTTTAATGAGAGCTGTTTGTTTATAGCAGGACATAATTACTTGATTTGCTTATGCCTTTTTCATTACGTTGATTCCAATTCCCATTGTTGATCCTTTAATTTTTTTGATCTCATCAGTTTTGTTGTTTTTTTTTGAGGAGACAATCATTGAGTTATTTAATCAATTAGTGTACATTATAGATATCTCACAGAGACGAAACTGTATTAATTATGGGAAAGTAGGTATAGAAGTCATTTGGGTGTTACAGGACTTATGACCTGTCTTTTTATGGTTGGCTTAAGTGATCACTTTACACAATTGTAACATTCGCCATTTCCACCCATGATAGAATATACCATGCTTATTCATTTTTTGGAAGTTGTATATATGTTCAAATTGCGTGAAAAGCTTTCATATATGAGTTGTAAGCGCCTTTTCCATGCGGCCTGTACAAAGCTGTAGATTTTCTCATTAGCGACATCTGTGGGGATTTAGGGGAATGAAAATGGCAATTTGAACATATATACGCAATTTGAACATATATACAACTTCCAAAAAATGAATAAGCATGGTATATTCTATCATGGGTGGAAATGGCGAATGTTACAATTGTGTAAAGTGATCACTTAAGCCAACCATAAAAAGACAGGTCATAAGTCCTGTAACACCCAAATGACTTCTATACCTACTTTCCCATAATTAATACAGTTTCGTCTCTGTGAGATATCTATAATATACACTAATTGATTAATAATGTCTCTGTGACATAAATCCAGCACTGTTCTGAAAGATTTGAACAAACTCAAAATATTCTGAATTGCGTTATTTGGTTAAGGGAGAGGAAATTTTTCCTCTCCAACGACCATGGGATACGATTTTTTATTATTTATTGCATTAATATTTATACAATTCAGAAACTGATCGTTTGTTATAGGTGTATTTTTCTCGTTTTTTTATTAATAATGTTTCTAATTCAGTAAAACTTTTTGATTTGCAACAATTTATTTATTCCAATTGGTATCTATACTTATTAGTTTATTTTCAACTTTTGTTTTTACTTCTTTCACTATTTTGGAGCTACCGAGATTTTTCATTAATTTTTTTTTACACAACTCCTGAATTGTCATTTCTGAACCGGTATTAAAGATGTTACATGTACATTTGCTTTGCACGTTTACTATGCTTGTTCTATGGAAATAGGATCTACTGGAATAATACTCGAACCACCGACCATCGGACCACTAGGTCAGCTACATCCATGTTTAAATTGTTTTATGCATCGATTAACAGATGGCGATGGCCCTCGTGATCCAGTGGGCGTGACATTGGCATCTTATACCGGAGGTTGCCGGTTCGATTCCCGTTTTTCCTCAAGTCTATGTGTATTTGTGATGTGTTGCGCTACAGTTGTTGAACCTCACAGACCTCAAAAATTAAAATGTATAAAAAAAATTAAAATGAAAAACAAGCAATTAAACAAAAATAACACTATAAAATGTTATAAATTTACTTGACTAATTTTACATGATTAATTTTAACAATTAGATACATCAGATTGATAAATAATTATTTAATGGAAATTCAGCAATTGATGACAAAAATAAAAATGAATATTTGATAAAATATTTCATTTATGAATAACCTTAACATACCAATGTTTGTGTTATTATTTTTTGTTATTTAAAATATTAAACCTAATTATGTATCTCTAAATATTAAAAAAATCATGTTAGAAAGAATTGAATAATGCACTGTCGTAGGAAATGCACAAATTCTAAGAATTTTAGGGGCCTAGATAGTCGGGAATTGTTAATTTGGGAGACAAACAAATAAACACAACATAATTGATAGTAGACACACAAAAATTGATTAAATATTTTATTTATGACTAATACTTCAATTTTAATTAATTAAAGAACTTTGTATCAACCACATAACTAGAAACTCTACGTCTACCGATTTCGATACCACTTTATCTTCATCAGGACGGACGCAAACTAACTATCCATTACTTAATCTAGTGGTATCGAAACCGATTCACGTAAAGTTACAAGTTAACTGGTTAATACAAAGTTGTTTGATTAATTAAAATTAATAATTATGTCTTCCCACAAAGTTAACGCTATATTCATCAAAAATAATACTTAACTCGACTAGGAATGTCAAAATACTATTATTTTTATTAATTTTAAATATTAAAAATAATTAAATATTAAAAATAATGATATATCTCATAGTATCAAACAAATCATATTGAAAATAATTGAATAGAAAATATACAAAAGTTGAAAATTTTAGAGCTCTAGCTATTCAGGAACTTGTTGATATTTATATCATTAAATTTGAAAAGAAACAGAGCGAAGCTAAATAATAGCGTGTAAAAAATAAGTTTGGCGCAGCGAGCGTTTGACATTTCGCCTTCTTGACATCGACAATACGTACGCACATCCCTATCCAGCCAGGAAAGAGGCAAAGATGTTATTTTTCTAGGTTGTATTTTCTATTGCGTATTATTTATCCTCGCTTATCCTTTGTACATAAAAAGTTTCGAATTTCAAAATATGAAACATCTCGATCGAGAGCCTTCCCTAAACGATATTTCGCGGAGGTATTATAATTTTCCGCCATGTTTGTCCCATCATTTCTTTCCGCCGCATCCCGACAGACATTTTAATGGAATATCTCATATCTCCCGGTTATTCCCGGCGTTCCTGCAACCCCTCGCCCCCCGCCGGGGAGGATTCAATCGAGACCGCCCAAGGCCGCCGCGCGATAAATTACAATGAAGGCTTCGTATCAAAGAAAAAATCAAACCTTTGCCAATAATCAAATGTCACAGTTTTCAAGGCGATTTTAAGTTCCATTTTCAATCTCACTTTTTAGTTTTCCATAAATACTATGTAACTAGCTGTAACCTGTCAAAAATGACGATACTTTTACATGTCGGTTCCTAAGAAATAAAATTTCTGTACCTACTGAAGTGATCCAAAGCCTTATGGATCTCAGTTTAAAAAAAAGTTATATATATATATATAGATTTATAATGATTATAGATATGGTAACCCGCGTCAAAATCTGGTCCTCAGAAGGACCATTCGTCAACCGACGTTTCGCCTGAATCACAACATGCATCTTCAGGTTGTCTCGTTAATAAATTTCCGTCACGAGGGGCAGTGCGTACACGTCCGTTCGTATCGGAAGCTTATTACCATTTGGTATATTACTTTTTTTTAATGTATTTGTAAAGGATGGTTAAGAAAAAATATATGGAGCGTGTGTTGAAAGTAACAGGAATAAATGGCGTCCGCGAAAGACTTGGCACGATAAGATACTACAAGTATGGCCCTGTTAAACGCCTCAACAACCGCAGAGCTTGCATGAGAGGATGTATGAATGAAACCGAAGCAAAAGCGTGTCAAGATAGAAGAATATGGCGTTCTATCCTTTCTTAATTTTCAATAAAATTAAATCGTAATAACGTTTACTAGGAGATATTTGAGGGAATCTAAGAGACTTAACGCCACTCCGCAACTGTTGATATACGAACATTGTTGTAAGGACAATTGTTGGTACTAATTTTGGCAGAAATCTACAGTTAAAGTATATTGGACTTTATATGTATATACATATGCAAACAAAACTATTTAAAAAAACTTGTCTTTAGTAAATAAGCCGTGTATGTTTGTTGATTGCGTTGGTGAGTGAAAAAAAAATCATTCACAATTATATTATTGTCACGAGTCGTGGCCTCGGGAGACAAATGAAAACACTAAAAACTATTAACTAGTGACTCGCTATTTATACTATTTCGCTTTATATCACTCTTGTATGAATTGTCTTTATTTATGGCTCGTAGAAGCTTCAATTCTTGCACACAAAAGTCAGCTTACCATTTGGTTCGTATATATCGCTCCGAAATTCACGACTTGGCACACCTGGCCGTCGCCTCACGACTCATTTCGCACCGAGTGAATTGCCAAAACAAACTATGTGCGCGGCCCAGACCCGCGCTATTTATACATAATTACGTCGGTTTCGAACCCTAGAGAAGATTCCATTCCTTTCTAGTGTTTAGGAGAATGATGCTGTCGCTTCTTGATGGTTCCACTCTTATTATAGATAACTTTAGACTGTTCCTGAAGGTAAAAAAGACATCCATGTTGTTGTTGTCATCGTCATAATATGAGGAATTCTATATGTGATCTCTTTTTAACATCTAGTTGCATTATCATCATTAAAGTATAACTACCGCACCCAAACTAATTTGTACATTATATCTTCCCTTCTACTCCCGTCCCACATTCCCCTCCACCCTCTCCATTCGCTATTAATGTATGTTAAAGTAAATTTTTAAATTCAGTGGAAAATTTTTAAGATTGTTTTGCTGTTAACTTTTCCCAAAACAAAATAAATAAATAAATAAACACACAAATACACACACTCACACAAACTCACTATTGGACATGTTTTTTCTTATTTTTTATCGATTGTATATATGTGTTTTCTTGTAATTGGCCCAAAACTCTGTACATCAATTATTGTTTTTTTTCAAGATTGATTAATTATATGGCTGTAAGAAAACCAATAAATGAAAATAAAATAAAATAAAATAAAATAATCTATCTGTTATTTGAATTTATTAATGTACCATTGAATGCTCCAAAAATGCGAGATCTTTTATTTTTAGAGTATACAAAACCCGTCTCAGGATGGGCGCGAAACGCGAAATTCGCTTTTCTCTATAACTATTGATATTAGAAAATTGTTGCTTGCACATTTTCGACTAATAATTTCAGCAGGAATCTATCACTAAAGTACTGTGGACTATCACTGTTACACCCTATATGCATACCAAACAATTAAAAAGATATACCTATGGTAAACGAGTCATGTAAGTGAACAGATTGCATTATTGAAAGAGAAAAAATCATTCAGAATGATATTATCATTAGTAAAGGTCTTGCTATCTGTAATACAAATTTATTCATCTAGATGTGAATGTGTTACAAATGCTGGATCCTTCGCTATTATCGAGGACACAATATTCATCTCGGGAGCAACATATCAAAGGTACCTTTAAAAGAAATATATATATACGAAAATCATCAACACAACGACTGATTTGTAACGGATTAAAATTATACAACGACCTACCACAACAAACCTAACAATTTCAAAATAGAAGTGACAAAAATTCTAAATAAAACTCCTAAGCCAAATGTAATGAATTTTTCATAATCGATATAACGTCGCTGTATATATAATTAAGCCTATGTGCCATTTTAGTACATTCTGAGATAAACGAATGAAACTGTTTTAAAAAATAATTGCACAGACTAGATTTTTAAAAAATATTTTAAATAATTACTAGGCAGACTTGCCAGATGAACGGCAATGTTTTTTTTAGTATATCTCTATTATTTATATGAAAAATTGACAAATTGATTCATTCATCTGTGAATGTATTAAGCGGCACATAGGCTTAATTATATATACAGCGACGATAAGTTACTATGATGATAGTTCAACTTTTTCTAAAAATTTGTCAGAAATATTGGAAAAAAAATGCAAATTTTAATATTGCATATCTACATAACTATTGATTTGGTTTTTAAACATTTACGACTCATTATCAAAGCAGGAATCTACTTGTAAAGTTGTATGATACTGGCCATGAGACACATTGTATATATATCAAGAAACCATGTCAATAAAACCGTATGTGCATCAATCTATCGATACGCCAGATGAAGATCAATACAGAACCTTTTCGAGGGTTTCCCATCTTTGTTCCAACAAGTGCAGCTGTCTATCTGCTCGGCCAGCCTGCAGCCCCAGGGGTTGGCTCGTGGCTCCGGATTGATTAAACCGCGTAATGTGTTTGCGAATATTCTCCACGGGAAGGGGGTAGGTGGTAAGGGGTAAGGGTGGTCCAAAGTCAATTTCGTCGTGTCGTCTCTGGCGATGATCGCTCAATCGGCGAAGCAGCCCAGCTGCCGTCATCTTGGCCACCATCCAGAAATTATTCCTTTCATTTTATTTCATCAATGAAATTGAGCACCCGTGTTGACCCTTTGAACTTTGTCAATCTCAAATTTGGTATTTTTTTAATAAAAACACATATTTATTTAATCAAAGATAAATTATAAAATTCTCACAGAGACGGAGCTAATTTATATATGAGAAAAGTTGATACAAGTCGCTTATCCGATGGCTTATGAACTGGCTTAAGTGATCAGTCTACACAATGCAACGCTCATCGATTCCATCGTAAGAACATCAACGCATAATCTAATTTTGTAAGTTCTGTATATAAGTTCGGATCAAGAACCTTTCATATATTTTATGATTTCTTCTAGAATTATATTTTATAATAAATTGTGCAATATAACATGCGGTTATAGATATTAGATCTCGCTGTAATATATAGACTAATGTGTACTTGGTACCTCCTTTTTTTTTTTTTTTAAATATTAGGTCCTTACATATGAAATTGGCATTTTGCCGTACTGGCAAATTTGATCTCAAATATCTTCTCTTTGGTTAGGAATTCCAAATCCAAATTTATACAGCTATTTACTCATGTATTTGTGTTTTGAAAATTATAATTCATTTGTTTTTTCCTCAATTGTTTTTTTCTTTGCGTCACTCAGTTTACAAAATGAAAAACTTGAAATACCGCGTTATTTACGAGTACGAGTTCCACCGTGGCACCAGTGCTGCAGGAACGGCTCGAAGGATTAATGATGTGTATGGCGACGGTGCCGCAAAAGAAAACACAGTGCGTTTTTGGTTCCAACGTTTTCGTTCTGGAAATTTCGACCTGCAGAACAAGCCCCGTGGACGGCCGGAGACCAAAGTTGATAATGAAGAATTGAAGGCTATTGTGGAAGCGGATCCATCGCAAACCACATCCGAGTTAGCTGCAGGCTGCGGTGTTAGTGATAAAACTGTTTTAATCCACTTGAAGTAAATTGGTAAGGTGAAAAAGCTTGAAAGGTGGGTACCTCACGAATTGAGTGAAGCAAATCAACAAACGCGCGTTGACTGCTGCGTTGCATTACTCAACCGGCACAATAATGAAGGGATTTTAAATCGAATCATTACCTGTGATGAAAAGTGGATCCTGTACGATAATCGGAAGCGCTCATCGCAATGGCTGAACCCTGCCGAACCAGCCAAACCATGCCCCAAGCGAAAATTTACTCCAAAAAAGTTACTTGTGAGCGTTTGGTGGACTAGTGCTGGTGTCGTTCACTACAGCTTTCTTAAATCTGGCCAGACGATTACGGCAGATGTCTATTGTCAGCAACTGCAAACCATGATGGAAAAGCTAGCTGCTAAACAACCGAGGCTGGTTAATCGCTCTAGGCCACTGCTGCTTCATGATAACGCTAGACCACACACTGCACAACAGACGGCTACCAAATTAGAGGAGCTTCAATTGGAATGTCTAAGACATCCACCGTACTCTCCGGACCTTGCCCCAACAGATTACCATTTTTTTCGAAATTTGGATAACTTCTTGCAAAGGAAAAAATTCAACTCCGATGGGGCAGTCCAAACCGCCTTCAAAGATTTTATTGATTCCCGTCCGAATGGTTTTTTTAGTAAAGGGATCGATGAACTACCTATGAGATGGCAAAAGTGCATAGATAGCAATGGTACATACTTTGATTAAATAAATATATTATAATAAAAAAAATCGGCTTTATGTTCCTCCCATACTAAACGCCAATTTCATATGTAAGGACCTAATATAATGGAAACCTAAAAGGTTTATGGATAACACTTTTACATGATTCAATATAAGAAATAATAATAATTGTATTTAGATACGAAGTCATTTTTTTATAGTTGGCCTAGTTTTAACATTTTTGTCACATCTGTTTTGAATTTGTCAGTGGTCAGTTGTTTGTTTGGTCTATTGGTCATTGTATAGTTTTAATTCGTTGCAAATTAGTCGATATTGTCCTTTTTTTGTTTTGGCGTGTGTTATGTGATAGTTTTGAGCCATTCTAGTGTTGTGTTGATGTTTTTCGTGTATTTTGTGTAATTTTATGTCTTCGTCTTGTATTTCGCCAATTGCTAGTCTGTGAATGGTTCTCGGCAAGAGATTATTCCAGATCTGATTCTTGATGATACTCAAATATTTTTTTGTGGTGTAAACAAAGTTTAATTCTATAAATTATAATTATAATGTCAGCACAAAATAATTTTGTTGTGTTTGAAGAAGAAATTATAATACAGGTAGCTTAAATAGTATATGCCCTCGTGCCGGTTATTCTGTAAGTTAGAGTTAAGGAACACTAAATAAGTGTTTAAATAGCAATAATTATTCTGAATTTTCTAAACATTTTTTGGCGATGGATCATTCTTTTGATATTATATTAATAAGGGTTTTCAATTTGATATTATATTAATAAGGGTTTTTTTTTATATTAATAAGGGTTTTTCAAGGGTAAATAATTATTTTCAAATTATACAGAATTACAGTTTGATATATAAGAAATTTTGTAATTAAGAAAAAGTGTTTATAAATTGTAAAGTAAATCGAATATTATAAATAACCAGATCCTTTTTACAAATAGTTATCTTTTTATAAATAGTTAAATATATTTTCATATTAAGCAGGTACTATATTATACATTTCCCATACACAATATATTTTTTTAATATATTGATTGTCAATACTTCGAATTTTTAATTTAATTTTGTTAGTACACAACTGTATCCTGACGAAGGGGCCGAATTTTGAAGTTCTATATTAATTCTAAATTTCTGTAAGTTTTACTATCATATTAGGTCCTTACATTTGAAATTGGCGTTTAGTATGGGAGGAACATAAAGCCGATTTTTTTTATTATAATATATTTATTTAATCAAAGTATGTACCATTGCTATCTATGCACTTTTGCCATCTCATAGGTAGTTCATCGATCCCTTTACTTAAAAAACCATTCGGACGGGAATCGATAAAATCTTTGAAGGCGGTTTGGACTGCCCATCGGAGTTGAATTTTTTCCTTTGCAAGAAGTTATCCAAATTTCGAAAAAAATGGTAATCTATTGGGGCAAGGTCCGGAGAGTACGGTGGATGTCTTAGACATTCCAATTGAAGCTCCTCTAATTTGGTAGCCGTCTGTTGTGCAGTGTGTGGTCTAGCGTTATCATGAAGCAGCAGTGGCCTAGAGCGATTACCCAGCCTCGATTGTTTAGCAGCTAGTTTTTCCATCATGGTTTGCAGTTGCTGACAATAGACATCTGCCGTAATCGTCTGGCCAGATTTAAGAAAGCTGTAGTGAACGACACCAGCACTAGTTCACCAAACGCTCACAAATAACTTTTTTGGAGTCAATTTTCGCTTGGGGCATGGTTTGGCTGGTTCGGCAGGGTTCAGCCATTGCGATGAGCGCTTCCGATTATCGTACAGGATCCACTTTTCATCACAGGTAATGATTCGATTTAAAATCCCTTCATTATTGTGCCGGTTGAGTAATGCAACGCAGCAGTCAACGCGCGTTTATTGATTTGCTTCACTCAATTCCTGAGGTACCCACCTTTCAAGCTTTTTCACCTTACCAATTTGCTTCAAGTGGATTAAAACAGTTTTATCACTAACACCGCAGCCTGCAGCTAACTCGAATGTGGTTTGCGATGGATCCTCTTCCACAATAGCCTTCAATTCTTCATTATCAACTTTGGTCTCCGGCCGTCCACGGGGCTTGTTCTGCAGGTCGACATTTCCAGAACGAAAACGTTGGAACCAAAAACGCACTGTGTTTTCTTTTGCGGCACCGTCGCCATACACATCATTAATCCTTCGAGCCGTTTCTGCAGCCTGGTGCTACGGTGTAACTCGTACTCGTAAATAACGCGATATTTCAAGTTTTTCATTTTGTAAACTGAGTGACGCAAAGAAAAAAACAATTGAGGAAAAAACAAATGAATTATAATTTTCAAAACACAAATACATGAGTAAATAGCTGTATAAATTTGGATTTGGAATTCCTAACCAAAGAGAAGATATTTGAGATCAAATTTGCCAGTACGGCAAAACGTGAATTTCATATGTAAGGACCTAATATAAATTATTTGAATCGTTACAAAATTAATTTATAAAACCCGATAATGTGTTAAGTGAAAAGTGTTTATAAGGAAATCGTTTTATTTTTATTAATAAAATAGAACATTGCCACAAAATAAATTTATAAATAACACAGTACTGGATTTTCTCCCCAGGGACATCATTAGGGACAAACTCAAAATATTCTGAAAGTAAAAAACTAAAGGTCTAAACGGGAGTTTAAATTTTTTTTAATGATATTTCAGGCGTATTCTAGTGTAATGCTAATAATTCGGAAGAACATCATTACGCATATAAAAGGATATTGCTATAATAAATAAAAAAAATAAAAAATTCCAATCAAAAATAGATAGATTAGTAACACTTGTGTTTAATCAAGGGGAATGAAAAATCTGTGTATGCCGGTCGTGGTAAGAATAATAGAACATACATATGAAACGGGTTGTAAAATTTAAATATATAAGCAACTTCCAAAAACTTGCTAGGTGTGGTATTCTAACATGGGTGGAAATGGTGAACATTACATTGTGTAAAGTGATCACTTGAGCCAGCCGTACGATTGGTCGTAAGTCTTATGAATAGATGAACACCCAAAGACTTGCATATCTATTCTCCCATAAAAAAATTGAGACATCTTCAATATATCTTGATGAAATATTCATTTTGTTGTTTTCTAATTTCTTTCATATGCCGTGTATGTCATTTCATCCCTTGTACTCAAAAGTGCAAACGGTTATATATATTTGCAAACGCACACACGATATGATAACTTACGTTGGATATGATTCCACAGTTCCACACATGACATCTAATATGACAACAGATTTAACGACCGAATTTAACTTCAAATATGACGCTTGTGACGCATTTGCAATGCAGATTTCCGTAGGTAAACATATTCAATGCATGTTATAACAAATTCTCTGTTCAGTTAATACAACATTCAATTTCAAATTCAAATTTTCAAAGTTCGATGTATAAAGCCTCGTTTCCACATAAAAATAATTATTATTAATTTTTAATAATTTCAATCCCCTGATTATATATTCAATTGCTGATCTCTTTCCGTTTTCAATGTAAATACGATTTGAAAATTGTTATAAAATAAAATAAAAACAATGCCTTTATTTTTTTTAATAAAATACTCAGAATTTTATTTTTTTAAATATGTTTTTTTAATATTTCAGTTTAATGAAAATTAAAAGTAATAAGCGCATCCATTAGTATTATTCATTAAACAAAGTCAATAATTCTCTATGTAACAATGCCCATCACTAACGCTACCAGAGGAAACAAATAATGATGAGGTATACAAAATGAGGTGCAAAAAATTTATATTCCTCTACGTATCAATGTTCGTCATTAACGCTACCAGATCAAATATAATCAGGCATAAGAAGCAAAAAAACATTATTTTCTATTTAATAATGTCCATCACTAACGTAATCAAGACGCTACGCTACTCTAGATAACGCCGTTCTCCCAGCCTTAACTAGCGGCTGAAATATATAATAAAAGTACGTCATTGTTGACGGGTTATAGCTAGTAATGAAATAAATGCTCTCATAAATCATCAAATTTAAAAACAAATTTACATTTAAAAATGTTCTTAGGTTTCACGGCCATTCAGAATCCCCTGGCTTGAGTTTCTGGGATATTCTGCCACGTTTCTATTGCCTTTCTGACCGACGTTTCGGAACCCATTGCAGGATTCGTCATCGGGGCTGATGTTGCGATTAAGTATCGGCTCGCAATACCGTGTCGAAAACATGGGCTTCACTTTGCATTCGAGCCAAATATCCTAGGAAAGCTCAAGAGTCATCGTGCGCGTCTTGTCGAGGAGGCGCTCGAGATTCCAAGCACCAGGTGAACGTCAACAGAGCTGATAGTCTGAAACTAAAAAACTCCCGGTGCCCTTCAAACCAACCTCGTCGCGGCTTCCGCAAAGATAACCAACAATCTAAATAGAATAGTTTTGTTGTCTGCCTGTCCTGTAACGTGTAACTTCCTGGAATTCGCGGCTAAAAATTGAAATTGCGCGGACGGCAGCGCGGCGACTAGACGACAAAGCCACCATCGTTTCTCCGTGGCCTGTCAAAAATATACTTTATTATATACCGCACGAGGCTGAGCTACGGCAGGAACCATTAATTTGCGCCTTCTTCGTTAAACCTTTGACAGGCTTTTTATTATGCGTAAATAAAAAATTATACTTAAATGACGTTCTGTGATTTTTCACGGATAAACGTGTAACACAAAATAAATCGTAACGGTATTTATTGGAAATACATAAATACAGACAAACATAAATTATATATTAATGTATTATGTATTAAAAAACTTAAGTCAGAAATTTTGAAAAAAAAATGAAAGCTTTTGCGGAAAAGTTTTGGCAAAGAAACGAAAACTTTTTTGTGCCTTTGTGGATCTTCGTATGACAGAGAAATTAGACTAAAGTTATGGAAGGTTTCGTCTGAATACGGGATAAAGAATAAGCTCATACAGGCAATCGCATCTCTGTGTGAGGAAAGTAATGGGGCAATATGATACGGGGTTTGATATTACAAAAGGTATCAAACAGGGGTGCGTAATGTCACCATGACTTCAATCTGTATATGAACAATTGTATGAAAGAACTCAAGGAACAAGAATTAGGAAAGAAAATAGACGGGCTCACTATATCCTGTCTACAGTACACAGACGATGCAGTATTAGTGGCTAACAGTGAAACTTATCTTCAGTGCCTAGTGTCCAGGATGTCCAATGTTTGCATGCGGAGGGAACTTATGATAAATGTAAGTGATGGTAATTGATATAAATTAACTTTGTTTAAACCACTTATTTATTGAAAAAAATCAACATGTTTCGAAGCCAATTGCTTCTTCGTCAGGAAAAAAAATAAATAAGTGGCTTAAACAAAGTTAATTTATATCAATTATAATTATGTTACCACAAAATAAATTTGCTACATTTTATGAGAAAGTGATGGTGTTTGAGACAGAAAAAAGAGTGACTAAGTGTGGTGTAATTGTAGACAAGGAATGCTTAGAACAAGTGAATGAGTTTGTGTATTTTGTAAGTATGTTTAATACTTACAAAATACACAAACAAGGTTGAGAACGATACCGAAAGGAGAGTGACTGCGGGTAAAAAAGTAAATGGTGCTCTGAATGCAATTATAACCAATAAGAACCTGTCAAAGGAAGTAAGACTAGCGGTACATAATGGCGTTCTAGTGCCAACTCTGATGAATGAAAGTGAAGCCTGGACCGAATGTGGTGGAAAGGCGATCACTAAGGCGCTTATGTGGAAAATCTTCGGTAAATAGAGTGAGGAATTAATAAATTAGAAGCGAGTGTAATGCTGGCTGTGGTGTGGTAATTAGAATAAAGAAAAGAGTACTGAGATGGTTTGGTCATGTGGAATATATGAACGAGGAAAGGGTGGTTAAGAAAATATATAGGGCAAGCGTTGAATGTAACAGGAATAGAGGGCGTCCGCGAAAAACTTGGCATGATCAGATCCTACAAATATAGCAGAATGGGCCTGTTAAAAGCCTCAACAACCGCAGAGCATGCATAAGAAGATGTATGAATGTAGCCGAAGCAAAAATAGTGTGCCAAGATAGAGGGAATACAGGCGTTATATCCTCTCTGCCTAATCCTGCGGGGAAACGGCGTGATCGTTAGTTATATAACTAACCTTATAATTAGGTTAGTTAAGTAAGAAAATATATGTTCAGTGTAGCATATAAACATAATAAAATAAATAAATTTTTGATTTCAATAACGGGAGGTTTCATTGTTGACGGGTTTTCACCCGGTTGATAAGTAAAGCCACAATTTCAACCCATTCCGCACGACTTGGTCCTAGCACACCCCACCAGGGCAGAGAGCGGAGCCCTGCGGCTGCGGTCTCCGCTGACACGGCCCCCGAGTGCTGTCGCGGCGGGGGGCGCTGGACGTGACAGCCGGGGGCGGTCCGATGCGAAATATGTACATTTTTATTTCTTCCCTGTGCGACTTGCACCACTGCAGAATTCAACATTTATTTGTGTTCTAAAATTCCTACATGTAATTCAAAGTGAGTTGTAATTTTAATTCAACTCATTCGAGGATCCAGGCGTTGAATTTGTGAGCACCTGATATCTCACGATCACACAGACGCGGTCAGTGGTAATCACAGGCCTCTAAAATATATACAGACGTGAACTAACGGAAATTTCTTGATACTTGCTACGGTTCCGCCGCTCGTTTCGTGACGTTTGATTTCTTTAAAAAAATTACTCCGCACATTTTCTAACAATTGTGGAAAGATCAAACTTAATAATATGTAGGTTAATGAAAATATAATGTCTTGGTAAATAAGTCGCGCTTACAAAATGACGTTTTTACTTGATTCGGTTTGGAACTAAATTTGAAAAAAATTATAAAATCAACGCCTATTGTAAAGTAATGCGTTTCGGTTGCTAGTATAAATGTTTCTTAAATATATGTGAGGTTTGGTTCTATTCTGTACAATTTTATACTCTGTGGATTACTCTTAGGATTTGTTCTGCATACTGCCAGGGTTTTCTAAAGTCCCCGCGTACTGAGAATTCTTTTCAACTCCTTAGTACGAAGTATACTCGAAAGGGGGTATGTAATTTGGGGGGCACATGAGCTTAATGGTGGAGAATTTTCCTAAGGAATTTTCTAAAGAAGAAGAAGAAATCTCGTGTGGAGATAATTTTCTGAGTTATCTCCACACGAAAGAAAACGGACATTATTATCCTTGACTAGCTTAACCTAACCTAACCTAACCCAACTGAGTTTCTCCAGGGTATGCTTGGCTACAATAGTTAGAGGCTAAAAGCAACGTGCAATTGATTATGCATTTTATCCATTGTTGCGCCATTGGATTATTAATAATTCTGAAACTATATGAAGCATTGGTTTATGTGTTTCTGATAATTACCTAAGACAACGTCAACGTAGACCGTTTCACTTTCTAATAAACAAGATTCAATACACAATAGACAAGACCAACCTTACCATTGTTTTTCGTGCTGGAAGAGCTACCAGTTTGCTGGACAATGTCACTTTGTATGTAAATCTG
Source organism: Agrypnia vestita (assembly GCA_016648135.1). Lineage (NCBI taxonomy): Eukaryota > Metazoa > Arthropoda > Insecta > Trichoptera > Phryganeidae > Agrypnia > Agrypnia vestita. Next base: position 50,554 of record JADDOH010001195.1, read on the forward strand.
TTGCATATATAATAAATAATTACCATTTCAATCTCTACCTTTTTTATATTTATTGGTAACCAAATATTTTATAATAGTTTCTATATATTATCAAATATCACGAAAAAGGTTTAAAATGAATGTACCTACGTATAAAACAAGATTTATCATAAACATATCCGCTAATACATTATTTTATAATCCGAACGCGTATTTTATTCAACAAATTACTTTTAATTAATTAGATATACCTGTAATAAATTACAAAAAAGGTTCATTGAAATTCTGGGGTGAGGATTATGGTTTATGCCTGTATGGGAGGTTTACAAATGATAAAAGGTCTAGATTATTAATTTTACGGTTAATCTAATATTTTAATGTTCTAAATTAACATCAATAAAATATATTGTCGTGGGACCGTCGTAGCGGGAGACAAATCAAACGATTGAAATTAATTTAAGATTTATTCAATAACTAAAATCGCTGGACATGAATTTCACTGAAGATGTATTCTGTAATTTACACTCTTCCCTCGAGAATCTTCCACTAGTATCTATAAATTTTAATTCACGCTGTTTGTATTCCTCTGATGACTATCGAATACTTCTCGCGCGTCGGTAGGTTCTTTATTGCTGGTCAGATATCAATATTGAAAATTACCTGTCGCTGTTATTTCGCTCTTTCCGTGGTTTTACGTCGCTGTCAAAGACAACTATTTGTTTCCAGCAACCCATTTCAGTTATAAACTATTTCTAGACGCTTCGCGAATCTAGTAATTTATTCCAGACTATTGTAGTAATTTCCGATTTACTGCAGAGTAATTTTAATCCTACAAAAGATGGATCGTGATTCTCACGGAATCCAGGGTGCCAAAATGAGATATTTTTAAATAATGATATTTTTTTTATTTTGGATTTACGGCCTTATTAAACATACCTACATCAGACCAAGATCCTTGTTATACCCAAGAAACTAGGATTATTATTTTGAAAACGTGTTTCTCACCAAAGAAAATGAAATATGCTTTGTGGCGAAAAAATATGACAAAGGGAAAGAAAAACGCTTACATCAAGTTAAATAGAGCGTTACAATTATCACAGCTGTCAAAAAATGGGAAATAAAAATGGGAAAAAAAGACCTGTTACGCGATAATACGAAAATTTCAGGTACCTACTCTTTTGATGTTTTAAAAACATCTTACAGCACTGCCCCTAGAATCGGTCAGATTCTTAAAGGGAAAAGAAATAATATGATTGTACTTTCTGAAACAACTTTTTTATATATTTTTTTTTCATTTTTTTTATTTATTTTTTTATTTAAATTTATACATATTTTTATTATTACAGATCGTGCCAAGCCTTATACAGCTTGTCGGCACGTTTCTTTTTCATTTTCTTGCATAAGTACACAGCATACATATTTAGTTATAGTAACAGTTTATAAAGTATAAAATATATATAAAGAATAATGATATTATATGAACATAAGTAGACTTAAAAGCAAACTTAGTAGTGAGACTAGGTATCAGATAATATATAATAAAAAAAATGAACATCAATATATGAATCACTGGGATCAAGATTCATAAAAAAATCATGGAACAGCTCAAAGTAAAAATGAAAAGAAACATTAATACTGTAACGAGCTGTTCGTTGACATTTGACAGTTCCATAGAAAAGTGTCACATGCGCAGAACGGCAGGCCGGTATGCCCAGTGGTTGAAATAAGAACTAACATGATTAATAAATAGCGAAGAAATGGAAGGGTTCTTACCCGAGTAGAAAAACAAAAGAGAGCTGTTCTTTTGTGTTTGAATAAAAAAATAGCAGGAGTATTGCGTTGCGAGCGATTGTAAAATGGAGAGATAATGTACAAGCGATAATAAAAGATTTATTTTACGAGTTGTGCCATTTTATTTTTCGAGCGAGCCACGCCACGTAACAATACATTAAAACATTTTAATCAGCCATCATTTTGGAACAGGATTGTGGATAAGGGAGGCTAATGAACTTGGTGGAGACATTTCATTTACAATTATTTAATTGAAATCTGATAAGATTATGGGAGTTATCGCGTCCACAAAATCTGCGTCACAAATAGTAGTTATAAATATCTTTATATATTAGTATACAATATGTAATTTTCTGATAACGTTGCACAATAAAAGTAAAATAACCGCTCTTTAATTCACATCTCGTGTAATAATTGTCAACGATATATTTTCACATCTAAAACGTTACGAGAAAGATTTACGCGGTAGAGTGCAAATACGGAGGTCGGAGTGAAACGCTGTTGACCGTGTCAGGAGCCCTCTCAAGTGATATTGCTCTCAAAGCGTGTGTTCTTGTTATTCGACAATATGAAGGAGATGGGTCATCCGCACAGTGTCTCCGGCCTTTGGCGGTATTTTATATTAAACGTAAATCAATTTCTCATACACCGGCTCCTTTGACCAGATTCTTGAGATTCTCGAACGGTCCGCATTCTACTCGGGCGACTCTGCCCTCTTTCGGAATTTATAACATTTCTTACCTTCGTACGAATTTAGGAAGATGAATTTAAAATCTTCTGATATTTTCAAGACTAAAATATATAAAAAAAAGTAACCCATAAAAAACAAGTTTTTCCAATACTCCCTTTCTCATTTTCGGCTCTCGTGTCTACCATATGCGTCGGAATCTCCATACAACTTACTGAATTGTATGAAAAAACCATTAAAAATTTGAAAAATCCAAAATTATACTATAATTTTTTGTTAACGAAAATTTGATAGATGTTCTTGATAGTCGCCACGAGTCTACTTGCCAAGTTTCAGCTCGATTGGATCACGGGAAAAGGGTTAAAAATCGATCCAAAGTTTTTTCGTCAAGCAAACGAGCAAGCAGACGCCACGAGTTAAAAGAAAGGAATTAATAATCATTAATAATAATGATAAAACTTTATTCCACTATACGGGGAGGTAAGTGCTATATTCCACACATTCCATATAAGTATACATATATCAATATCATTGACATGTTTGGCATTTGCATACTTTGTGTTGCGACATAATAATTTCAAATATGATTTATTTTAACTTGTAGTTAAAATAAAACATATTTTAAAAAATAAATATATTAAATTGTGATACAAGCGATATATTTTACCAAAAAGTAACCCATAAAAACCAAGTTTTCATACTCCCTTTCTTTGTAAGATATAACAACAATTAAAGACGAATTAAAACATATAACATAACACTAAACTTACAGTAATTTAATATATTTCTAAAATGTCAGATATTTTAAGCTTTGATAAGACACTTCATGCTTTGAAGATTAGATTCTAAAAACATTTGTCAGTCAATTTAGATTTTCGACATTCGAAGTGAAGTACCTATTATGTATACCGACGGAGTAATTCAAATTTAGAAAATAGTCCGTGACGTTATCGGGCCGCCGTTGCTAGTAAGCAAACTTTTGTAATTATTCCAATTTGAAAAAACCATTAATATTTCTAAAAATCCGAAATTATAATATAATTATTTATTTTTTTTAACGAAAATTTAATAGATCTTCTTGATAGTCGCCACGAGTCTACTTGCCAAGTTTCAACTCGATTGGATCACAGGAAAAGGGTTAAAAATCGATCCAAAGATTTTTCACTCGGCAAGCAAGCGGACGCCACGAGTTAATAATATAAAGGGAGTAAAAATATAAGATGATATGGATGTATAAGCACAACATATGCAGATACATTTATAAAGAAATAATGTATACAACAAGAATTATTAACATAAAAAGGAAGCATTGGTAAATAAGTAGGATGTATAAAGGAAAAAAAGTAAGTGTTAAAGTAAAAAATATATTATAATATTATAATGACAGCTTTAGCGAGCTGTGGCATGTCGATTATGAGGGGCCAATACCTTTCTCCAATACGCAATCAATGCTGAATGCTGGAGAAAGGCGGGCTTCTAGGATAAGAATATTCTATTAGAGAAGCCAGTAGTACAAATACTCTTAATTATAGCTTCACAAATTAATGATTTATAGAGAGTACTTACAAATATACGCGGAAAGAAGAGGAATACAGATTTATATATATACGGTTAAATATGTAGCACATAGATGCAAAAGTGCCACTATACGTACGGGCTCCATACGGATAATGGCGCTTTTGAATCTAGACGCTACTCATGTCGCCTATGATTTCTTACTTTATATATCATCAGTTTTATTAAAATTATATCTTCTATTGAAACGATAAAAAAATTAAAAAATCTTGATTTCAGCTTTTTATTTAAGGCACTGCGTATTGTGTTAAATGCGTTACGTTTGATTAAATAGCTGAAATCGAGAATATTAATAAATATTTTGTTTTTTTTTATTATGTATGTATGTATTGTAAATAATAATATCTATTCTTTTAATTTAATACAGAAAAAAAGTGTCTACTATGCAATCAACTATGTAAAAAAAGGGTTTTGAAAAAATGACACAAAACAAAATTAAAACATAAATTGTGACTACACAACTGACAGATTTTTCAACAATTATAATACATTTTAAAAAGTATTGAAAAAAGCTTCGTCACAAGTGCATACAGTCATATAAAGTCCACAAAGTGGAGCAGTTTTCTTCATTTCTAAAACATCGATGGTTTGGTAATTTGTTTATTGATTAAATAATTTATTTTGTGCCATTTTCGGAAGATATCCACATCTAAATTATATGGAACCTGATGAATAAATTTTAATTTGATATCCTTCCGTACAAAAATGAAATAAAAAATGCAGGAGATAGGAGAAAAAGTGGTGAATTTAGCCCGCATTTCCAGACAGTCGCCTTAAGAGTTGATTGAAAAGTGGGTGAAATTCAATGTTCAATTCGATCTGATGCAATAAAAAGCTTTTATAAATTACCATTATTGTAAATGTTAAATAATTATTGATGTCATTTTCTAACAAAAAAATTATATTATCAGATTAGGTGAGTTCATTACAAGAAGATGACAAATGTCGGTTGGGAGTTGAAATTTAGCCTCATCAGCTCGCTGTAAAGGGTGCTGGAGTTCCGCAATGGACAGGCAAAAATATGTGACGAAGGGTCTCCTCTTCCGAACAACACTCACACAACGTACTGTCCACTATGTTTAGTCTGAACAAATGAGCAGCTACTAGACAATGACCAATCTCATTCTAGAGATTACGGCGATAGTTCTTTTGGAAAGCTTTTTATTTCTAAACTATGTTTTGTTAGGAATATTTGTCTGTATACTACATACATTCCATAATGATATCCAGATGTCTTTAGGACGCTTTTTAACACTTTTCAGCCTATCATTCATTGGGCAGTAGAAACGCTGTGGGGAAAAACCCGAAATTATTTCATATTTAGCTGATTTATCAACATATTCATTCCCTGATGTCCATTTTCCATTTTATTGTTTATTATCTTTGGACAAATTAATTTTTTTTAAATGATTGAACAGATAATATCGTTATTTAGCTAAACTTTCACACCCGCACAGATCGAATCAATAGCTGTTTTAGAGTTCGATGATTGATATTCGATGGTTAAAGTGATTAATAACCGAGATTCAACTGTAATTAAGTGCGTAATAATTTCAAGTATAACAGTGATTGTTTCCTAAATAACGAATAATCCGTCATCAACCTTTTTCACAATCGAACGCAAATCACGTTAAAATTACGGTTTAGCTCTTCACCACCACAAAGGTTTTCCAACACTGATATATAAAGGATTCATGTGGTCACCGTTTTGGACATTTCGGCGACAATTATGGAATGGACACCGCATTTATGATATTTCAAACCGAAGAGCTTCGACGAAAATTAAAGCAAATAGGTCGAGTACTAGGCTATTTGAATTGGGGCTATCCAGTGATACGGAATACTCGATAGTGTGCAGAACGCATCGAATTGGATACCTGCTTTACCGACGTGCACACATAACATCGCTCTTGCTTCATTTGCAATAATTGCAAATGATAAAATACGCTTCGAACAAACGAAATACCTTCGAATAGTAATTTCACGAAATGGTAAAAGAGATATCGTACAGAATACTTCGACGACGTAAGATGGAGACCTCTAAGACCTTCAACTACATTCTGAAACACACTACTACACTCTGGAATTAGCTACAACATTCGAGAAACATCTAGAACTGTCAGGAAGCGACGAAACAAACTACAAACATCTGGACTGTTCGGAAAGCCGACATGCTTGATATAAAAGCGAAGCCGTATCGTGGCCATAGTTTAGTTGAGTCTTGATTTGACAGTTCGTTCAGCGCTAAGCGAGTCGCGGACGACGGCCAGGTGTGCCCAGTAATGAAGTGCGAAGCGACAGATACCGAGGGAAATAAGTGGCGAAATAAATAAATGCAACTTCTGTACGCGAGAATTGACTGTGCCAACGAGCGATAAATAGAATATTATAACCCAGCGATAAAAAAGTGTTAATATATGAGTAATATATTGCGAAATAGAGTGATTAAAAGAATATCGTTGAGTTTAATTCGTGTAAAGTGGCGTTATCCATTTAATAATTAATTATTCACTAATTAATAAAATGCTAATTAATTTCCATCGTTTTCATTTGTCTCCTGCAGCCACGGTCACGTGACAGTAAATAATATAAATTTGAATATTAAAAACAGACCCAAGAACTTTGACTCCGAATAATGTTGATACATGAGTATTTCAGAACATTTTTCAAAACTTTTTATCGTTAAGGGGAGCAAGAATGGTTCGTTTGACAATGAACCATAGAATCCCGTACGCTTGAAATCGCAAAAAAAAGTTGCATGATAAACCGTTCCAAAAAAATCGTTTACGAAAATGTCATATTTTTGTGCATCGCTGGTACAATACCAAAATATCATCTTTGTGTGACTTTTCATTATTGTTTTACAATGAAAAGTGGTTCTTTCAATTGAGTGCAAGATTCAACAACAACATCGCTTTTGGCTCTACACCCCCTGGTGGGTCTTGGCCTCCTCGAGAATCTTCCTCTATTCATCTCGGTTTAGTGCCAGCTCTCTCCAGTTCAGAAGCTCAAAGGCAGATGTGTCTTTGAGAACATTGATTTTGGCCTTCCTAAGCTCCTTCGGTCTTGAGTTCAGCAAGGACTTTGGTGCTAGATGCTCGGTCATTCTCTTCGCATGACCCAGCCACCAAAGTCTTCCCAGTTTTATAAATTTTGTGACGTTAAGCTCTTTAACAGAGTGCACACCTCATTGTTGTAACGTCTGCGCCAAAGTCCATTTTCTAGAACCGGTGCAAAAATACGCCTCAACATTTTCCTTTCAAAAATGTCCAGTGCTCGCTCATTCCTCTTAGTCAGTATCCACGTCTCAGCTGCGTATGTGAGCATTAGTCTAATGAGCGTTTTTTACACTAATATTTTAGCATTTTTGGATAGCAGTCTGAATTTAATCTGCTTTTGTAGGCGGAAAAAAACATGTTTTTTGCTATCACTATGCGTTTATGGACCTCCTCTATAGTATTATTTTGGTCTATTATCAGGAATCCTAGTTAGGTATATAAATCTAGGAGATTGCAAGAATATCAATTTTGCAATCAAAAATGTGATTGTTTTGTGATATAAGAAATATGAAAATAATAACACCTAATAACATTTTTATCGTTGACATGCAAAAGTATCACCTTTAACTTTTGCTGCACTATTTGAATTAAAAGTACAAAAAAAAACTTTAACCCCATGACCTCAGAATGCATATTTTAGAAAGGTCATCGTACACCGAGGATGCAATATGGTGATCTAGGGCTTATGGTGTGGACGGGCCCTAAAGCAAGAAAGGGGTCGACCAATCGGAGGTCTTGCCGAATACCCGACAAGCGAAATGAAGCTTCAAGCGCGGGCAGATTGTAGCTTGTAGCTAACAGAACTCGCCTACGTCATTTAGTAATATCATCGAATTACATGGTAGTCATTTAGTAAGTGTTTATCAGTGAGAAGGAAAAAACCCAAGTGAAATAAATAACTAGCCCTTTTTTTTTCTAAAATTCACTTGCCAATTATGGATATTAATTTTACGTTTTCTTTGTTTATCATGTTGTTAAGCGAACCCAGTGAGGTCATCGAAATGTCGGCATATCATATTTGTTAGTTATTATAGATGAAAAGCCAGATTAATGTAGATGAAAAGAGACCTATTTTCCACGTCAGCCAACGTTTGAAGTCGAATTTCGACAAAATTAAGTTGAAATCATGAAAAATAAAAACCGCACATAGTGCATACTGTTACACAGACCATTTTATAACAATAAAATCACATTTTAACCTGATATACTATAGTAGGTATCACCTCTGTTAGGATCAGCCATGTCTCCGGCTACTATTGTCAGTATTAGAGTAGCCAGAAGAGTGTGGCGTTCTATTCACTCTGCCTACTCCTAGGAGACATTGCATGATGACTAATTATTTATTCAATCTAATGCCCTTCCATGCGCCATCCGTTTGGAAGTTAAACGCAAATGTATGCATTATATCAAAGTGAAGTGTAAATTTCTTAAAAATTTAAGGTTGCGCACATGACGTTTTTGTTCTTAACGAATCTTTTTAGCGTAAAAATTATATTTATTTTTAAACTACCGTAACTGCCATTTTCAAACACGTCACTCTCAATTTTCGTAAATTGGATTATGGAGGTTTTGTATCTGAACCCATCAATCGCCCATTTTCAGACCAAATATATTGTAGTCTAGCATATTCGTATTCTTTTACTTTTTGAATACATAGTATTAATATAATTAACAAGAATAACAATAATAAAGAACAAGAACCACTAATTTTTTGAAAATACCAACATGTTTCAGGGTCAATGGTCCCTTTATTGTTAAGCATTACTATAAAAAACAAACACAATTTTTTTTTGGTTCTGTAATTTAATATTTTCAATTGACGGCTGATAAATATATTAATGTTTGACAACGCTGATTGAATGTGTGTAATTAAGGATTTATTCCAATGCAATGAAAGCACAGTTTCTGTTTGTACACCTGTTACAAAAATTACTTAAATAATTAATGTTGCTATCTCTATTATATTATCCTTGGTATTTCCAACATTGACAATCTAGTGTGGGTATATAGTTTAAAATAGCTTCAATGGAAAGATTTATTGTTAATCATATAATATCTAATAATTGGACGTTGTTATGCTGAAAGCGTAGAACCCAAAAGGCGAGGAATTGAGAAAAAGACTTCTAAAAATTTGAGTCTACGGAAACCCAATACATCGATATTTTTTTAATATTTTTAATTTATGGTACAAATATAGTTCTTATATATAACATATCAGATTAAACATTTTTTTTAAATACTTAGTAGTCATGTAGACCTCATCATTTAATTCATTATTTCTTTTTTTTTGCATAAGGCTCATTGTAAAAATATTTTTTATTCCTTCTACATACATCTAAATGTACAAAAAACAGTACTTATTTTGTTCTAAAGGGTTGGATGTATTCTATTAAATATGAATGACATTATTAAATACCAGCTTTTTTAAAGATTTATTTAAAAAATTTATTCAAAAAGAAAACTGAATACGCTTTTCAAGTTTCAAATTTCAAGTTAATTTGAGATGTTTTATTCTTAATTGAAAATATTTTCACAGATCACAAATAAAGTAAAAGGTCGAGCAGAAAAAATCACAGCTTAACATTTCACAAAACTTTTAGGTCAAAAGATGTATAAATAAAGTCATTTTTTGACTTGTCTAAGAAATGGTGTATTATTTTACATGTTCATGATTAACTACGTACAATGGTCAAAGTATAATCTACTCTCAACAAGATGTTAAAGATATTTGAACTAGTCTACATTTAAACTTTTTACGGCGAACGTTTACTGAGTCTAATAGCAAAAAAATACGTAACCTCCAATGATAACGAATGTCAATATCTCTGCTGCCTGCTTAATAATGTATTTACCTACGTGTGAAACAATTACATATAAAATTAAGAGTCTGGATATCCTATTTATCTATTAGAAAATAAAATTGAATCTGCAAATCGTTCACGTGTCAGATGAATTGTTGTACGTATCATTTATGGCACGCGTGCTCTAGGTTGCATACCACTGTCCTAGGACACTTTGAATATTTATCAAAATTTAACGTATTATTTTTAAATAATCGACTGTGATTTTAGAAATGTATGTAGGTATATGAATATTAAAAAACAAAAATTTGTTCGTCTTCTTTCAAACACAAATGTAGAATGTTTCAGTAAAAATTAATTCCAGTATTAATATCTGCATTTCAATTTCGACCTCAGCGAGTGTTCAGAAATTCCTGTGAATTTTGGTAGTCAAATTTGATTAAACACACTTCAGGAATAATGTGATGAAATATCCATTAATTTATTGCTCCCGGAACGCTGACTATGGAAATAGCTCAAATTCCTCAAATACTCCAAATTCGCAACTGCCTCTCATTGCGGATGAAGCCTCAATCGCTACATTTCCCAAAACCAGAATACACAAATCGTACTGGCATCCGGCCCGGCAAATTGGTACGTTTGTTTAAACGTATACTTACGTATCAGTGAATAATGGTTATTTTGATAAAGAAACGCACGATTTTTCCTATCTGAAAACAACTAAAATATGTCTGTATTCAGATGAAAAACCGCATTGCTTCAGTACTGTTAAAAAATGCAGTGACAGATAGCATGTGACATTCTGCACGTCTTAAATATCAGTGAAAATACCGCCGTGAACGTTATAATCGTGTCCAATGCTCGACAAGATATTATTTTGAAGTTTTCCGCGAGATTTTTTTCATTTTGACAGCATTCTGTACTTCGCAATGTCACGGAATACACGGTTAATAACACGGCGAGTCTAACGCCGCAACAGCTGTTATTTTGCGCGAGTTTGTCAGTTCAAATCCCGAATAGAGTATCCACGGTCTAGTGGGTTTCCTTTATTCTCCTTCGCGCGGAGCGGCCGCGTGATTTACATTCAAATCACCCTGCCAACAATCAATTATCATCTCCCGGCGTCACGTGACGCGGCGGGGGAAACGGCGGAAAAGCGGGTATCTGAGAAGGTGAACATACCGACACGGAGAGATGTCATCCCGTCGACGTCCGGCGGGCCGCGGGCGCTCCCGACATCGCGAGGCCGGGAATATCCAAAACTCGAGGCGGTCGCACCTGTGGAAAGTCGCACACACACGTCACCGCACTCAACCACAAAGAACGACCACAAAACAACCGGACGGCCGCGCCGTTCGCCGCCGCGTCGCAGCCGCGTCCCGCGCCATTTTGAACACGAGCACGCGTCCGGCGATTATCTGCGCTTTTTTTTTTTAATTTATCTTTTCGGCTGTTCGGCTCGGCTCGGCCGGGGTCGGCAGCGTGTTCGGGTCTCACCGCGCCGCTCGGCCAGCGGTACCGCACTGGCGGCCGGGAAGCGCGCGCGGGGTGCGCCGGCGCGGGGCGGGCGCGCCGAGCCTGGTTTAGGCCCGACAGCCGGCGCGGGCGGGTGACGTTGCGCAAAAATTGCCACAGGTCGGATGCGGAATCCCGCCGTACCATCGGGATGATACGTAAGTTCCTAAGATTCATCTTTTTAATAAACCGCATACGTAAATCAAATACACGTATATATAATTTTCTTCCGGAACTTTCGAGAAATTTACCGAATGTACAGGAACCTTCTAGACATACCGACACATTCTGCCACTCAGTTTACAACCTTATAGAACCTTCGGAAATTTTCTAGAACCTTCTCCTTCCAGAACTTTCTAGAGCGGGTTTCTCCGGAACCTTCTAGACTCACCGACACAGTCGGCGCGCTTATTTTGAAACAATCCGAAGCATTTGCGGCCTTCCCATAACAAAACTGTGCTAGAAATGTGCTAGAAATGTGCTAGAAAGCGCATTTTCCTCACCCACTCCCACCCACGCATAACCACCCCTACCAAACTCGTATATTTTCTATGTGACACCAAGGGCTATCCACCACCATAACCATCGGAGGGTGGTTGTGGCTGTGGAAAAATCTTGGCGGGTTGGGAAACCGCTTTTTATATATATATATATATATATATATGTGGTCATGACGCTTGCCTAGTGATCTGGTGGTTGGTGGTTCGAGCAGATTCGAGGACACCAGCAAGTTAGTGCTATTTTCATAGCACAAGCGTTTAACTTAGTTTAGTAAAATTAATTATATGGATGCGACATGTATTCCGTGTTGGTATCTCTATTTTTAAAAAAAATCATTTGGTTGAACAGAAACGGTAAATTCATTCGTACATGTGTGTTAATGTAAAAAAGCTTCATAGAAGAGAATTATATGTTTTAATTTATATCCCAATTCTTCGTATTCTTCTCGTTTCCTGTCCGTTGGCTGAAGTCACTTTATTAACTACGGCCTAGAACAGCTCGACTGGCCAAACCGCTATCTCAGGTTTTTCAGCAATGATGTTCCCCTTCTTCCAGGATCCAGACTTCCAGCGATCTTTCCTTGCGATTATGAAGTGCGATTAATATATAACTTCTCTGGACGTCTCATTACGTGTCCGAGATATTGAAGTTTTCGGATTTTATCTATTCGAATTACTTATATTTCTTTTTTTATCCCAACCACAACATTTTCTCGTAACATATCATTAGGACATGAAAATAATAATGAAAATTCAAACATGAAAAGATTTTTAAAAATCCGTCTTTTTTACGGACTAATCAGTTAAATACTTTTTATTGTAAAGACATTAACAATTTAATATCAAAACATTGGTACACATTAAAGTTGTAAAAATAAAAATATGCATTCACTGCAATTTGACTACCCACTGTAGAAAACAAATAATTCAAATATTCCAGTAGGTATGATTTGTCAATTAGCAATGAAATATAAAATTTATCAATTAAAATTAAATGTTTTATATTTCTGTATATATAGTATATGTCTGAATATATTGCAATGCAATATAAAATTTATCAATAAAAATTAAATGTTTTATATTTCTGTATATATAGTATATGTCTGAATATATTGCAACGCAAAATAAAATTATCAATAAGTCCACGAAAGCATAATGAATATTACAAGGACGATTTACATATTAATAATAATTACAGACCAGCTGTGACCCGTAAAAAATGACGTATTTTTACATGTCAGTTCTTAATGAAAAAGTATGCAAAATTTGGGTAAGATCTGTCAAATGATGTATGTAGATTTGAATAAAAAATCAATAATATTAAAAAAATAGTATAATGAATATAAAAAATCAAAGAAAAAATTTCAATATAAGTTACGAACGTTACAGGAAGCTACGGACGAACAGAAAACGAAAATATTATTTTTGAGTATTTTGCATCAACAAATTCTAAAAGTTCAGGAATCCACATTTCAAAGGAGATTGTTTACAATGAAATATATAAATTTCTCTACGTAATAATATAAGAAAATATATTAAAAATGCATATCATTATAAGTCTGAAATCTTATTTGAATCCACACGAGACTGTGTTGAAGAAAGTGTGTTGGAAGCGAACGATAAATATTGACGATATAATGATGACGGGATTATTACCGCGCGCCTGATTGTAGGCAATATAGACAACACAACAACATGAAAATATTTTAAATACATATGGCAACAATAAATGCCTAGCTAACTTACTTGCAATTTATATTGCCACATTTCTTCGAAGCGGTAAATATGGAAGGTCGAACGCCATACGATTATATATCATTTATATCTTCGTAATTACGCAACTACTTTGTCAAAACATCGAATTATTATCTGTTTTCCCCGATTCTGCTAAGAATTCCATTATTTTGCGGAAACGTACGGGATGTTACCAGGGGTTAGATATGCTTCATGAATGAACTGTTATTTTAGAACAGTTCACTTTAGTTCATTCCATTCTATATCGTTCATTCGTTCAGTAGGTGGAAAACTAATCGTTCATTAAATCATAAATCTCAAATTCTAAAGTTGATGAAATCTCTACTAAATTTGTTTCTTCCTTTTGGTTAGTGAAAATTTTGTAGTGGCTGAATGACGAAATTTTCGGAAACTGAAAGCATTCCTCTTCCCATGATTTAGAAAATTCTGGGAGACCGAATGGAGAAATCTTCCGAATCTGAATCCACCTCCGCCTGGAAAATTTCCTGACGGGAACGTGAAGTTGATGTTGATCCGTTCGCTACTGAAAATCAAAAATTCAAATTGACTGAACGATTCAAAGTGAATAGTTCACTTGAATGAACGACAGTTCAGTTAACTGAACTAGAAAGCCCATATCTACCATGAATTCACTGTCCTGAAGAAGGGAGCATCGCTCCTAAAAATAAAATGTAAGTGTGGTTAAAACAAAGTTTTAAGTATTTTATTTAGAAGAATTTATATTCGCAATAAAGGACTGATTAGACTACCAAATGTATTGCACAGCTGCTAATAAAATGTTTGGCCTGCTGTGATTTGACTTCATGGTGACTATTGGACCAAAAAAATATACGCAACAGCTCTTAATTATAGAATATGTAGAATAAGAGTTCGACCGAATGGCTGAGGCACGTTCTTTGGATGTCTGCAAACATGCGTACCTCACAACGAATGTACATAGGCTGTACTCAGCAAAACTACCAGATGAATGCTTAACATGACGGACCACGTTTAATGAAACACTTTTGTGACAGTTTCATAGATGAAGGTCAAGATGAGCCGATTCCAGGACTTACTTCTTAGGTTTAATTATTTATTATTACATTATTATCTTAAATTTGAAATATTTCATTGACATTGCGTAGTGCATATTATTGGTACTTGGTTCTGTAATTTAATCATTGTAATGTAAAAAGCTTCTATGCATGTACTGTATTGTATGAATATATTTAAAATTAATTAATTAATTAATTACAAATTAAGAATTTTTTTTAATTACACTTTTTTAGGCACGATTGAGGTGAACTTTTAGTTATGCAATGAAATTCGCGTGCGCCTTATTCACACTACGAATTTATTTAGCTGGTTCATTTCGCCCATCCTCACGTTCAAATAGTTCTGCCTTTCGTTGAACTTTGGCGGTTGTGCTGTGCGAAGTGATGCGCTGTTACTTTTATGTGTGCCAATGAACGCGCGTATATAAGTACACGCACCCAAAATTATTTTTGTTATTTTCTTATTTCCTTAGTCAGATCTTCTTTGAACTTTACATTGTACCTTTCACAAATTTGTACTTTTTCTTAAATTGCTGTCTCTTTCGCGGCCATCTCTTCTTGTTGTATTATGTTCGTATTCATAATGATTTTCATCAGAGACCACCAAAATAAGTAGACAAGAACTAAAGTTTATTTATTGGTACACAATCTAATGCCGCGTCTTATGCCAATACGTTTGACTTGTTGAAAAATATTGCAACGAGCTTGTTAATTTTGAAACAATTATGAATGGTTTCAACTAAACACTCTTAAAAATTTAATGCCTTTGTAAATATGTCGCTTTTTATAACGATAAGACATTTTTACGTAAAAGATTCTGCTTGAAACAAAATTGTATAAAATAAATCTTGTTTACTAGGTGATTTAATTATCCCAGAATAAAAACTTTAACTGCAGTATAAATGTGTATAAAACATACGCGAAAGGGGACATTCCTTCACTGTGACCCAATCCTCTCTCCTCAAGAAGGGTTTTGGTTCACCTCTGTACAATTTTATACGGTGTGATTTCACAATTTTTCTAATAATAAATTCTTGCGATTCATTACTTATGCGGATTTAAAAAATAGTAGCCATTTAAATTTTCGTATAGACATAAACGTAAAATCATATTAGCCTAACTATTTCCCTTGAAATCTGAAGAGATCATGAATGGAATAATCTCAGCCGCATGTCTCGAGACAAATATCAGACACAAAGCCTCCCCAGCATCAGACTATCTAAAGAGATGCCTCGTGAGGTTTTGAGGGGAAACGAAGGGAGGGGGTTGCGCAAGCGCAGTGCGTTGGCAGGATTGTACTGGGTACGAAAACGTCATATTTATAACTCATAAATATATAAAACAATACTTTATATTCAGCAAAACATATCAAAAATTATTGATTAAATTTTTTACATAAAATCTGTTTTGTTTATTTATTAATTTCCGATGAAAGCGTCTCGAGTTATATTTTGATTTATTTCAAGCTGAAGAACAACTTTGTAAAAAAAAAATATATAGACGCCCAGTGGAGATAAGATCAATGATGGGGTTTCGTCAATTGTCAGAAGAAATCAGAGATCAACCCCTAAAAGAAAAAATTATACATTTTCATCGTGGACCGACATATTAAAATAAAGTTGTGATTGAAATAATGCATAGAGTTATGTGTAAACAAAATAACAATCAAATTACACCACAAATCAAATGTTACATAATTAAATTATATAACGTATTCTTCTCCCTGCCCCTCTATCCCGGTTCATCCAGGATCGGGCCTCCTTGTACGATGATGCCAGGATCTCCTGTCCCGAGTTGTCACAATGGGAACATCTTGCGCTGCCAGCTCCCTCTCTATATTAGTCCACCACGTTGCTGGAGGTCTGCCTCTACCTCTGGGTTTAGTTGGGATGTTCAGTGCTCTTCTCACCGAGTAGTCTTCATCTCTACGCATGATGTGACCATACCATCTCATCAAAGTGATACAAAAACACGAAAAAGAAACATTACAAGGTATATAATCGATGTCTCACAGAGACAAAGATATTTATATCGGATAATAGGTCTTTAGGTCCTAAAAGGGCTTACGACCTTAACACCCAAACCTACTTTCTACAATAGCTTCTTGAATAATGACAATCCCTCCGAAAACAAAAGTCCAGTAATTGTATTCTTGAAAAATTTAAACATATTCAAAAATATTGTACACCACGACATATATTAAGAAGGCACATACCAATAGCGACATCTACACTCGTTGACGGTAATGACAAATTCTCAAAATCACAGAGGGCAGTAATAATATAACAATTCACATATGGAACAAGGTGTGCAAAGAAAAGATATATACAACTTCCAAAAATTTTATAGATGTGGTAGTCTATCATGGGTGGAAATTGTTAACGTTACATCGTGCAAAGTGATCATTTAAATAATAATACAATATAGGTACAATACAGGTCGTAAGCCATTAAAAACACGCAAAAAGACTTCCATCCTACTTTCCAATATTAAAAATGTCTCTGTGATGTCTTGATATCTTCAAAAGGCATCCCATCAAAACCTGCATACATCTGGAACACTTTACGGAAGGGAAACCTGGACTGCCAGAAACTACTGGTCAACCAGAGGGCGATAAACAGATTGGAAGCTGTGATGTTTGTGAGTTCTTACGTAAGAGCACGAGTGACAGGCGCATGCGCAAACGGCCACGTGGGCGTATGGTGACTTCTGTCCGGGGAGAACGATTAATATACGCGGTTCCAGAGCGCAGGAATTTTTTGCTGGCCAATGTCATAACGTAACTAAATAACAATTTAATTGTAAGCGGTATATAAACAGATCTGATACTGTATAATTATAAAACGTAATTGGTTGCGTGTACTAATACTTATTTTCATTTAAGAAAGACAATCGGCTTACACAGCACGGCTTAATTCTATTGTCTTTTAAATGGAAAAAGGTCTACTTCTTTGGGATACATAAAATAAGCAGCGCATCACTTCGCACAACCGCCTTCAATGAAATGCAAAACTATTTGAACGTGAGGGCGGGCGAAACGAACCAGCCGCAAGAACTGACAACTAAAGAGATATCCGCAGATTATAGAACCCTGTTCTATGTCGGCAAAAAGGCGGACGTCATTCGAGATTAAAAACCATCGGGGATGATTTCACCAGAAGGCGGATATAAAGTAAAAAAAAAAACATTTGTTTTGAATAATTTCATTGTGTGTGATAAAGATGCGCGCTTGTTTCGTTGCATAACTAATACGTGCCGTGTTGTATACCTTAGGCTGTAATACATCTCAAACAAAAATTTCCATCAGTGACTGCTCTCCACCAAGGGATGAGAAATCTAAAATACACATAAAATACAGTACCCACGTACCAAATTGCGCCTGGAGCGTATGCAATTTTCTTAACAGTATATGAAAGACGTCATCAAGTTGTTCGAAAATTGATGACGTCATTTGCGCGGTTATATCATCACTTGGAAAAACACGACCTTAATCTTTGATTGGTTAGGTTAGGTTAGGTTAGGTTAGGTTAAAAAATTAGTGTAAAAAAATTCGTTGCATGATTTTTTTTTACGCTTCAACAGGCCAAGAGGCCCAATTGCAGAAGAGAAATGCATCACAAATTAAAATAAATCACACAGATTAATTGTGACCTCACCGGTAATCGAACCCGGAACCCTCGGTGTGAGAAGCCAGAACCGTGCCCATCAGGGCTGCCTGTGATTCGCATGCTTTTCGTATGCATCATACAACAACAAAAAAATCACTCTTAACGCGCCTAAAGAAGTTTAACTTCAAAAATAATTAAGTCTACCAAACAGTGAATAAAGCTAATGCAGACACCTACAGAAAACTTCATTGTAATCAAAAAATATTATCATCATCATCTTCATCCCCTTGCTAGTAGGGTCGGGGGCCCAAAGACTAGACAAGGTGCAAAAAAAATATTTTTTAAATGCCCTGAAATATTTACAAAGCAACCATAACCCGTCAAAAATGAAGTCCTTTTACATGTTTGAATTTCAGCTTTACGTTAATTAGTTGTTAAGCGGTATATAAATCATTAGTGAAATTAACGTTAGTGAACATATTTTTGGTCAACATCCAGTATGGTTCTTAAAAACTGCTAAAAAATATACTTCGGTCGCAAGTTACGGCTATGAAAACGGCGCTATCTAACGTAGCATTATTGACGAACATTGTTACTTATATATTTGTTATTTATTTATTTATGTGGGCAAACCACAATTGAAAAAATAGTAAAAACAAAGGAACATCCATAAAGTTTAAACAATATTAAAAAAAAAGAACACAATAAAGCGATCAAAGTGACAATCACAAATTTAAATTAATACATTTTTAAATAATGATTTGAAAATTATTAAAAAGATTTAGGCAAATTAAAAATATTTACAGAAAATTAATTAATTGAATAAAAATTGAGTAGCTTGTTGGTCTTGTGGTTAGGACTCTCGCCTCGTGGTCCAAAGGTCGCGGATTCGAATCTCACTCCAGACCAGCAAGTTAGTCCTATTTACATAGCATAAGCACTTAGCTTAATTTGAAAATAGTAAGGATATTGCTGTGACACGTATTCCGGGTTCGCATCTCTATTTAAAAAGAAAACACTTCAGAGTCAACAAACCTTCGAGTAAAACATTAACAGATTGTAATAATAATATAATATATATAATATAATAATAATAATAGAAAGTATCACTGTCTTAAAATCAACTGCATTTTACTTTATAAAATATTCAAGCTGTCGTGGAATGTATCTACAGACTCACTGTACTCATTGCCCAATCTGTGTCGTCTAGGCAGTGATGAGCGTATGTGGTAGCTTGTTCTATATTTTAAACGAGTTCAGAATGGAATTATAAGGCCGGTGCCATACTGCGCATATCGCTGTAAATCAGCAATGCAAGTGAATCGACCCATCATCCGCGTAGTGTGTTTGATAAGCGCATATTGTATGGAAAGAAATGTAGCGGCGTTCCGCAACCGAAGAGACGCGACGGAATATCCGCGTAGTGTGGCGCTGGCCTAAGGCATACTTTAGAGAGAAGATAAGGACTCTTAATTTGAGAATCAATAATTTTGTACAGTAATATTGAGTCTGTAATTCTTATACTGACAAACTAAGAATATTGAGTTCTTTCATAAGCATATTGTAATTAGTTTTATATGAAACTCTTATAATTATTACATTTTTGAATTACGGGTAATGTTTCGTAATCACTGCGCGCGGGCCGCCGCGGTTTTGGTTGGTCGGACTGCTACCCGATGTGTTCTGCGCCAATCGCTAGCCAGGATTCGAATTTTTAAAAATCTGCGCAGTGACAGTTGAAATGCGTGTCAGGTGTCGTTTTTCAATGAGAACCGACATTCCTCTTCGTGTGTGTTCAACATCAGTTCCATTTAGCCTTCCGGAAGCCAGGAGAATCTCGATTGAAGCGGCACCCGACTTACCAGGAAACCGCAAGTACAATTTGTCCACTGTGTCGTAGTTAGCTTTGGCCCAGTGTATTTCGGGTGTCATTTACTGTAAATATAAATATAGCGTTTAAAAGAAAATCTTTCTTTCTAATATCTGACCCGCGCGCGATGGTGACGAGACGTTCGTCATCGTACAGGTAATAAAGATTCATCGTGAAAATTCTTTATATAAATGAGGCGGTAATATCAACGACTTAGTAGCGTTATTGATGGACATTGTTACACAAAGAGAATTTTTTCACAAACGGCGAACTATGAGCTTTTTAAATTGGCGTCATTTGTTGCCGTGTTGCGCCATCCGCGATTTCTTCCGTTCCCACCCATAAAATTGAACAATATAAAGACAAAATCCGGAGTACGCTCCGTACCAATTTATTTTCCACACATCCCGTAATGCGCAAAGGACCCGCTCCGCCGGCGGGACAGGGACGCGAGCAGGCGCGCCCGGCGCGTGGGAGCGGGACGGCGATAGGGCAATTACTACCGCACTACAATTCTGAGCGACAAACGCTCGGAGAAGCGGTCTCCGCCCCGGCGGAAAACCTCAAAAATCGCGCTAAAACTGAAAATCCCACAAAAGGCACGAATCTATCTCCGTCTGACAATTTTGCAACCGTTGATTTGATTCGCCCTTTGGACTCTGTTCGTTTGCTGCGCGGTTCTGCGGACACGTCCGCGGAGTTTTGACGCTTGATCTTGAGAATGACAGTTGGATACGGTTGTTAGGAAAATTAATATTATAAAAAGGGATGTTTCTGACTAATGTATTCATTCTCCGCGCTAGGAGATGGTGCTGGACTTTTATTACCGCTTTCCGCGTCGCCATGGTGACGGAATCTAGACGGGAAGATAAATTTTGAATTACTTCGCTGAATTTTGAAAAGGGGTGTCGCAGTTGTATCGAAAATGTGTTTTAGTGTCGGCGTTTTTTTGTCTTTTTTGCAGTGTGGTGACTAACTTGATTGTGTTTTTTTAATGCAATGAGGACGAGGTTCAATTTTGATAAGACAATGTGACAGAAATGTTCCGTTATCATTAAAATTTGTTGGAAATTGGAGATAATTCCGTTATCACTAAAATTTGAAATAAATCCGTTATCACTAAAATTTGTTGGAAATAAGATAGTTCCGTTATCACCAAAATTTGTTGGAAATTTTAGATAAATTAGCATTATTGTCTGCGATATTACTTCCTATTATTGAAAAAATGATCACATTGTTGAGGTTAATGAATTTAAAAGTACATGTACTAAATCGACTTTGACCTTTCACTCACTATACCTAATCTTCGCTTCCTCTACCCCTATCCTGACTCTTACCTCCTCATCCTTTTTCACCCATTATTTAACTCATTTCTTAATATACTTTTTCTTTTTTCACATTCAATCACTTACCATTATTCATTCATAACATTGTTTGTTGCTTACTACTATTCATTAAATAATTCAAAATAATTAACTTAAAAATATATTATCTAACTTTGTTCTTAACATCTGTGAATCTTTTTGATTGGTCTATGAAATGAACACTATGCTTTTACATTATATGTTTAAAAAACTGTTAAGATCCTTAATTAATTAATTAATTAATTAATATGGATTCATGAATATGACACGTATTGAAACCAGCGAGAAGAAAAGCCATATGTTCCCCGTACTTTTATATGGAACTATCTGAATCCGGAAATGCTTTGTTATTGCTAAATTTGAATTCATATATAGAGAACTCCGGACAACGCGGATCATTTTGGACGGTGACAACGTTTCACCCTGCTTTCAACACGGTATTGCGAGCCAATACGTAACCACACCATCAACTTTACAACCCCACACAATACATTCACACCCAGCTTTCGACACGGTACTACAAAACAGTATTTAATCCAAAGCAAACTACCCAACCAACAAAAAACCCTGACTATGGTATTGCGAGGCAACACTTAACCTTTACATCAACACATACTCATCACATCAGCCCCGATGATCGACCCTGCGATGGAATCCGAAACGTCGGCCAAAGAGGTCAGTTACACACGGCAGAATATCCCAGAAAACTACAGAAGATTATGAATGGTCGTGAAAACCTGAAAACATTTTTAATGGAAGATTGTAAATGGCCTTGAAAACCTAAGCACATTCTAAATTATAAAAAAGTTAAACAAACTTGTAAAACCTTCATTCGCATAAAAAACATGTTCTACAGTCATGATCTCAACCTTCGATTTCGAATTAGAATCGTGCACGAATCTGTAACATTCGGGAGATGCCTGTAATAGCCTAGAAATGACGGGAACCTTCTTATAAACACAAAAAAAAATTTAAAAATTCTGAGGAGTTCTAAAACTGACGTATCGCGGATATAAAGCAGCACCGCACTGTGCAATTGAGCTTATTTTGACATTTGTATCGGTGCGAAATAACCCGTGGACGAGGTCAATCGTGGAATTTCGAAGTGACTGATATTATGCGAAATAATCGAGCGAGTTCTTACCAACAAGTGAGCGATTAAATAAATGCGACTACTACATCGAGCATAGGATGGAATGTTGAGCATGTTATAAATTAATTCAGATAAATAAAGTATTCCTACGAGTACGAGTGATAAATTGTGAATAGTGTGATTTCAAAAATAGTGTATTAATTTAATTCGTGTCAAGGACTTTGTCAATTTAATAACGCAATTAGTTCTTAGTAACGAGCTATATTATAACAAGACCTGAAGCATTTCCTATACGCATAAATTATTTAATTATAATTATTTTTAGATATTTTTAAAATTTTATTGCTTTTATTATTTTAGAACTTTAAAATTGCTTATACAGGATGTCCCGTATCTCGACGTCAAGCCGAAATCGGGTGATAGGCCAAGTCATAATAGTTATCAGAAAATATTTTTTAAAATCTAAGTCATGTGTTTTAAAAATTATAAGCATTTAAAAAAGTCAAAAAATCTACACTCTGCGACGGTATTTTCACTCCTGTTGCTACAAATCTTTATTTTTCTTTATTTTTTAAATTATTATGTTATCCTGAATAATGCTTCTGTAAACTTTTGTCAAAAATTCAAAGCCGGCTGCTCCAGCTTGGAAGAAAATGTCACTTTTTGACCAAAATCAAAATCAATACTTTGCCCAATTTTAACTGACTGTTTTTTTTATTTTTTTAAATATTTTTCTGATAACTATTATGACTTGGCCGCCTATCACCTGATTTCGGGTTGACGTCGAGATATGGGACACTCTGTATATGCATATATATATTCATTGTCGTATTTTAATGGTATGTATTATTATTTTTAATTAGTTATAAGCTATTTTATTATATTTTCTCTCTATATATTAATTACGCTTCACTATAACTTATAATTTTTAACTTATAATTTAAACTTGTAATTTATATGGCGGACCAAGTCTCGCACTTACAATCTGGTCACGCTGGAATAAACATTATTATTATTATTAGTATTATAATCAATAATAATAATGAAAATAATAAAATAATTCTTCATTAATTAATAAATCGCTAATTAATTTCCAGTTTTTTCATTTGTCTCCTAATGCCACGACTCGTGACAGTACTATAAATCTATATATACTTCTATAACATTAAATTATTCATAATTTTTATGGAAAGTGCTCCCACCACACGTTTAGTCTCCAGAATCTTACGAAGAGCCAGTACGCAGTTCGCAATCAGTCGGAGTACTTTGCGTCAACCTTGCCGGTGCGTCACTCGCTCCAGAATTAATTAAAACTCTAAGCTATTTAGAAGGGTGAAACTTCCCAAACGGACAATCTTTTGTCCTTTTGTAATCGCTTTTAGTACTTGGAGAAATTTCGCATTGTATTACAACGTGATTGTTTGCTCTGTCAGTAAGACGGTCCAGGGTGCGCGGGGAAGCATTGCTTTTTCGAAAATGTATTTTTTGAAAACATATCCAAATAAGAGATATTTTTCTTAACATTGTTTTCACAATTATTATCAGATATATGAAGATGTCCCTATAAAAATGGTATTTATGCAAAAAAAAAATTTTACAGGAGAGAGAAAAAACACTTCATGAAACAAATGAATTTTAGTTTTTTTTATTTTCTAATATTCATTGCCAATTATGACATTAATTTTAAGTTTTCTTTGCTTATTCATATTGTTAAGCGATCCCAATGACATCGTCTAACTGACGGCATCTATTATGTTTGTTACTTTTGAGGACGAATTTCGGCAAGATTGAGTTGAAATTTTGAAATCATCATGAAATATAAAATACCGTACATGGTGCATAATCCGATACAGACCATTTTAAAACAATTATTTTTTTTGTGAATGAATTACGAGGTACCAAGTAGCGCTAAAAAGCCCTACGAAGCGGTGATACACGATCGTATGCGGCCAACCATGATTACTCACGGGTCACTCAACCTTGGTCGCGTTCTCTCTGGAACATTCGATAATATTCAATCGCCGAATAAATTTGTACGTAGAATAATCTGTAATGTTCGGGATGTTTCACGTTAGCTCTTGAAATAATCTTTTGGGGGAATTTCGGCATATAAGGAGTCACGCGACGCGTGCTCGAGAATTCAGTTTGTGAAATTAACAAGGCGACATCTCCGAGCGAACAGTGAACCCGTGATCACTGTTACTACAACTCGCGATATTAGTAAGTGAAACCAGCGCAAGTAAAAAGAATATATTAAAGAAGAAACCAAGGCAAATTGTTACCACGGGCGAATATCTAACAGAATTTTTCAGAAGTGATCCAAGGACTAAAAATAGCGTTAATTGGTGCGAATTCAGGAACAGTTTAATAATAAGTGCGTGAAATATTTGGAAGACATTTGGCGACTGCAAAATTAAGAACACTATTAAAATTTGACTCGTGTACAGAACTTTCTTGGGTAATAAATTAAACAAAATAAATTTATTGTGTTTTCATTTGTCTCCCAAAGCCACGTCCCGCGAAAATACACATATGTGTTTCTAATTTTGTTTATGAATTTCTCCATATTTTTTTTTGGTTATTTTTGGTCATTTCTTCCGCCGGACGCTTTGAAGCTCTATAAATAATCATGTCATTTACGTTTAAGTAACAAATATAAAATACAAAAACCATAAATAAATAACAAATATGAATTTAATATATCTTATTCGGGCCACCATTTAACAATATTACCCGATACCTTATATTTTAACGTTTTACTCACACATTTTTTTTGTACCTGCATTACCCGTTATCTGTAAAAATCCCCCTAACTCAAATATCATAATAACCAAAACTTCTTACCTACCATAGCGAACATGTAGAGAAAATATTTCAGGTTTGATACTGTAACGTAAGTCTGGTGGTCGCTGGCTTCTACTGTATTATAAGTGTGTAAATCTTGATAGTTTGTTAGTAAATTTGTTCTTCGTGAATGTGTTCACGTAGAACAAATCGTACAATGACTAAATATTTCCACAAATTTTAGTTTTTTGAAGTAATTTTGTTTTCAATTTTTAAAATGATATAGCGATTATGTAAATCAGATGTTTATTAAGTTTTTATTTTCAAAAAGAAATTTATATGGAAATAATTTTTTGTTGTTTTAAATAAATATTTATAATGAATCTTCTGTGTGTAGTTTTTTGGGATATTCTGCTGTGTAGAGCTGACCCCTCTGACCGACGTTTAGGATCCATCATCGGGGCTGATGTGATGAGTATGTGTTGACGTATTAAGGTTATGTATTGACTTGCAATACCGCACCGAAATCGGGGTATGGCTTGTTTGTGTTAGGTTAAGTACTTGCAGTACCGTGTCGAAAGCAGTGTCGGACACAGAAATGGTCAAAGATTTATTGTGGCTTTATGCCACTGTTCCATCTACTACCATCTACTATGGTTCCAGCTACTACTACTATAGTTGTATGTGCGGAGTCGTCGATTCAATTGATTTCTAACGAACGTCTGAACCATAAATTTCTCTCAGCACTAGATGATCAATTACATACGTAATTTTTTCCCTTGCACTTGCTTATGCAGGGTTATTTGTAAAACATTAATAACCTCGCAGGGCTATATTCCCACCTTGATTATCAGTCGAAAATGTTCAAGCTATTATGACCTAATACCAATAGTTAAGGAGATATGCGACATCAATGTTTGCATTTTTTTTTCAATATTTCTGACTTATTTTTTGTAAAACGTTGGACTATCATTACAGTAACTTATATCGAATATGAAAAATTCATTCTCTTTAATAAAAGTCAAATAAAAACCTTCGAATTCCAATTGGAATTTTTTTCAAGATTTTTATCATTTTATTTAACTTGTATTGAAACGAATGAATTTTTTGTAATCGATATGAGTTATTGTAATGATAGTCCAACGTTTTACAAAAAATAAATCGTAAATATTGAAAAAAATGCAAACTTTGATGTCGCATATCTCCTTAACTATTGATATTCGGTCATAATAGCTTGAACATTTTCTACTCATAATCAAGGCAGGAATATAGCCCTGCGAGGTTATTAATGTTTTACAAATAACCCTGTATATACAAGTATCTAAAATATATTCATATTCGGTACTATATTAACTAAAAATGGCATTGTCTCAAAAAATCACACATTATGAATTATGAAAAATCAAGATTGTATTTTTTGTCTTCAAGTTTTTTACATTTTGTTTAGAGGTGTGATATTTTTTGACCAGTTAGTTAATAATGCTTTCGAAATTTCTGCATTATTAATTCTAAATGAAATTTTTAACTTGTTATACTGTCAAGACTAGGAGTGCGATGTGTTAAATAAACGCCGATTTATCCGCACTGAAATGAAATGAAATATAGCCTACTTCATTTCACGCATTTTTTGTAAATCAGACACTTTTCAAAGCCTGTCGGAGAGGTGTCCGCTATTGGAATTCCTCAATACGAATGTCAAGAAGTCAAGTGTCAAAGTTGTCACTAATACCAGCGCTCGAACTGCTCCTAGTTACAGCCGCACCGCATAGCAGTACGATGCTCATATTGCCGTATTTAGGCGTTTTGGAGACCCCCTCGGCCGACGCATGGCACCTAGATATGGACCGTTTTGGGGTTAGCAAACTTAAGCCATTTAAGAGATTTACTACTTACGCTAGATTTTCATAACTATTACCTTAGGTGGCAAAATGTATTCCCTCACCTGTCACGGTTAAGTATTTTATGATGTTAAGTATGTCGCAGTATATGAGTTATAATTGTGCGTCTTTTTTTTCGGTAAAACTAAAACCCAAATCGCTCTTATTATATTATTACAATTACATTAATCACACTATCAATATTATTGATCAATAAAACGTAATTAATATTATTGATCGATAATATTGACAGCGTGAGGATAAATATTATCAATAAAAGGGACGTTCAATATATTGCAAGGCTGTGGGTTATGACAATGTTGCTGCCGAGTACATTAAGGGTGGTGGTCCAGTAATACTCACGTGGCTTCATAGACTCTTCAACCAATGTTTAGAGGGCAGCTACACTCCTAAGGATTGGAGAAGAGCTGTTATCATGCCTCTATATAAAGGAAAAGGGTCGCGAATGGACTGCGCGAATTATCGGGCCATTAGCCTATTGAGCTCTGTTGGCAAACTGTATGCGAGAATTTTGATAGAAAGAGTGAGGTTGACAACGAAAGAAAAAGTGTGGGATGTACAAGGAGCCTTCATGAGTGGAAGAGGATGCATGGAACAGATTTTCTCACTGCGCCAGATGACCGAAAAGTTTTTGGCAAAGAACCAAAAACTTTTTTGTGCCTTTGTGGATCTCCAAAAAGCGTATGACAGAGTGATAAGACGAAAGTTATGGAAGGTTTTGTCTGAATATGGGGTGAAGAGTAAACTCATACAGGCAATTGCATCCCTGTACGAAGGAAGTAGTGCTTGCGTGAGAATTAATGGGACATTCACATCATGGTTTGATATTACAAAAGGTGTCAAACAGGGATGCGTAATGTCACCATGGCTTTTCAACCTGTATATGGATAATTGTATGAAAGAACTGAAGGATCTAGAAGTTGGAGCGAAAATGGACGGACTCACCATATCCTGTCTGCTATACGCAGACGATGCAGTATTAGTGGCTAACAGTGAAGCTGATCTGCAGTGCTTGGTATCCAGGATGTCCGATGTATGCATGCAGAGTGAACTTTTGATGAATGTCAGCAAATCGAAAGTGATGGTATTCGAGAGAGACGAAAGAGTGACTAAGTGTGATGTAATTATAAACAACGAATGCTTAGAACAAGTGAACGAGTTTGTGTATTTGGGAAGTATGTTTAGTAGAGACGGCAAGGCTGAGAATGATATCGAAAGGAGAGTAACTGCGGGAAACAAAGTTAATGGTGCACTAAATGCATTTATGGCCAATAAGAATCTGTCAAAAGAAGCAAGACTAGCGGTACATAATGGCGTTCTAGTGCCAACCCTTATGTATGGAAGTGAAGCCTGGAATTGGCAAAAGAGGAATGAAAGTAGACTGAATGCGGTTTGTGATGGCTCCTCTTCTTCGCCTTACAGCTCGATCCTACTCCTAACTGAGTTTACGCCTTGTTAGAGGCAAACAAGCTATCTATCTACGTCGGATGAAGGCTCTACGGTTTTTAACGTAGTATTTCCAAACACCCTCGCTTTATTCAAGACCTCCCCAGTTCACGTTGTGTAATTTTTTGTTTCGAACTATAGGGGATGAATTGGTTTTGTGGTAACCCTATCGCAAGCTAAACTTAAATTAAATACTGGGGTATGAAGTTCGTGAATGTTCATGGAAAACGCAAACAAAACTACCTAGCACGTCAATTAAGCCCTACGGTGCAATTGCTAAACATACTATGTTCCGTGGCCCTATATTATTTACCTATCATTCCTACGGACTGAAACCACTGCATCTGGTGTAGCTGCGCTTCCAGAGTGCGCGATCCTCTGCTTCCATGCCCTCTCCGCTCGATCCCCCATTGTCCTACCTGTATGGGATCGACCGCCATCCACTGGAAAGGTTAGTGACGTGCCGTTATCACATGCGCATGCACATATAGAGTACATAGATCCCCTGAAAGCCCTCGAGTCCTTCGTAGCCGCTCCTATGGATGATTCCGTCTTCGACGCCCTCGCTGATTAATAATTTTATCTTCCGCCGTTATCCCGCTGTGCTTATTCCCGACGATCTTTTATATTTACTCTGCATTATCTTTATATCAATTACATTGTTACGTTTATGTACTAGCCGGCCGAAGTTCCGTCACCTGTATCTGGCCCTATGTCTCATTCTAGTGGTACGTTGGGTTCTAATGGATAAGGGGTTTGTAGAAGGTATGTGTAAATGTATGTGTACGCGGAAAATGTGGTTGCTTTGAAATCGGCCCCTCCGTACCCAAAGGCTCATCGGTGACTGATCCCATCTTCCTTCTCCCGACACGAGTTCCGGATACGTTGACCTGAGCCTGGATGCGCCTTTTCATGTTGGGCCTCTTCTGTGCAAAGTAACGCACCATCCCTCGCGTCAGTGTCTGGCGTCCGGGCTCAGAGCCAGTTTGCCCCCCGAATTCCAACTCCTCCAGGTTAAACTAAGTTAAACTACGGTATATATACTGAAGCTACTGTAAAGATGGTCCCGGGCCACCTGTCAAGTCAAAGATATGCGAGTGGGGAAGGGGAGTTTCCTAGGCTCCCCAACCCTCGCCTGTGAGCAACTGCAGCCCATTGGCCATTCGCGACACTACAGTGACTGCAATCACCCTCCCAGGTAGTACTTATTATAATCTGGTATGCATCAATACGTTCAATCCATTCCAGACGAGGGAAGACATCCGCACGGGTGTGGTGCCACCCGTGAAGAGCCCCCTCATACACTACGTACGAATAGATACATACTAATAAAATATAATATACATACATATACTTACATATACAATACATACATAAATACTTGTAATGGTTGGTTGCCATGTGGTTTCACGAGGCCATGACCCCTCGTATTAGTAGATGGAAAGGTGGATCTGGACAGTAGGGATATGCCTAGCCCCTGGCCAGGGATGTCGGTGTATTTTCTCCAAATGGTGTACAGCTAGAATCCTGCCATCGATGATGATGGGATCTGCCTAATTATCTCCGACGGATGTGTAACTGGAACCCTGCCATCACTGATGAAGATGATGTTGTCACTATCGAAACGTCACCTGATGATATTTAGCTGAACCGCCGCTAGTGATGATGATGATGATGATGATACTATCGTAACGTTTCCTGACGATATATGTATCGGAGACACCGCTAGTGATGATGATGATACTATCGGGACGCCCCCTGACTATATATGACTGGGACACCGCTAATGATGATGATGATGATGATACTATTGGAACGTCTCCTGACGATATATAACTGGGACACTGCTAATGATGATGATGTTGATGATACTATCGAAACGCCTCCTGACGATATATAGCTGAACCACCGCTAGTGATGATGATGATGATGATGATACTATCGTAACGTATCCTGACTATATATAGCCGAAACACCGCTAATGATGATGATGATACTATCATAACGACTCCTGACGATATATAGCTGAAACACCGCTAATGATGATGATGATGATGATGATGCTATCGAAACGCCCCCTGACTATATATAACTGGGACACTGCTAATGATGATGATGATGATGATACTATTGAAAAACCTCCTGACGATATACGACTGGGACACTGCTATGATGATGATGTTGATGATACTACCGAAACGTCTCCTGACGATGTATAACTGGGACACCGCTAATGATGATGTTGATGATGATACTATCGAAACGCCTCCTGACTATATGTAACTGGGACACTGCTAATGATGATGCTGATGATGATACTATCGAAACGCCTCCTGACTACATACAACTGGGACGCTGCTAATGATGGTGATGATGATGATGCTATTGAAACGTCTCCTGACAATATATAACTGGGACACTGCTAATGATGATGATGTTGATGATACTATCGAAACGCCTCCTGACGATATAAAGCTGAACCACCGCTAGTGATGACGATGATGATGATGATACTATCGCAACGCCTCCCGACGATATATATCTGGAACACCGCTAGTGATGATGATGATACTATCAGAACGCCTCCTGACTATATGTGACTGGAACACCGCTAATGAAGATGATGATGATGATACTATTGAAACGTCTCCTGACGATATACAACTGGGACACTGCTAATGATGATGATGATACTATCGGAAAGCCTCCTGACTATATATGACTGGAACACCGCTAATGAAGATGATGATGATAATACTATTGAAACGTCTCCTGACGATATACAACTGGGACACTGCTAATGATGGTGATGATACTATCGGAACGCCTCCTGACTATATATGACTGGAACACCGCTAATGAAGATGATGATGATAATA
>JADDOH010001197.1:0-29394 GCA_016648135.1 Agrypnia vestita
CTATCCTTTCTGGTTTGAGAATTTTATATCCAGAAGGTAGTTATTGTATCAACAGACGAAATCCATCAGAAAACATCAATGTTTACTTTGCTTCACGGGTTCGTCCAGGACTCAAATAAGTAAAAAGTTCCAGTACAGTACATATGTGTCGAAAAATAGCTTGTATTATTGTCGTCACAAGAAATAAAATATTGTGACGTATCGTGAATGCGGGAGGACCAATGAAAACAATGGAAATTAAAAAGCGATTTATTAATTATTTAATGTACAAAGTCACTAAACACAAATTAAACTTAATGATATTCTTTAATCTACACTATTTCGCAATATATCACTCATATATGAACTCGTTGTTATCGCTGGGTAACATGTATTTATCGCGCATAGAATACTCAATTCTCGCACATTCCTAGAAGTCGCTCTTGTTTATTTCACCAATAAGGTACTTTGCTAGATTATTTAGCCCTATTTATCGCTTCGATTATCTCACGACTGGCCACCCTGGCCTCGCAACTCGCGGCCGACTTCGCAACGAATGAACTGTCAAAAACGACACTCGCGCGTAGTTCCGTATTTATAGTCAATTGCTGGTAATTTCGTACTTTCAAGTTTTAGGCGTTTCTAGATGTTTTTAGATGTTGTTGTCAAAGGTTGTAGATAATTATAGACCGTTCTAGATTCTACGATAGTTTTGTGACATGCTACAAGAGATTTGGATAATGCGTTATTTGTTTGATTTTTATTTGTATATGTTTATGAAATTTTTCAGAATTACGCTAAAATACGCCTGAAAACTATTTCAATTTTTAACTCCTTTTTAAATCAGTATTTTTTGTAATGTGTTATAGATTTGCAAGCGATTTTAAAAAATAAAAATACTTTGAGCGCATAATTTTCTTCGACTGTTGGACATCAAAATACACTATTTATTTCCATAGACTTCGGGCGCCAGTTGCTTGCTGTTTTTATAACACATACACACGCGTTGTGTGTGCTCGAACATTCATCGGTATAAAGAAAATATCTTATCTCAGAAAGCTCTTAGATATGAAGAATTTTTTAACTGCTATCTCGTCATGCCGTTCTATGATAATAAATAAAAAATTGAAAAAATATTGACTGAAGTTTGAAGCAAAACTGATTTTATTACTTTACTAACCGTATACCCGTGAAAATCGTGGAACATGATTGGCATCTTTTTTTAGTCCTAGTTTAATGTTTGACGGGTCGCGGATATGCGGTAGTGGCAACATTAATAGCGTTCCGCACTGGCATTTGCCACATTTTATGGACATTACGGGAAGTTGAAAATAGACAAACAGACAGACAGACAATCAAATTATTATGTTTGATGTTTTATAAAATCTATTCAGACTTTTCTTGTAAACGAAATTGGATATAATGATGATAATTCACAGGTTTAAATAATTACACACTTGAATAATTCTATAAACCAGCCGTGAGTGCGTGAAAAATCACGAGACATTTCAATTAATAACGGCGTATAACCTGAGCCGCGCGCTTCCGATTTTACCGGTTAATACTGAAACAGCATTAAATGGGGCAGCGTCAAGCAGGGCCCTACTGTATTTGCAACACTTCACTCACAAGGTAATCCACAAACACTTACGCATACAGTCACCGAGTAATTTTGAAAGGGGTAAATACATAAAATGTAGAATTCGCTACATTTTACTAAATACACAATATTTTTTTTCAATTGATTTAGCAACAATGTAGATTGACATTTAAAAAAAATATTGATTGTTTTATTTGTGTAAATCTACTTATATTATTTGATTTATTACACCTACATGTTTCGGCAATACCTTTTCATCATCAGGATATTACATATATGTCAAAATATCAAAATGAATAATCTCTTTCATACGCATACACTAAGTCACCGAGTAATTTTGAAAGGGGTACATACATATAATATAGAATTCGCTTCATTTTACTAAATACACAACTTTTTTTTTTCAATTGATTTAGCAACAATGTAGATTGACATTTAAAAAAAATATTGATTGTTTTATTTGTGTAAATCTACTTATATTAATTGATTTATTACACCTACATGTTTCAGAAATACTTTTCCATCGTCAGTACATTATGTATATGTCAAAATATCAAAATAAATAATGTCTTTTGTTTTTCTAAATTACTTTAATAATATGAATGCTTCGAAATGCCAAATAAACAAGTGAGATTTCCTAGCATAACCGAAAGGTCTTCAAACCCCAGGCGCCCCGGAAATGTGGCTTATGGCCTTAGCCAATAGAAGAGGGTGAAAGGATAATCTCAGAGGCCTTAAAACGGAAGCCTGCTATCTGGCTAACCTTTTTAGCTCAGTGTGTCAAAAAAACCTATCCTAACTCTGGTATTGTGTCACATTTAGAAATATCCATAATTTTATGATATTTGGAGCCATAGAAAAAAACCTACAATTTAGACTGCGTATGGTTCGGTGTTATATTTTTGCCATTTTCCCATATGTAGTGGAGGCATGGACGGTAAACCAAGAACCAAGTCGAGGCTTTTGATATGTGGCTATACAGACACATATTAAAAGTTTCCTGGGTGGATAGAGTATGAAAATTGACGTCCTCCGGCTATAGAAAAAGACCTAGAAGTGCTGCGAACAATCGAGGCTGGTTAATCTCGCACATATTATGAGAGGACCAAAATATAGTCTAAGCTAACTTCATCATCCAGAGGAAAATAAGTGGTAATAGAAACGTAGGAAGATGCCACATTTCATGGCTGCGTAACTTGAGGGACTGGTATAAGTGTAACTCGACTGAGTTGTTCCGTGCGGCGGTAAATAAAGTCGTAATCTCCAAAATAATCGCCAACCTCCGATAGGAGATGGCACTATAAGAAGTAGTAAAAAAATGTTATATTTTTTATTGCTTTTTTAATTTATTTATTTATCAACGCCTTAGTGAGCTTACACAGTATATATAAAGTTACAAGAATTTTTAGACAATGATAAAACACGTTATAAAATAAATCAAACAATTATTAGAAATGAAACACATTCATGAGAAATGAATAATCATTTAAACAGTTTTAAATAAATATATGATAATGATTAGAACAAAATTATTCAGCAATTATAAAAAAAAAATTGATAAAAAATAAAGATAATTAAACCAATTTATTAAATATATTTTTGAATATGGATGAATTTTATGTTTCTGAATATCATTTGCTAAATCTTCTTACTTACTATTAAACCAGTTCTTATTTTGTTCTATGTGGAACTAAGTCCTATGAATTTGATAAATCATGAAATATAAAGTATTATCTGAGGTGCAAAAAACGTTCAACTCTCGTAGATATTTTCAAAATTATTATCATGTATTAACATCTTAATCTTGTGGTAGAAAATTGTTTTTTCTCTCCCAAAAATTTAAATGATTTTAATAAGGTTGTTGTATTACCAATTCATCGGTGTATATTATCTTTTACGAATAGAAAATAAAATAAATAAATTTTAAAAAGTTAAAAATTTACATCAAGGAGACGAAACTAATTCCGAATCACGGCGTGTCCGCAGGCCGTACATTAATCAAATGCCTTCCGAATAAATCAGCAACCAACCCCAACTTGGCGGTCGTTCCACGACCCCTGAGACACATCGGCAGCAGGTGGTTCTTTGTTTTAAAAATATTGGATTAATCTTGTCTCCCTGCCTTCTCTATAGATTGCGGCGAGAAACAGAGCCTTCGCACGCCTCACGTTCTTAATTACTGAGTGGCTCAGCAAACTTATTTTGATTTTACTTGCTTCAATTTTCAAAATCGCATCTAATTTTTTGTGAACAGCTGATGTCTTGATGATTAACATATTTTAATTAGTAAAAATAACCTGGTTTGAAGCCATTTTATATTTGTATTTTTACCAGCCGGGTTTTGCTTTAATCGTATAATCAATACAAGATATAAATACATGAACTGTGGGCATATATACTAATAACAAAACACTAGATTGAGTACTAATAGTGGGGGTAGGTAGGAAAAGGGCGGTGAGTATTGTTTCATAAGGGGAACATATTTATAAAAGGAATCAATGTAAATGTAATTAATTATTTATTATGATTTGATCGATTACATTGTTAACATCACGCGGATAGTGGATTGGGAGGACCGTGGATACGAATAAGTTATTGGAAAATGGATTAACGAAGGATTATGGAGCGGTCGGTGGGTAATAGAGAAGAAAAACGCGAATGACTTTGTGCTCCTCCGAATCCAGGTAGAAATCGACGCAACACTTTGGTTCCACCCTTATCAGAATGGTAGTAGATCTCACTTAATTCTTGTGGTACACTTTATTTCCTATCAAAGGTTTGTAACATCACGCACACAAAATAAAAGCACACACAAGCCAAAGCAGTCAGTAAAAGTCAGAGATGCAAAATTTTGGTAGAACATGCACTATATGGAAATGTGTAGGAGAAGATGGGGCATTCAGTTAAAACTGGTCCTGTTCATGGAGATCGAATACTTCCCCGCCCATGAAAGACACCGTTAACTTACCATCATCAACAGTCATACCGCGATCTACTTTAGAATTTATGATTGAACTCCACTAGGAGCTAACAAAACTCAACCAGTCATAGAACGACATTAAATAACATAAAACATATGTCAAAGTGATCACATTTGATAAGTCAAACGAAATAATAAAAAAAAAGTAAATGCAATTATGAGCGCACACGTCTGAACCAATGTAAACGGGTAGCAAAGAAGATATTCAAGAGTGGAAACCCAACCTGTGAGGTGCACGTGGCGAGCCTATGTCTATCTCTTGACACTCGGTCACGCAACGATCAAAAATCAAATAAACACCTGAATGCGAAAACAAATACGCAACAAAATAAGAAAAAACAAGAAAGTCAGACGTGGACACGCAACCAAAGAAAGAGAGAAGTTAGTAACTAGAACCCAGACAAGAGACACACCTTCACTGCTGGTGACGTCAAGAGACCCTGAGTAGTTCAAAGGGTAACTACGCGGACTGTAGTAAAATCAACCGGATGAACTTTGACAACCCGCCCAAGCCTCCAATGAAACGGAGGCGCATTGTCATTTTTGAGGAGAATGACTTCGTCTACCCTCAAGTTACATCAAGTTCGCTTGATGGACGAGCCACTTTGGTCGATATTGGAGTGTATGGAGGTGTTTCCGCTGCCTTAAATGCTGCGCCATTTATTTAAGGAGTTACCAAAATGATAGCCGATTCATTTTAGCCTCCCTTAGGTTTTCTTCCGGTTCACCAATTATAATATATCCGGGCGTCAGTGCCTCAGGCTCCACAGGGTCGGTTAACATGGCACACAGAGGCTAGAAGTTCAAAACCGCCTTGACTTTACAGAATAATGTAGACAGGTTTTGCAAAGTAAAGGTCTGGGCGCCCACGATGCGCTTCGAATGGCTCTTGGTCAATTTGACCGCCTGGAACCCACCAAAGTGCTTTGCATTGGGAAGATTGAAATGCCCTACCGCGCCTTGGTCGTAGAGTAGTAGCAGTGTAACGGTTAGCACCATGGAAATTCATGGCACCATATAAATACAGGTCAATGTAGAAGCCTCGTCAAGAAGTGAAACTAGCAAAGGTGACGATAAATGCGTCCGTAGATAAATCTGATACTATCCCAGGTCTAATACTAGAGGAAATTTCTCTGGAGTATGTGGACGTACATCTTATTGTAAATAAGTTTTTATAACAATAGCCACCTCAGTTTCTCTTTTATATACGTGTAGGTATAAATAAATATAAAACATTTAAATTTGGATATTTCTATGTTTGCTACTGAATAGTATGTATATGTTGCATTTGTATTTACGACTGTCTTTGGTAAGATATTTAGTCTAAAATCTCACATTAGAATAAAGCGCTCATTTTCTCACGTGATGTATCGTGGAGGTTGATTTATTTAAGTAAATATTGCTGCCTTTACTTTTAATAGTGATTTGGAAAAAATGTTTTAGAAGAGATAGAGCTACATTTCTATAAAATCTCAAATTCAATACATTCCCAATTAGCAATCCTTCGTGATTGTATTCAAAACATTTTTTTTAGTACCCTTTATTTTTATACCCCTTAAGTGTAGTGTGTATTAATAAATGTATTTCCATGAAAGGTTAGACATTTTTGCAACTCACCGTGCATAACCTTTACAGATGTCAACTTGACCTGGCAAATAATTCGCGAATTCTATTTTGATTAAATTGTAATTGAATTCTCTTAGACATTCTTCATCGATCTTGACAATTTCATCTGGCAAAAATGCGACGCGAAATTTTCGACACCGTGAGAATTTTTATAAATCTTTTCACTTGTGAAATATTTCAAAATTCTAACAGTGGTACATTTTTCATTAATTACCTTTTTAAAAAACAAAACATGTTTTATTTTTACTTTTCTTTATTTTTAACGTCTTGCAGCCGTCTCGAAAAATATGATCAAAAATATATCAGTGTGTATCGTAACGTCTACATTATTGCACTCCGAGTTCTTCACCTTTCCAAAAAAAAAAAAAATATTTTCAGATAATGGATCAAAAAAAAAAGATTTTATTTATTCAAACAGTTATGTAAGCATGAAACTCACAAATTTGTGCAGTCTTTTTTAAAGACCCCAGACCACGTTTAAAAATATTGACTTTTTTTTATAAATTTTCTGAAAGACACATTTGTTAAAAATGCTTTCACCGAATGTTTTTAAGAATTTTGTAAAATTGATGGAGACACAGCGGTTTAAATTTAATAAAAAAATTTGTTTGTTTGTTGAATTATCGTCGATTTTTTCTCTAAAGTACGTTTTTCAACCTGATTGACAGCATATTAAAAAAACTTCACATCCAATTTGCATGCGCCAAGTCTTTAACTGTTCGAAAATCCAGTCTCTATGACACCACGTAGGGATTTTTTTAATAAAAGGGCACCCTTGTATTTTTTTATGAACGGTGAAAATTTTCCATGATAATTGGAAATAAATTTTGCTGGTCCGCCATTTTTTTTAAGATATCAAAATTCTCCTACCTGATGCTGTAAACTTATATGTCTAGTTTCTAAATATACTTTTATTTTATTTTTCAAATGAAGCGTATGTCTTAATCGCTTGTGTCTTGTGTCTTGTGTGTTGTGTCTTGTGTCTTGTGTCCAAGTGTCCCCTTGGAAGCAGCGTACACCGCAAACTATAACTCTGAATTCGACTATAAAAATTTGTATACACTCTTCTATATATGTATTTGTATTGACTATGAGTATTAATAAAAAAATCCATGTAGTGTTTGCTTGAAAATAATTACGAAAAATAAACCCTCGTACCACGCACGAACCGTGGTCTGGGATCTTATTTTGTTAAATAAAAAATAAAATTAACTTATTTATAATATTATTAACAGTCGTGAACGAAATAGCGCGTCATCATTAACCTCTTTTGTATATCGTCCGGAACAATCTA
Source organism: Agrypnia vestita (assembly GCA_016648135.1). Classification (NCBI taxonomy): domain Eukaryota; kingdom Metazoa; phylum Arthropoda; class Insecta; order Trichoptera; family Phryganeidae; genus Agrypnia; species Agrypnia vestita. The sequence continues at coordinate 7,480 of JADDOH010001197.1, forward strand.
AATCCATCGTCGTATTCGTGTTAAAATTACGTTATTAAAATTGTTGTCGTTCTTCTATAAAATTCTGCTTTACATAATATGTGGAATTCTACTAGTTAACTAAATACGGAACTTAAGTAAGCCAGAAACACAAGAATGCAATTTATCACTGTTGGTACGACAAAAGCAAAACTACCCTCCGCTTCATATAAGCAGTTATTATTAAAGAAGGGATTTCTGGGACAACCACCGACCCCTCGAAAACAATACGTGTTTACAATACGAGTTAAAAGTGGACGGAAGTTTCGCCAGATGGCTTCTGCAGTCCGAGAGGTGTCTCATTAGCTGGTGACGCTGTTTATTTATTCTTTTAGCTATCTCGAACAAATATTATTAAAAATAAATCATTCAAATCAATAAAAATGTATAAATCAATAAGAATCCATTAAAAATATATACATACATATATAATATATATGTTTATATGTTTTTTATATACTAAAACATTGCTTAAATTTAAAAGTGGTCTATAAAAGGAGTTAAAAAAGAATAATTTTCAGGCGTTTTGTAGTCCTAGTATAGTAGTAGATAATTTGGAAGAATATCATATTCATATTCAAATTTTCAATATAATTTTGACATTGAATAACATTAAAGAAATTTTATTTTCATTTAATTTTTTTGGGATATGATCATTCTAACGTATACATTATTTTTATTTACAATTAATTACAATATTCTACAGAAATTTACAATTTTTTATACAATACCTTACATAAGAGGTGATCAACCATATTGATATTTTGTTTTTAAAAAAAAATCTATTTTATCCTCTCTGTGTAGTTTTCTGGGATAATTTGATATGTAAATTTTACCTCTGTAGCAGACATTTAGGATCCCATTATGGGGTCCATCATCGGGGCTGATATGATGAGTATGTTTTATAGTGATGATCGGCCAGAGAGGTCTGGTATACACGGCAGAATATCCGAGAAAACTACAAACAAGATTCTGAACGGCCGTGAAAACCTGAGAACATTTTTATATTAATTATAAATACCCATTATAAATTAATAATTTTTATTTTGGACGTAGTAGGTATTAAAGCTGGTAATTCAATGCCCACAATTTCTATGTTCATAATTGTTTTTTTAACGTTCTTTAAATTTTGTATTTTTTTAACAATATATTTTACACATATATCATTAATTAAATTATCGAGTGTTTCAATCTTTTTTATTGTTTCCAATCAAAGTTGAATTTTTTGTATGGGAACGGGAGAACATAGTTGATAAAATCCGAGAAAAATGCAAAAACTTCATGTATGTAACAGACGAAAATTCTGTACCAGGGTAGAACAGTGTGGTGTTCTATCCTATCTCTTTCCAGGGAAATGGTATGATAGTTAATAAGTTAGTTAGAGAAATATCCAAATAATGTTTTCGTAAACAATGTAAAATACTTTCAATAATTATCTATTACTCAAGAATTATTTGAATGCGGAATTAAATGAAAACTAGTACTTTGTTGGTCTAAAGTTTTAAACTCTCGCCTGGGGACCCAGTGGTCAATGGTTCGAGCCCCATCTCCCTCATATCACCAAGTTAGTCCTGTTTTCATAGCACAAGCGTTTATATTAATTTGAAATTAGTGTGATTACCATCAATACACCCGTGAAAAGTCACGGAGATGGCGTAAACTAATGGTTCGCGTCTTAGCTACACTTACAATATGTAGTATAGGATATTTTTGACGGGCCACAGAGAAGCTATGTCGTTTAGTTACCGCGTTGCCGTTCGCGCGTCTAAGGTTCGAGTATTTTCCTACCGTGTAATTTCGTTTTTTAGCCGTGAATTCCAGGAACTTACAGAATTACGAGACAGAGAGATAACATAATTAATATATTTAGATTGATGTCACACATTCTCCTAATTTCTTAGTAGTAATGGTGATTTAACCAGTAACGCACTAACCGCTACTTGAGATTTGATTGTATCGATGATTGGTAATTTGATGTAAAACCATCGGTACAATATAATCTCAGTTACCAATCAACAATACAATCAGATATAAATATCAAATAACAGTACCATGGTAACCAGTTAAAATAAAGGTTTGACCATCATTTATTCCCAGATATTTTGGTTCTATTTCAAGATGTGAAAACGCCATAGAATACATATTATATATTAGGTCCTTACATATGAAATTGGCGTTTTGCCGTACTGACAAATTTGATCTCAAATATCTTCTCTTTGGTTAGGAATTCCAAATACAAATTTATACAGCTATTTACTCATGTATTTGTGTTTTGAAAATTATAATTCATTTGTTTTTTCCTCAATTGTTTTTTTCTTTGCGTCACTCAGTTTACAAAATGAAAAACTTGAAATATCGCGTTATTTACGAGTACGAGTTCCACCGTGGCACCAGTGCTGCAGAAACAGCTCGAAGGATTAATGATGTGTATGGCGACGGTGCCGCAAAAGAAAACACAGTGCGTTTTTGGTTCCAACGTTTTCGTTCTGGAAATTTCGACCTGCAGAACAAGCCCCGTGGACGGCCGGAGACCAAAGTTGATAATGAAGAATTGAAGGCTATTGTGGAAGCGGATCCATCGCAAACCACATCCGAGTTAGCTGCAGGCTGCGGTGTTAGTGATAAAACTGTTTTAATCCACTTGAAGCAAATTGGTAAGGTGAAAAAGCTTGAAAGGTGGGTACCTCACGAATTGAGTGAAGCAAATCAACAAACGCGCGTTGACTGCTGCGTTGCATTACTCAACCGGCACAATAATGAAGGGATTTTAAATCGAATCATTACCTGTGATGAAAAGTGGATCTGTACGATAATCGGAAGCGCTCATCGCAATGGCTGAACCCTGCCGAACCAGCCAAACCATGCCCCAAGCGAAAATTGACTCCAAAAAAGTTACTTGTGAGCGTTTGGTGGACTAGTGCTGGTGTCGTTCACTACAGCTTTCTTAAATCTGGCCAGACGATTACGGCAGATGTCTATTGTCAGCAACTGCAAACCATGATGGAAAAGCTAGCTGCTAAACAACCGAGGCTGGTTAATTGCTCTAGGCCACTGCTGCTTCATGATAACGCTAGACCACACACTGCACAACAGACGGCTACCAAATTAGAGGAGCTTCAATTGGAATGTCTAAGACATCCACCGTACTCTCCGGACCTTGCCCCAACAGATTACCATTTTTTTCGAAATTTGGATAACTTCTTGCAAAGGAAAAAATTCAACTCCGATGGGGCAGTCCAAACCGCCTTCAAAGATTTTATTGATTCCCGTCCGAATGGTTTTTTTAGTAAAGGGATCGATGAACTACCTATGAGATGGCAAAAGTGCATAGATAGCAATGGTACATACTTTGATTAAATAAATATATCATAATAAAAAAAAATCGGCTTTATGTTCCTCCCATACTAAACGCCAATTTCATATGTAAGGACCTAATATTTAAATAGTAAATTTATTGAAGTTTATATTGGCAATCTTTTTTACGTATTTATTATAAGGAGAGAAAGACATGATATTTTTTTTCCCACAAAGCTAGAGTAATCACACCCACGGAAGGGACATTTTTGATGGTTTGGCATTTAATAAAAAAATAACTATGCACTTAATTTACATATATATATTCTAAATTTACAATATATTACTTATATTTTGTGAACATAAAACACGATCCCGGTATTTAAGTACTACAGCTTGGAAAAATGATAGTCACACTGGTTTTTTTCAAAAATGGGAATTACCCATATAAGGACAGAGGTTAGGACAAGGCAGTGCGTGGCGATCTATAAGTGAGTACATATATTTGTAGATAAACTTTTGCGCCTTTACTAGCTAAATTTAAATAACCTGTTTGAATTTGGTTTTCCTAAGGCGCTACATTAATCGCAGTCAATGGGACGTAATCCGCATCCTATGTGTTGGAGTATTGGCCCCATTTGAATGCGACACTTTATAAGCTAGGTGACACCCGGCGTTGCATATAGAAAATTTTAACTTTAGAAAACCCTTGAGGAGCATCTAAAAAACATCTTCACCGAGCTTCTGGATCTCATTTTGTAGTCAAAAATTATCCACACTTTTTATTCTATGGAAGCTGAGCTCGACGTAGATGATTTGATGGTCAGAAACATGCCTGATGTTCAAAGAAGATCTCACTATTGGTAACTCGCCTATTCACCAGAACCATCTCTCGCGTTTGCTGAATCTTGTCATCCGAGGTGAAGGTCCGGCCAACTCTCAACATCTCGATCCACAAAAAAAACACTTTTACGTGTACAGCTCTATCCCCGTAATGTGATATAAAAAATAACCATGAATTTCAGCCCCTATCGCATCCTCAGACCAGAGAAAGCGGATCATTGCTCATTGTTCCTTCTTGGCGCAAAGTGTTGGCGGAGTGTTTACACTGCAATAGCCGGAAGGCAAATGACGCGATCGGGATCAAATTTCACACACGTAACCGCAGTCGTGCCAATTCTAAGCACGCAAGCGCAAAAGGCAACATGACAATCTTGAAGGCGTGTGATGTCAGAAATGTAGAGAATTTATGACTTGTGACAGAATGTGTACCTGTGGTATTATATATAAATGGGAATATATCATCCGCCGTGACGCGAGTACTCCCTTATCTGCGCCCTTAGAGCATATCATTTAGCCAGGCAACGCATGTATATACTTGTATGTGTATATATTTGCAGATTAATGGACGGTATTGACAAAGACATTATTTTATTGGAATGGTTGTTTGACAACTCGTCACCATTATGAACCGGTGAACAAAATGAGTGTATTTTAAGCCAATGACGCATCTTTCCGATTCTTTATTGTGTTAGCCTTAGTACTTGACAACGTTAACGTTATTTTCTTTGTTACGTAAACATTAAAGTTTTGGGGTGCAATTGAGTTGTGACTCACAATATTGGCACTTCTCCAGACAGGCTTCCGGTTCCCTCCGCTCGGAGGTGGTTTGGGGAAATCATTTTCTTATATATCGTAATATACCGACTACCGTAGGTCTTGAATTGACTGCCACTCCGAGATTTAAATATTTACCGACATACAGAAAATAGTCCTTATTAATCGTTTAGTCAATTTTCAAAATAAAATAAAAATCTTTTTTTTTAATAGAATTATGAATATCTTGAATTTTACTAGCGTAAAAAATAAAAATAACTACTGTTCGATTGTTTACTCATGGAAACGTAGGTACTGTCGGTCGCTGATGAATTTGTTGCTAGTACCTATTTTTTTATTATTATTATCTACAATATTATGGTACATAGATTTGTGGAATATTTTTATAATTTTATGAACAGGGAATGAAATAATTTTAGTCACATCTTATATATATATATATATATACATATATGACAATGCCCCCAATTTTAAACACGAGAATAAATTCTCATTTAAAAGTGGGTAATCGTGTAATATAAATGTTTATTAATTATATTATATTGAATACACTCTTAAGTTTGTACATTTACCAAATAAATTTAATAAAAAAAAATTTAAAAAATGACTATCGACATCCTTCATCAGCTGAAACTAGTAAGTGAAGAAAATAAATCTACGGGTTATATTTGCATTTATTTAAAACTACGCGCGATGCACATAGCCTATAATCGGGCGTATTCTGAAATAAGCAATGTCGCTATTTCTGCATATTGACAGTTGTTGTATAACATTGTAATGCCGCCAATTTTGAAGTTTTATGTTCGACAGGTTTGAAATTAATAAATTCAATCAATAAGAAAGCTCATTATTCATAATAATTGTGAATAAAGTAACGTTTGTTTACGTTTTAGAGATTTCTAAAAGGCGATCGTCTAGCAATTCCCGCAAAATTCAACGGCGCCGAGCACTTTTTCTCATAACTTCTCTTGCATTTTGTACCACATTTTTGTATGGAAAGGTACTAAATTAAAATTTATTCATTAACTTCCATATATCTTAAATATATATGTTGTTCTAAAACGACACTAACTAAATTATTTTATAAATCAATAAATTAACAAAAAATCGATGTTTAAGACCTAAAGAAAATTGCTCTATTTCGTAGGCTTTTTATAACTTTATGGGCAGTGAAATGTTTGTTTTTTTTCGATAATATTACAGAGTGAACCATTATCTTTAATCGATAAAAATAATTTTTAAATCGGTTAGTTACTTTTCTCACAATTTATGTTTTAAAAGATACTGTTTTTAAAAAATATTTTCTTTTTTTGGGTGGTTTTTTAAACCCTTTTTACGTAGTTGACAACTTTTTAACTTACATACGTTAAAAGAATAGATATTATTCTTTTAAAATGAATATTAAAAAAAACAAAAACTCATTAAAAATTCTTCATTTCACCTATATAATCAAAACACAGCGAAAAAGCCGTCAGACTGCCCCGACGAGCCGGGCGTTACGGACGTGTCCACGCGGCGCGCGATTACAATCGTTTCTCAGTACTACATTTTGTCTAAAATTCCTGGTATCCAGTGCCGTGCATTTTTTTAAATAACTTTACAGTTACGGTCACACATTTTTTTAACAAAGTAGGTAATAACAATTTTTGAGTGCACTGTTTTACGCCAATATTCAAACTCGACTAGGTATTCGAATTTACATATAATATAATAATGTATAATTACCGAAGAAATAGCTGGTGAGAACAGATTTTTTATTTTTTTCTTTCTTAAATCTTAAATTTTTCTTAAAGGAAAGTGGTGGATGACTCAGAACCAAAAGTGACTCAATTTATAGTCATTCTTAATATGAATATAAGTAAGGATTCACTCATTATTTTTATTTTTTGGTGAAAACTAATTTGTGAAGTTGCAAGTTGCGTCACCTAACGTTTCCAAAAAGGTTTTTGGAATTCATTGCATTATAAATTGGATTGCTATTTGAAAATAGAATAATATACAAGGTGTAACAGAAATATTACACAATACTTTACAGATAGATTCCTGCCTAAATTATGAAACGAAAGTGTTCAAGCAACAAATACCAATATCAATAGTTATAGGAATAAGCGACTTCAAAATTTTCATTTTTTCAATATTGCTTATTTATCTTTTTTAAACGTTGGAATATCATTAAAGTAACTTGTATCAAATATTAAAAATTCATTCGCTTCTATACAAGCCAAAAAATTTATGTAAAATTTTCTTAATTGTTCGCTAATTGATGATGTCCATATTCCATTTCCACGTGCTATGGACAATGCTGAAAGCAGTGGTTTTGTCGATATTGATTTAAGTCAGAAAAGGCATTCCCAAAGTCCAATCACAAAAAAAACCCGCAGTGTTTCAAATTTCTTTAAAATAGAACCATCAAATGTTGTGAACTCTTCACAACATTTAGAAGGTAGGCGAATTGTCGACGTTATGTATTTTTTTAATCGTTTAAAGGAAATTGCTGCTCATGGTGATTTCATGGGTTGCTCGATAGCTAATTTAATGATTGTAAGGGAGAAAAGAAAAAGATTACAATAAAATTTTATTATAAAATGCAACATGTGCAATTTAAATTTTGATTTATCGAGTGATTCTACTGATAAAATCAACGACATGGACGTAAATCACTGCGCCGTTTCAGGTATTATCAATTATCAGTATTGGATGTGGCTACGCTAACTTATGCGAATTAATGGCAGCTTTTAATATACCATCTATATCAAAGTCGTCGTATTACTCGACGCATGCTAATGTCTGCAGTAGACATGCGCGCCGAGCCTGAATTTGCCAGCGGCGGCGTGCCGGCCTGAAACGGTCGGCGGCGGCGGCGCGCCGCGGCGTGGCTCATTTTTTTAGGGATATGTTTTTTTAAGGAATGTTGTCGTGGAAAAACAGAAGCAAAATTATTCAAATCATGGAGTGTTCTATTATAAAGTTTTCGAATGCAAATTTTAGGTGCAAAGAAAACCATGCTTTCATTCAAAATCATAGTTTTCTTTGCATAACTCATGATTGTCATGTATGAATACGATCTTGTCAACTCTCACGGGGCTCATTTCATGTCTTCTGAGGTGCAATTTTGTATTTATTTTAATTAATCTGGCTCTTAACTATATGATTACATGTTGTGTTTTTATCCTTATGCTAATTACTTTGGATACTATGGACTTTGCATTCATATTTTGTACTGTAGCATTTCTTGGACTGACGGGTGCCTACCGGACTGTCTCCATTCAGGCCCTCCCAGTGTGCTCCCTGCCGATCTCGAGGTCTTTGAGGCTTGCGCCCGTCGCAGATTGCTGAGGGGCCTGGAAATAGACTACTTTGGTAGAACTCTCAGCAAACGGAAAACGAGCGACGTTGGAAATGCGTGTTAGGCTAATAACACTAATAACGTTAGAAGTGTGGCAAGACAGATGGGACACCGCCACCACTCATGGATGGATGGATACACTCCTTCTTCCCGAGGGTGAGGGTTAATGAAAGAAACTTGAGTTTTTCCGGAGGTTATTTTCCGGCTCTGGAACTATACGATACAGATGCTTTCGGGCCACGGAGAATTCAGATCTATACTTCATGATTTTGAACTCTCTGCTCATCCATGGTACACCTATGCCAGAGTGCTCCAGATTCCGGGGCATATCCTCTGGGATTGCGAACTCTTGATGGATGCTAGATACGATATGCGTGTTCGAATATTCGGGCCATATGATACTGGTTGGCGTCTCACAAACGGCGATCTTGTTAGGAATGAAAGACACTTTGAATGCCTCCGTGAGTTTCTTAGGGTGTGGGTGTCCCGTTGGGAAATCTTCAGAGCGACTACTCAATATGAATCCGAGTAAAAATATCCTGCTTTTGTAATTTTTGGTACAATAACCTATTGTTAATATTTTTCGCCAATTTGTTTCTCTTTTCTTTTATTCTTATTCTTAATGCACTTATGTTTACCATTACTTTGATTTTCATTTTGTTACTTATATAGTTTTAAATTACGACCTATTATCTTGTTTTGTATACTTGCTCCTGTTACACTGGAGCTACCTGTTACTGTTTCTTCGGCCGCAAGAGCACCCCTTTATGTGCTTTTGTTTTTTCCCTACGGGGGTGGATGATCTCCCACTGTTCCCGCGTCAATCAGGTGCACCAGGTGATTTTATTTATCTGTGTTTATTGCCTTTGTCATATTATTGTGTACAATTTTTCTAAATAAAGACGCTCGACTCTCCAGGTCGCAGGATTGCGTGTTGCCCTGCCTGCAGCTTGGCGAGGAGGCTGCGTTTAGCATTAAAATAATGCTAACTAGGCGGCGAACGTGCTGGGCCGATATGGACGCTCTGCGCATAACACGGCCCAGGGTGTGTGGTGGGTCCCCTTCAGTGTAGCATTTCCTGTACATATGTAATTTGCAATTCCCACTTAATGGAAGATAAGTATATTCCAATTGTCATTTGTCCCTGCGCTTTGGAGGCAAAGAAGAGGTTTTGTGTGAACACCTCGCCATCCCGCATCCTCGCATTGCCATGAATGTCGGCGGGGCGGTGAGTACGTTACCACTTTAGCATTAAAAAAATGCCGAAAATGGGTGGCGAAAGTGTAGAGCCGATATGTCAGCCATTGCCTCCCACTGGGTGGGTCCCCTCTTCTCTCACGAATGCTTTTTTTCTTTCTTTCCAGTAGATAAGGATATCTCCTTGGAAAATTTCTACATCTTCTGATCTCGTAGTAGCCAACACAATATTTTCATATTTTCGGCGAACACAAAGATTGTGCATCATATTTTTGTACAGCTTCAAAGACAAATGATGCTAATTTTGTTCCAGAATTTAAAAAAACATATTTTGGCCAAGAATTAAGCTACTGATACACACGCTTATTAGTGGAACGTGAGCATGCGCAGTATCGACCTTCTTTAGGCCTTGCTTATTAGTGGCATGTGTGTACGAACATTGCTAGTAATGAGCATGCCACTTAGCCATACAACCGCCGGTTGATTTATGAGCATGCCACTAAGTGGCATGCCACTAATAAGCATGTGTATCAATACCTTTATGCAAATCGTATATCAACTTGCCAAACATTCCAAGAGTCTTCTTCATAATGTTGACAACAACGTAGTGGAACGATTTAATGGCGTAATTGCAAAATATGTTGGAGGTAAACGAATAAATTATACTTGTAGGCAAGCATACCAAATCCATTTCTGTTCTGAAAAATTTGGACATACTCAAAATATAATTTCTTTTTATTTAAACACCAACATAACTTATTGTTGAGGCATTTTGTCAATAAATAACCTTAAATAATGTTTCTAGATGGAGTTACTTTAATTTTTATTTTTTTATTATCATAATCTTGTACCCATACACGAGGAATATAATTACTATTCGATGCTTAATTGTTTTAGCTCTGTTTATGTATTGTAACATAATTTAAATTTATATTGTTAAAATAAAATGACACTACATAATATGTTTTCATGACGCGCCGCCTGGGTGGAATGTTCTTCTCTCCTCTTTTGACATTAGCCATACCCCACAACGTTAAATTAAAAATACCAAAATTTTTTTTTCCCTTTTTAGGCTTTCTTGTTCATAAATAATGCAAATATATTTTTTCCAAATCGAATTGCCTCAATTAATTGTTTTTGTTATTCTATATTCGTGCAGTCATATTACGGAATAATTATTGTTTGATAATAGCTCAATTTTCCTTCAGTCAAGTATTTATCGTTACAATTATTCAAATATAAAATGTTAATATAGTTTATTTTGTTAAAAACATAAAATAATAACAGAGTATTGTATTTTGTACAGTCAAAATATTTATATTGTCGCTGTCGCGCCCAGCGGTACGGGCCTATATTTTTATACAAATTTTTCATAATCCAGTATATCACAAACATTGATTAATTACGCCATTCGCCATTCTTAAAAGTTTACACAGGTAAAATAATACATTTTTAAGAAAAACAAATGAAAGAATTAAAAATGTTTAATATATTCGCCAATATCCACGCACCGCCCTTGCCCCGGCATTCGGCGTAATTCGGGCGTCAGCGCCGCGGGAGAGGCTGGAACTAACATTCCCGCGCACGGTACCGCACCCCTCAGACTTTTTACGCAAATCTGAGCGGAAAGTGAGCTCCGTCCGTACCAGACGATCGCCTTAACGTGTTCTAAAATTCTAAAGAAGTTTGTTTTATGTGCATCGTGTTCGACTGCAGCTGTTTTTATAGGCCGAAATAGCAAAAATTAGCTCTCACTATGCTAGATTTTATCTCTTGGTCAGTTTTGCTTAAGGAAATGCCGAAAATCACCATCAAAAAATCATGTCCTTAGGTTTTCACGGCCGTTCAGAATCTTCTGTGTATAGTTTTCTGGGTTATTCTTCCGTGTATATGTGACCTCTCTGGCCAACGTTTCGGATCCCACTGCAGGGTCCATCATCAAGGCTGATGTGATGAGTGTGTGTTGAAGTGTAGGTTGAGTATTGCCTCGCAATACCGTACCGAAGTCAGGGTGTCTCCAAGTTTGTGTCATGTCAAGTACTGGATTGCAGTACCGTGTCGAAAGCAGGGTGTGTGTGTCTTGATGTAGTGTGTTGTGTATCTACTAACGGATGTCGGACTGTGCGGATCGTCGATTTGATTTATCCCGCAGCGCAGCAATGGGATCCGAAACGTTGGCCAGAGAGGTCACGGCAGAATATCCCAGAAAACTATACACAGAAGACCATCAATAATAATCAGGCAGTGACCGCAATAATGTCGCCCCCTTTCAGAACTTCTTGCGGCCCTTCCGGGAGCACCACATCGACCCCACGTCCATCACCCGGCACGACTTCATCGAGACCAACGGGGACAACTTCGCCGTGACCATCCCCGTGCTGGCCCGCCTGGCCTGGCACCTGCTCACCGCGCCCGAGACCCTCGTGCAGGCCAACTTCCGCTGGTCCTGCTACTGGTTCCTCTGCTCGGTCTTCATCGCCATGACCAACCAGGTGAGCGCTTCAGCCGCGTCTTGCGGCTCGGTGTCCTCATGAAACTCTCTTATTTCATTTCATTTCACTTCACTTCACTTCAATTTATTTCATTTCATTTCACTTCACTTCACTTAATTTCATTTCATTATATTTCATTTCATTTCATTTCGTTTCGTTTCATTTTATTTCTCTTCATTTCGTTTCATTTCATTTCATTTCGTTTCATTTTATTTTGGCAAACACAGGCACGACGTGCCATACACTTTGTGCTTGATGGTATAAAATAATGCCATCTAAATAATATATTATGTTACATTATTATAAAGGTATAATCATACATGAAAGTTCTTTTTATCTGTTGCATCAATAATCATAATACTGTCAAATGCAAAAAAATGTTATTTCTAACACCCTTTCTTTTAACTCGTAGCGTCTGCTTGTCTGCCGAAAAAACTTTGGCTCGATTTTTAACCCTTTTCCCGTGATCCAATCGAGCTAAAACTTTGCAGGCAGACTCGTGGTGACGATAAAGATGATCTAACAAATTTTTGTTTAAAACAATTTGATAATTATAGTATAATTTAAGATTTTTCTAAATTTTAATGATTTATATGCTGTTAAATTTTCGAGCCCGAAGCGTCGAGTAGGCGCGAAACCTGTTTCAATGAGAAAGGGAGTAGGTATAATAAAAACTCGGTTTTTATGGATTGGTTTTTTTAAATTTTGATTTACCATCTGAAAATATGTCTATATTGCTATGTGAATGAAGAATATTACACGTTCTATTGAATTGCGGTAATGAAGAGAAGTATCCGATATTGTCATTAAAAAAATTGAAATGAAATATACTGCGTATTGAAGTGATTTACATTTTCGACTGTTTCTGTATGCCACTTCAAATCAATGTTTCTCCTATTTTACTTGTTTGCCGGATCTATCAACTTGGTTTATAGTAAGTAATCTTTCGTTTAAGCAATCGATTGTTGCGTTTTCCACCAATCACATAACCCATTTTGGTAAAAATCTATGGTTTTTCACGAAAAATTACCTACTATAATCCGAGTTGATACAACCGGCCCTAAGACAGTCATATTGAGTAGGTACTGAACTATATATTTTCCTAGTGATATCTTATTATATTCGCCCTATCTTTACGTCTGCGAGTTTTATGTAGTTGGCAAGTAAATTTTTCTCGAAAGGTCTAATTTTTGGTAAGACCTGCGCACACGTCTCTTACAGATATGACACTGTTACTGAATACTGAATCCTTATTTACTGACATACTAAATGTTTTGTGTGTGTCGCTATGGTCAATTTGTTTGTCATGCGATGCGACATTTGTGATAAACTCATTATGGAATGACATTGTTTAATTAGATTAATACTTTAACTTGCTGTAACCCGTACTTTTACATGTCGGTTCCTAAGGAATAAGTATTTATTTTATTTTATTTTTAAAAAAAAATTGGGAAAAAAAAATCAGAAAATAAAATTTTAAAAAAACAATTTTTAGGATAAAAATGTAAAAAATTTATTGGGAAAAAAAATTCGGAAAAAAATCTTTGGGAAAAAAATTCGCAATAAAAATGTTACTATTAAAAAGTTACGGACGTTACACTAAGTTACGGGGACAGACAGACAGACAGACAGACAGATGGACGGACGGACGGACAAACAGACAACGAAATTATTATAATTGGGATTGCATTAGAGTTCATTAATTACGAATAAATAATGAAATAAAACAATGAACTTTGTTTTTTTCCACTTATATTTAAGCCACTTGTTTCACTACATGTTTCGGAAACGTCCGTTTCCTTCATCAGGTGAATTAAGTCTTAATTCACCTGATGAAGGAAACGGACGTTTCCGAAACATGTAGTGAAACAAGTGGCTTAAATATAAGTGGAAAAAAACAAAAAAAACAAAGTTGATTGTTTTATTTCATTATTTATTCATAATGGATTTCCACAAGGTAAACGCCGTAACATTTAATTCATTAATTACAATTATTAAATAGTGTAGATTTAATCTGTTTCTGTTTATATGAATTAGCTAATGGTAATTTGTAAAAAAAGTTCGTTAAATTGAAGTTTTCGAAAATTTTACGTGCAATATGAATACGGTTTATTCATCTTGCGTGTAAAATTCATGTAAAATTATTCATATCGCATGACATTATAAAAAAATTATTGTTCACAATTCTTTCGTTTGTCGAATAGTGAAACCTATAATTGCATTCAGTCGAATTCCCGATTCAATTATATATAAACCGTATTCGAAATTTATTAGATATTTTTGCCGTATAAAATATATAAATATATACAGGGTGTAACAGAGCTAGTCCACAACACTTTGCAGGTGGATTCCTGCTTTGATTGTGAGTCGAAAATGTTCAAGCAATCATGACCTAACATCAATACTTAAGGAGATATGCGACATCAAAATTTGCAATTTTTTTTCAATATTTCGAAATTTTTTTCAGTCGTCGAATATAAAAAAATCATTCCCTTTAATGCAAGTCAAATAAAATTATAAAAACCTTATTATTTTATTTAACTTTTATTGAACTGAATGAATTTTTCGTAATCGATATAATGATTAGAAAGATGCAATGATACTTCAACGTTTTGTAAAAAATAAGTCAGAAATATTGAAAAAAATGCCAACTTTAATATTGCATAACTCCATAACTTATAATCAAGGCAGGAATCCACTTGTAAAATATTGTGGACTAGCTCTATTACATCCTGTATACATATAGTCGGTAAAAGCATAATCTAAATTTATGCCTACTGTACGCCACTGCCTATCATTGAATTTAGTATCTCTGAATTTAAAAATAAATGAAATATACGAGTATAGTACCTTTACATATATTATGTTCTCTAATAAATAATATCTGATGGCCCGTGTTCTCAGGTGAGACTTTAATGAGATAACTGTCGAAAATGTACCATAACAGATAATTGCTTATAAATATTTATATTCTGGTCAAATTATTCTGAATAATCGATTTTCCTGACCTTTCCGATGCACTCCATTGTAATGGCGGCCGCGCCAAATTAAGATCTTTCTGCTCGTTCGAGTGACCGATTTTGTGCGTTTAAAGATAAAACTACACGAAATATACAGTAAAAATGTAAAAGTCATCTCATTACCAGTCAAATCACGATTAACAGTTTAATATTTGATTACTTCATTACTATGTAGATACATCATTATATTCACTTTTTCCATTCTATTGCTACTGTTGTTGCATTCTATTCCTTATTTTGATCTTCTTTTTGTTTATATGTATATTTCAAATTTGTTTCTATGTGAAATATGTTAGGACACAGCTTTTTATGTTCGAGTCTGATAACTCATGTTCTCGTTTATATAGATGCGTATACCATTAACATTTTTTATTTCCGAAATAAATAAATATTGTCACGGGTCGTAGCTGCGGGAGACATACGAAAACTCTGAAAATTAATTACTGATTTATTGCAAATTAATTAGTGATCAATTATTTTATTAAATTGTCAAAGTAACTTAACACGAATTAAATTAATATACTATTATTTAAATTACACTATTTCATAATGTATCACTCGTCTTTGAATAATTTCATCGCTGAGAACACTTTATTTATCACTTGCTAGAACATTCCATTCAATTCGTAGTAGTCGCATTTATTTATTTCGCCATTAAGGCATTCAAACTCAATTGCGCAGCGCGGTGCTGCTTTATATACGCGATACGCTAGTCTTTCGAACTCTCGAGAAGATTATTTTCCTTTCTAGTGTTTAGAAGGTTTCAGGGCGTCTCTCAAATGTTGTAGATAATCCTAGAGTGCTGTAGACTGTTATAGAGTATTCAATAGTGTTGTTCCAAAGCGTCATATTACAAGGGATTCGGACAAAGCGTAATTCCTTCTGTTTACTATGTAGTTACAATATGAATTCTCAATACTTTTCAATGAAATAAATATATATATTTAAGATAATACGAATACCGGGAAAGAACTCTGATGGACAAGATTAATTTTCTAATCACATTCTTAATATTGCTAGCGAGCTGAATAAGATAAAACATTTTCCGAAAAAAATATGGGACCTATGTGCCTAAATAATATAAAATAAATAATAAAGTAAAAAAAAATTAAAAGAAATCCCAGTGGAGAGTATCTAAGAGGCAAGACGAAGCGGGTCATACCTACATAACAGGCGCTTGCGGTGAGTACATAGAAGCATGAGTTTTACCCAGACATATATTTTGGAAAAAAAAACATAAAAAAAAAATTTTTATGTGACAGAATACTATGTTACGAGTTTATTAAAATCCGGATAAACCCCAATAATAATAATTTCGAATGTCCGTCCGTAACTTCTATGATTATTATTAGTATGATTCCAAAATTATTAAATAAAATGCCAACATTGACATGCTTTTTCAATAAAATATCTAAATTAGTTTTTATTTTTATATTAAGGTTTTTTCTAATTTTTAAGTTTAATAAAATTAAAACTAATGAGTGCATCCGTTACTTTTTCTTTGTAAAACATTTTCGTGCATTTTAAGCTTCAATTCGTTTTCAATTCATATCAAATTGACTTGTCTATAATTATGTCTATCTGTGTCATCCTTCAATTGTGGGAGACATTTAACTATTTTTTCCTGTATTTTTTCCTACCAAGCAATTATGTCTCCCTGCTGGATGACCGAATAAAATAAAATAAAAATAAAAAAATAAATGAAATTTATCGCGAAATGGAAATCGCATAATTATCATCAATCCAAACATTTAATTATCTATGTAATAATGTCCATCACTAACGCTACCACAATACAACGCTACGACACAAATAATGATGAGGAGTATAAAATGAGGTACAAAAAAAGTTAAATTCTCTACGTAACAATGTCCGTCACTAACGCTTACAGACGGCTCAAATAATAATAAAGTATAAGAAGCGAAAAAAAAACAACATCATCATCTATTTAATAATGTTCATCACTAACGTTATCCAGAAGCTACGCTACTCTAAATAGCACTGTTTTCACAGCCTTAACTCATTTTTGGCGGGTTATGATAATAATTGTGATAGGACTGTTACGAAATATACCTACATTTAATTCGTTTTTTTTTAAATATATGTTTACGTAGATGTCTTACTGCAATGTTCTCTCTGCATGCCCCTGATTATATAACCGGAAATAACCCATCAATCTTCTTCTTTTTCCACATTCTGTGCTACATCCCAGGGCTGGGTTTGACCTCCACAACTGCTCTCCATCGACTCCTGTCCGTGGCTGTTCTTCTCCATGTTACTCTGAATATTTTAAAACGATTAAAAAAAGATTTAATACCAGTTTCATCTGAATATAACATATTCGGCCTTAAATCGTTTAAGAAAATAGTTGTAAGAGCAGGTAATATTCGCAGTCTTGCGTGACGCATTCGTAGGTATTATAACGTACTGTTGGCAAACTTTACCCGCGTTGCTAAATTCCGACCTATTTTCCCTTAAAGCTAGGAGAAACAGTTAACCCGATTGAATAATGACCCGTTGTTTGGGCGGCGCCAGCAGGGTGAACGTTCTCAATTATATTAACCAATTTTACAAAGTTATTTCAAGGTTTTAGTTCTAAAAATAGCGTAATCGGTGCACCATGCCGTTTAATTTTGGCCGTCAAACGTAACGAACAATGTTACGCGCAACTTACCACAGAAAACTGTAAACTTGGGTTATATTCTCACGAAGTGTCTGGACGAAACCGGGAACTATAAAAGTTCAATGTGTAGGTACTACCGTGCTACGTTTATTGCATAGCTGCGTTCCTTCAGGCGCTAGATGACAATGACGCGCATTGGCTTTTTAAAAATGAATTGTAGATATATTTGGGAAAAAAATAGAACATAGTAGCCACACGAATTTAAAAAAAAAGAAATTTATTGGCTTGGTCCGCTTTCGGAAATATAGAATTGACCTTTTAAATTGTTTTTTAACCTCGCTAAAATTAATCATTTTCATATTGCGAAAAAGCTATACGTAGTTATAAACAATTTACTTATCTAATTACTGGAAATAAAATTATTAAAATTCATGTATTTACCTACATGGATGACGGTTATTTGTTGCAAAATATTGAAGATAAATGATAAAAGCATATACAACTAACAAGAAGAAAAATTAAACATTGCAAATAGGTACAAATTCGTTTCTTCAATATCTAACTGCAAAAAATAATATTATCAGTTGTTATACAATATACGCACTTATTTAGTTACCGCTTGGATTTGAATATGTAAGTGATATGTATATGAAGAGTATAAATCCAAGGCAGCAATATCCAAAAAATTATTTTTAATATTTTGAATGCAGTCACTAATGATTACTAATTTAGAATGTACTGAATTCTAGATTTCATGAGAAATATACTTAGTTCCAGCGCTTCCAAAATCGTGTTTCCAAATCACTTTACAAGCAAAGATAGCTATATCTTCAAACTGTAAAAAGCAAAGGCAGCAAAATCCACTTCAAACAATCAACCCCCAAGGATGTGTGTGCCGTGTCACGTGACAAAATAGCCGCTTCATACTAAATTGAGAGTCGATGTCGATTTTAAACTGAAACATCGTAGAAAAAACAGTTATATTCAATTATGCAGATAGCAAAAAGCAATCTCCACTATTTGCTCCACACGGTTGCTCCAATTTCAATACTGAAAATTGTATATGTCCCTACATTGAACATACTGATCAAATTAAATATTTAGGTATTATAATCGATGCTCATCTCAAATGGAATCTCCACACACAACACATCTCAAACAAAATAAAAAAAGCCATTTTTAGAAACTTTCTCAACATTAAACTCCTAAAAATGATATACTTCGCAATCTGCCAATCAATTATAGAACACGGCATAATTGCATGGGGAGGAGCAACTATGATTGCACTCAATCCAATCATCGCAACTCAAAAAATTGCTATAAAAGTATTCCTCAAAACCTCAATTTTAACAAGGACAGATGAAATTTTCAACAAATTCGATGTATTCGATATAAAACAAATTTATGCGAATACTACTCTTAAATACATATACAAACACAAAAATACATAGTTTAAACCAACTCTAAAAAAAAAATTACCACACGGTCAAACAAACTCAATCTACCACATATGACAAAGGAGCTATAACTATTTTGGACCCAAATTACTTAATTGCATGCTTGACGAATTAAAACAATCTGGACTAACCACAATTTACAACCCTAACATAAAATACAAAATAAAACAGTGGATCCGAAACAAGGGGAGAGATAAAATAGGCACACTTACACAAACATACTAACACAATATAACCTCATATATATGATATATCTTTATTATTTTACTTTAAACACTTTATTATCTATATACTATGTTTTGGACCTACACAATATTGTAAACTATGCCTGTCTCAACACAGATATTTCTAGTGAGACAGGCATAGTCCAAACAAAATTTTATACTTAAAATTAAATAGAAATAAATAAATAAAATTTAGCAGCGAACACAGCAATGTCCATATTCATTTATTCACGTTTATAAAAAGAAAACTGAGCTGGAAACTGTTTTTAAAAACTTATTTCCATTAGGTAAGGTGTTGGTTTCACAGATTCCAGAGAAATTTCCTTAAGTAGACATCTCAGTGGTGTATTCTTCCATGTATCCTCAGTAGGACATTGGTGTACTATGGGAGCTGCCTTTCTTTTTATACCCCTAATAAATATTTATACAAAGCATGTGAAGAAGATATTCTTGGCGACATCTACAGTTTTTTCCGACTGAAGTGAAGGAATCTTAGTGAATGTTATTTGACGAATAGGTACTTTGGATAAGATTATTTTTTTCTTCTTTCACTCAATACTCATGTTTGATTCTGTATTATTGAGCAGAATATATAAGGCCACTATAACCGGCAAAGTAATTTCTTAAACCATCGCAGGTGTAGGTACTTTCTATTTTTATCCATCACCGTAAAAGTGAGGGCTTGTGCAATATTGAGGTCGCCGGAAGGGATATAAATACTCCGCCAAATACGTGAATGGCCGGTGATTTATGGTCTGTTGTATATTTTTAAAGATTGGTATTTTTAATATACAACGACGACCATTAAATTAACATTTTCCATTGCGGCCGATTAATTAAAAATAAATTCTTTTTCCTGAAATGTTTCTGTTTAACATCACACAGTATTTTGTAACTAATAATAACAAAACGACGCTATTTGCAGCATTAAATCAATTAATGGCGGTTAAAAAATCGGCCGTCGACGATAAATTGCTGCTAGGACCTGCGGGCGGCTGTGCTTGTTGCCTGCGATTGGCTATCGCCCATTATCTGCTTCTTTTCATACGTTAACATAAATTTTCATACGTAAACAAAAATCGCAAAAGACAGGGAAAAATAAGATGAAAAATATTTTTCTAAAATTTTAATGTGCAATTTGACGCGTTTCTCCTACCCGCTTTCTCTCAAGCCTTGAAAATAAACAAAGTTAATACTTATGATTTAAAGGTTGAGGTACGCCTTAAAAGTGTTATTTTGCCTTATAAGTATTGACTGTGAATTCGGGCCCGAATGTAGGTAAATGATCAAGACCACCCCCAACCCCAAATAATAAAAAATCAAACATAATAATTTCGTTTCTTCGTGTGTATAGTTTTCTGGGATATTCTGCCGTGTGTGTGTGACCTCTCTGGCCGACGTTTCGGATCCCATTGCAGGGTCCATCATCAAGGCTGATGTGATGAGTGAGTGTTGAAGTGTAGGTTAAGTATTACCTTGCAATACCGTACCGAAGTCAGGGTGTCTCCAAGTTTGTGTTATGTTAAATGCTGGATTGCAGTACCGTGTCGAAAGCAAGGTGTGTGTCTTCTTGTAGTGTTTTATATATCTACTAACGGATGTCGGACTGTGCGGATCGTCTATTTGATTTATCCAGCAGCGCCGGATACCACGATGTTCTTAACTTAAGACCGTCATCCCTATTAATGTTTACCGGGTGCTTGTATATTTCAAGTGCTTCTTTGACCAGGCGCGTATGGTGACTTTTGGGCTTTCCTAAGATTTTTGGCTCAAATGAAAAATGGTGGCCCGTATCTAGAAAGTGCTCAGCCAATGCCGATTTTTTCGGGTGACCGAGTTTGCATGCTCTTTTATGCTCATCAACCCTCTTTGAAATCGTGCGTGCTGTTTGTCCCACATACACTTTGTCGCAATTTTGACAATCGAGCCTATAAACACCGTCGGTCTCAAGGGGATCCCGATCCTTCGCTGGTCTTAAGAGGTCCTTAACCTTGTTATTTGTGCCGAACACTGTCTTAATATTCTGTTTCTTGAGCGCTTTGGCAATCCTGTCTGTTACATTATGGATATAAGGCAAGAAAGCAATCCCTTTGATCTCAGCTTCTGTGTTTTTCTCGGAGCTGTTAGGTTCGGCACAAACGGTGTTTATAGGCTCGATTGTCAAAATTGCGACAAAGTGTATGTGGGACAAACAGCACGCACGATTTCAAAGAGGGTTGATGAGCATAAAAGAGTATGCAAACTCGGTCACCCGGAAAAATCGGCATTGGCTGAGCACTTTCTAGATACGGGCCACCATTTTTCATATGATCCAAAAATCTTAGGAAAGCCCAAAAGTCACCACACGCGCCTGGTCAAAGAAGCAATTGAAATATACAAGCACCCGGTAAACATTAATAGGGATGACGGTCTTAAGTTAAGAACATCGTGGTATCCGGCGCTGCAGGATAAATCAAATAGACGATCCGCACAGTCCGACATCCGTTAGTAGATATATAACACACTACATGAAGACACACACCTTGCTTTCGACACGGTACTGCAATCTAGTATTTAACATAACACAAACTTGGAGACACCCTGACTTCGGTACGGTATTGCAAGGTAATACTTAACCTACCCTTCAA
>JADDOH010001200.1:0-86899 GCA_016648135.1 Agrypnia vestita
TTATCCGATTGCAAATCATTTGAATTTTTTTATTTAAGGTAGTATTTATTTAAGTAGGTATCTTAGACAATATAACGTTTGAAGTCATATAAAGGAGATATCCAATTCAAATTCATCGATCTTTGTACCTGGGATGCGGTCCGAAATTTTCCGCAACAAAGCCGTATTTTTAAGGTTTATCTAGATAGAAAAGGGATCCAAAAAGAACAACCTTTTGAGGTATTGGAGATCGTATTTTGAGTTCACAAAGGCTGCATTGCTCGTGAATAGTAAATACCTTAGACGAATTCGAGTCCCCTTTATGAACTTTAACTCGAAGTCTAGCGATGTTTCCGTATAAAGTTTTCTCCGCAAAGCACAGTAAATAATATACTCTCTCGTAACACAACAAAATTAGCCCAATGTACTTCATAATTTTTACATATATCATTTTATTTCACATATAAATATTTAGATTCTATTGAATTTTTGTATCCAATAAAGTATTCAATTGAGTTTTGCAATTATTTAAAGTTTAGGCAACTTCTTGTGTAGGTTTGCCAGAGAAACGTTTACCAAGATGTTCAACAGTTAAATTTTATGAATAACTATTATTTAACAAATTTTGGTGTCTACTTCTCAATCTCCCGTACCCGCACCATTAGTGTAGCCACGCCCCCGTTCAAAAATTAACATGTTTGTTAAAATAGATATTGTATACTCGTAATTAGTATGCTTCTATCCTGACGAAGGTACATTGGTATCAAACTGGTAGTTGTAAAATTACTCCAAGTGACTAACACAAAGTTCTTGGTTAATTAAAATTAATAATTATATCCAACTACAAAGTAAATGCTATAAAAATCATAAATACTTTTTAACAAAATATTATTTGTATTACTATATAACCACTAAAGATTACTATTTTGTCTAACGGTTTCAAGACGTAACCCGTCTCTTCGTCACGACAACTGCTACACTAGCATGTAAATATCACTACACACATTATTGTAGTTGTGATGTGTAGTGATATTTACATGCTAGTGTAGTGGTTGTCCTGACAAAGATATGGGTTACGTCTCAAAACCGGTGGACAAAAAAGTAATCTTTTGTGGTTATATACTAACATAAATAATATTTTATTAAAATATCTAACCACAAATTTAATTCTTTAAATATTAGGTCCTTACATATGAAATTGACGTTTAGTACGGGAGGAACATAAAGCCGATTTTTTTTTATTATAATATATTTATTTAATCAAAGTATGTACCATTGCTATCTATGCACTTTTGCCATCTCAAAGGTAGTTCATCGATCCCTTTACTAAAAAAACCATTCGGACGGGAATCAATAAAATCTTTGAAGGCAGTTTGAACTGCCCCATGGGAGTTGAATTTTTTCCTTTGCAAGAAGTTATCCAAATTTCGAAAAAAATGGTAATCTGTTGGGGCAAGGTCCGGAGAATACGGTGGATGTCTTGGACATTCCAATTGAACCTCCTCTAATTTGGTAGGCGTCTGTTGTGCAGTGTGTGGTCTAGCGTTATCATGAAGCAGCAGTGGCCTAGAGCGATTAACCAGCCTCGGTTGTTTAGCAGCTATCTTTTCCATCATGGTTTGCAGTTGCTGACAATAGACATCTGCCGTAATCATCTGGCCAGATTTAAGAAAGCTGTAGTGAACGACACCAGCACTATTCCACCAAACGCTCACAAGTAACTTTTTTGGAGTCAATTTTCGCTTGGGGCATGGTTTGGCTGGTTTCAGCCAGGGTTCAGGCAGGGTTCAGCCATTGCGATGAGCGCTTCTGATTATCGTACAGGATCCACTTTTCATCACAGGTAATGATTCGATTTACAATCCCTTCATTATTGTGCCGGTTGAGTAATGCAACGCAGCAGTCAACGCGCGTTTGTTGATTTGCTTCACTCAATTCGTGAGGTACCCACCATTCAAGCTTTTTCACCTTACCAATTTGCTTCAAGTGGATTAAAACAGTTTTATCACTAACATCGCAGCCTGCAGCTAACTCGGATGTGGTTTGCGATGGATCCGCTTCCACAATAGCCTTCAATTCTTCATTATCAACTTTGGTCTCCGGCCGTCCACGAGGCTTGTTCTGCAGGTCGAAATTTCCAGAACGAAAACGTTGGAACTAAAAACGCACTGTGTTTTCTTTTGCGGCACCGTCGCCATACACATCATTAATCCTTCGAGCCTTTTCTGCAGTACTGGTGCCACGGTGGAACTCGTACTCGTAAATAACGCGATATTTCAAGTTTTTCATTTCGTAAACTGAGTGACGCAAAGAAAAAAACAATTGAGGAAAAAACAAATGAATTATAATTTTCAAAACACAAATACATGAGTAAATAGTTGTATAAATTTGGATTTGGAATTCCTAACCAAAGAGAAGATATTTGAGATCAAATTTGCCAGTACGGCAAAACATCAATTTCATATGTAAGGACCTAATATTAAAAATACTATAATAAAAATCTTTTGTGAAGAAGTTCTTTCTTTGAAAAATATATAAATATTTATTTCAAACTTTAACAATAACTGTTATTAAACGAACTTAACCGAAATAATGAACCACAAGCGTCTAATATCGCATTCGCGAAGCACTTTAATTCCAAAACGATTTTACTCTTTATCAAGATCGTAGTTGAATAACCCTCAATTAGAACGAAAACAAAAGCATCATTAGCCAGAGTGGCATTGCCCTGTGTAATCCTTTGAGATGAATCCTGGACCAACGTGCCTAGTTCATACCGGTCTATTCAACATTAATCAACGTCAATTAATCTCGCGGCTTTTACAGAAATATAACATTTTGACTGAACAAATATTTATCTTAAAGTAAATAATTGCGGTGAGATTACTGAGAGTACAAAGCGTGCGATTAAGTGTTAATAAAGCAATTGTTTTGTGATGTAAGGTAAGATTTTCACTTAGTCGAAAGCATTTAGAATTTGCTCTTGCGGGAGACACCATTTAGATTTCTATAATGTTATTTTAGTAAACAAAAGAAACATTATGAAGTAAAAACTTTTTATTGAGCTGTGAACATCGGCTAGAATCTAGAGATGTTCAATTATTTAGAAATTTTTCGCTTTGTTATCTAATGTTTTACGATTTTATAGTTAATTTTGTTATGGTTGAACTACCTACTTGCTTAATACTTATACAAATACATTTATTCTCATTATAAGTATTTGCCAAGGTTCCAATTATCATATCATTTTCAATTAAACTTAAAAGCATTATATATATGTTCTATTTATTATAATTTTCCTCTAAATATGTAGAATTAACATTTTCATGCTGTCACGTATCGTGGTTAGGTAGGAATGAATGAAAACACTGGAAATGAATTAGCGATTTATTAAAGATTAATTTACTATTCAATGTACAAAGTCACTTAAAACGAATTAAACTAAAAGCTTTTCGTTAAATGACGTTTCCTGAAGGTTGTAGATAATTGTAGACCGTTCTAGATCGTATGATAGTGTTGCTTCAAGTGAGATATAACTAGGGGTTCGGACTGTGCGTAAATTATTTTCAGCATTTCGTTACAACATTACCTTACCGCTCTTTTCGCTGATTTAATAAATGTTTTTTCTTAGCTGCAATCTTCTTCTTTCCTCTATCACAATGGTAATGAATGGATTGTAATAGAGAAAGCAACCAAAACATTTTCCGTTTCTTCCTAATCACCTATATTTAAATAGTTAATAATAAATTTATTTAAAATAACTTTTTTATTTTAAGAAAATTTGAGTTTGTCCAAATTTTTCTGGACATAGGTAATATTGGATTTTGTCACAAGGTCATTATTAACCAAGATATATTATTGATGTCTCACAAAGACGAAATTATTTTTTTTATGTGAAAGTAGGTATGGACTTCTTTAGGTATTCATAGGCCTTACGAAGTGATCACTTAACACAATGTAAAAAAAAATTCATCTCTGTGAGACATCTACAATAAAACCTTTTATTTTAACTTAACACTGCACACACAATATTTTGGTTATTTTTACTACTATAGTTTCATGGTGATGAGAGAGACTGCTTCTCTCGAAACTGTAATAATAATAAATAACTCACATTTTGCGTATAGTTTTTAAATAAAAATTACATTTAAAAATAAAGTGTTGCACCACCAAGTTATCGCCAAATCATTCAATGAGATACAATCTTCTTAAATATTAACTACGCATTTTAATTTCTCTAATAACTTCAGTTACGCTGTTCTGACAGGGTAGACAGGTAAAATACTCTTGGAACTTCATGTGACCGTTCTAAACAATCAGAGACCAAAACGGTTCCTTGCTGCTAATGCCATGTTTCCCAGCCATTCCATCTTTGATCGCTCAACTATCAGCAGCATTTAACCTTGTAAGCTATAACATTAATATTCAACACATTTCAGTGTAGTAGACTGTGAGTATTACACTGAATTACGTACCCTCCAAACTCTTATAAGCACTTCTGACCAGTTATGTACTAATTAGGCGGATTTATTACTTATTAATCGTCTTCCTACTTATCAGAGTGCTCACTGATTATTTACCGTATCAACGCACTTAACATACTGTCAAAACTACTGGTAAAAGCTGAAAGAACTGCACATAATCAAGAATTTTACAGCACTCTACACCTTCTAAAAGTAAATTAGAAATTTCTATAAATATCTGTATTAACTCAAGAGATTCTGGAACCCTCGCCACGCGGTCACGCGGTGGTTATTTATAAAAAAAAATCGTCCGACTAATGTGCGACAGTATGTATCAGAGTTGGCAGTGGGCTGTTACCATAGACAGATGGTTAATGTGGCGTGTATTGCTAGTGCATGTATGATTCCAACGATAGTAAATCAAGAAAGTACCTACCAACGGGCGAGAAATTTTCTAGTGCAAACCTAAGTAACTTGCATCAGTATACGAGAGATAAATTGTTCAGGAGTTATGATGAGTGCGAATCACGAAATTAAATAAAGAGTTCATCTAAGATTCTAGAAATATTTAGTGAGAAACTAAGAACTATAATTTCTCCACGTGCTCCAATTAAATTCGGGTCCAGTGACTTAAAAATACGTAAATTATTTTTTGGTGTTTCATTTAATTCCCAGTCACGATCCTGTGACAAAATAGTGCTTTTTATAGGGAGCAAAACCACGGGAGCATGAAATTTATGTAGAATTTGGTGATTTTGTACAAGGAGATATTTATTTATTTAATTTTTTATTGGCAGTTATTTAGGTACATATTAAACTATTATTTTACTGAAAAAATTTTGACTATAAGATGGCCGTATCGTGTCCATCCCATGGAGCTCCGCCGCCGTGACTGAGATGCAACCCCCGGTGTACGCTGGTCCGAGATAGAAAAGAAGGCAATAATTTTTTTTCAAAAAATTTCCAATGAAATAATGGTTTAGTATGTACCTAAATATCGGGCTCCCGGGGTATGTAACCCCTTAATTGAAGGCAATAAAGAATGCCTAAGTTTTGTTACAAATACCTTCTAATTTGTAGTAAATTGAGTTTCCAGATATTTTTTTAATAAACACCATTAAACACTATCATATCTGTTACACTCTTTATCCGTTTTATATTTTTTTATTTTATGACACAATAAAGAGATTTATAAAAATAACAAAAACAAAAATAGGTACATCAAATACAGAAGAAAAATCAAAAATTTTAACTGTGAAAAATAAAGAAATCTTTTCAGAGATATTATAGAACTTATCATTATCATCCTCATCCCCTTGTCCTAGTAGGGTCGGGAGCCTAGAGAATCGACGAGGTGCTTCCATATTCCTCATGACTTGCACTGCTTCCGCATGAGTCAACCAGTATATACCCATTCTGTTTTCATACACATTTTTTTTTTTGCTTCTTCTGGTTTCTTGCCTAATCTGGGACGACTTCTTGTCTTCCTTCCAGGATTGCCAAAATAATTCTTCTTGATAATCGTACCTTTGGCATTCTTAGCCACCTCATTTGTGATTTTTCTATGTGTAGGAGTAGGGGCTCCATGCCAAGTGTGTACCTTATGTCAGCATTTCTTATTCTGTCCTTCAGTGTGACTCCCATTACCCCCTTAGAAAACTCACCTCTCCGTCAAGATCCAAATTTGATCAGCCATATATTAGGGTTGGCCTATACACAGATTTGAAAACTGTTAGTTTTGTCTTGACACCATAGAACTTCAAAATGAAATAAAACACATAAAAATCAATGGCCATGGTATTAGCTTTATTGGAAAGATTGTTCTATATCACTTGCGTATAAATATTATGATCTCCGAAATAAATTTGCGCAATTTGCAAGCGTTATATTGGCATAAGTCTACATATTATGGTGAAATGGCAAACTCAACTGAACTCAAATAAGATGTCAGCTGTCAAATTGGCTATCGTTAAAAAGAGTGTTGCCAATTCAACAAAACAAACTTTATTAGAATACCCTATTTTTAAAGACTAAGTGTATAAAATTATATTTCCAATAAAGGCAATACCACGGTCATTAACACTATTTTAATGTCTTTTAATTCATTTTAATGTTCTATATCTTAAATAAAAACACCCTTACCTAAATCAACGGTGAGAACTCTGCATTACCCAGTC
Organism: Agrypnia vestita; assembly: GCA_016648135.1. NCBI lineage: Eukaryota > Metazoa > Arthropoda > Insecta > Trichoptera > Phryganeidae > Agrypnia > Agrypnia vestita. The sequence continues at coordinate 6,620 of JADDOH010001200.1, forward strand.
ACTGTTCTGCCATACGTACGACAGACTACCATGGAGCAGATTTGTCTAGGGCTAATTACGAAATACGCTGGGCTCCACCATGTTCCCCGACCCCGCCTCGGAAAAACAATGTACACCCCAGTGGCGGTCCCGGCATGGAATTGATTCCCAATTCAAATAGTAGATGCACCCTACATGCACCTATTGTCATGCGTCAATATTGATTCCAGTCGAGTTTCCATCTCGCATCGCTTCGGTAGAGGAATAAATTATTGTAATCCTTTTTGATTGTTGATCACAAACAAAATGTGTGCCACAGAAATTGATTCACAAATATTTGTTGCGATATTTTTATCCGAAACTGTATAAATAATCCGGCGTAATTTAATAGTATATTGATAGAGGTTTTATTTCACAGAGACTAGTGATTTATTGTCGCAAAAATATAATTCATACAAGGCGCGGACGCATATTTCGCCGCTAATTTGAGTAGCTTATTGGTGTAGTGGTCATGACGCTCGCCTAGTGATCAAATGGTCATTGGTTCGAGCCCTATTCCAAGATACCAGCAAGTTATTTCTGTTTTCATAGGACAAGCGTTTAGTTCCATTAGAAAACGGTAAGAGTAATGATTCGACGCGTATTCTGTGTTCTCATGTTTATTTTTAAAAAATTAGGTTACTTTATAAGTATGATGAGTCACATTTCTACTATCGTTAATGTAGGGGATTTTTATTTCAAATTTCATATTTTTTTGAAATTAAAGGTACCACCACATTTGATAAAAATGAGGCTGAATTTGAAAAAAGGAAAAATTAAATATCTTTTTTATGAAATATATTTCTAATTCTATTGTTATATTGTTATTCGTGTGACATTTTGAAGTTATACTTCTTTTGGCACGTATGAGTGAAATTTTAATTTGCTAGAAAATAGTTCTTTTATGAATGTTTAATGCTTGAATGATCTTGTCTATGTCGCTATAAAAAAGAAATATTACTTAGTTTAGATTTAGATTTTGACCTCTTGCTTGGATTTAAAGGGTGGTGTTTCCCTTTGTCACACTAGTCATAAGATCAGTCTTAAACTCAAGGCAAATACTAAGGTCAATGTTTCTCCTTTCAGACCTTAATTAATTTTGACACTTTCAATAATATTCAAAGGAAGCTAAATATCGCCCTTCTATGATTCCTTAAATAATTCAAGCGCCATCCGCTATATGATGCTCTAACACACTCCCCGCCTTGAAATAATTCTTTCATAAAATCCCAATTATAATAATTTCTTTGTCTGTCTATCCGTCCGTCCGTCTGTCTAATTTCCATAACTTATTTATTGTATTTTTTACGATTTTTTAAAGAATTTTTTTTTTCGTTATTTTTTTTACTAATTTTTTTCAGAAAACATTTTTTATTCGAAAAAAAATTTTTTTCGTATTTTCTTTTTCAATTTTTTTTTCCAAAAATAGAAGTACCCTCATAAACTCATTTAGAAACTATATCATATAATTTTAGTTTTACCCGTCTCCCAATAAACAAATATTAATCTCATGAAAATTTCACAATAATATTTTTCAGTCATAAATCTAAATACGTGTATACAATTCTCACAACATATATGCTGGTACCTAATGTGTCCAATGCGGCTAAAAAAATAAAATAAATGGCGACATTAGTCTGGTTCAATGAAGAAGAATAATATTATTTATACACGCATATACGGTGCGTAGTATAATAATACAGCTCTTAATATGTAACAGTGAACAAATCGCTGCTCATCATTAATAACGGCCGATTCCAAAATTCTTCATTTTTCATTTAAGGACATAACTAATCTCAGAGCATTCCAATTTTCATCGTGAATAAGTTTATCTCGAATAAATAAGTGAATATATTAATCATGAATAATGAATTTTCATTTATTATTATAAAATATATTAGGTATTATGAAAAGATATTTTGTTAAATTCTTAATCACTGTACTGGACATACTGATTTTTGAGTTGGGCCATTATTAATGATAGGCAGCGATGTATCTCTGTGGTCATTAGATCTCTGTAGATTATCATGGTCTAGGTCAAGTTTGTCAACCGGAACAATGTTGGTTGGCAACGAGAAACCTTATTAAATCCATTCTCATATGTGGTCGACCATGATGTGTATTGCCCAGTAAAATATACTAGCGTCACACTGGCGTATATTTTATATACGCCAGTGTGACATACCCGTATTAGCATTTTGGACGAATTGACATTAATTAAATCAGTGGTTTAGTAACAATATCAATATATGGTTGTTCTTATAAAATGTTGTATGGTTTTACAGCATTTTGAATGAGCACCCCGGTTATTTTACTGGTCACGTATGAAAAGTGGATAATGTCTCATTTGTACTTACACACATGGCAAATCACGTGTATTGCAAATTTTAAATTATTAAAAAAAAAACAAATAAATATGCTACGTGTATGGATTTACGTTGTGTTGCTGAAAACATTCTCTAACACATCAGACTCAGCCGAAATTTGTATGCAGAACTGGCAATCAAGGAAAGTACCGCGTTTAGTCCATATTTGTCACACGTAGGTGTGGGATATTTTTTTGAAAAATTGTGCGAAACACGTTATGCAGAGCTCTTACTGAGCAATTCCTGTAAAGATATTAACGCACTAGGTGGGAAGCTCTTCCAAGGACGTGCGAAAACAAAATAAATCAATTTTAATTTTTTTTTAAATCGGTTAGGGTCAAAAATAAGTGTTACATCTTTCAAGGGCCAAAAATTTTTCTAATCTGCTTCCTTCTGAATTTTTACTTTGACTATTTCTACCTCCTTCTTCCTTTTTATGAACCTATTTGGTCTGTTCTCCAGAGGATAGTACCTTCTGTTGTTCTGTTGTTCTGTTGGGAGGTCTACTATGAGGGCAGCTTCCGTGAGGCTGTTTAGTGCGATATAAAAGTCTGGTTCTGTCCATTTTCTGAACATGACGACACCAGTTTCTCCTTCGCTCTCTACTCTACCGTACAATGTCCGCAGCCTCACATATCTCTCTTATTCTGGTGTTCTTCACGTGATCCTTCAGAGTCTTGGCTGCTATCATCCTCAGTGTCTTTCACTGAGAAGTTAAAGTCTTATCCAGCATCATTAGGAGAGCGCCATCAGGAAAGCTGTTCTCACGACTTTGATTCCATATTTAAGAGACGTCGCAGAAAAGTCCAAAGATGTAATTCGTACATATTGCACACTGGCGACCTCTGTCGTAGAAGAAGTGAAAACTGAACAACAAAGTGCATACGATTGATGACCTCGGAAGAAATAATCAATTTGGCCTCCACTCCCTTGGAGGTAGGACGCTCTCCTGATGACTCTGGATAAGACTTCAGCGAAACGTTGAGATTTGCTTTTTAATAAAATATACGGTTAAAATAAACGTATAATGTAACACATAAATAGGTCCAACGACCGTAATAATAACGTTAACTCACTTGTTCTTACGTATCATTCGTAAAAATGTGAATTTATAATTAATATTGAATACATCCGCAATTTTCATGCAATAATTATGTTATTTTTGCATAAGTACTTCTAAAATTAATAATATTCTTCTAAATCGTTAATTGTTTTGTATACATAAGTTGATGTGTTATATTGTGTTATTATCTAGTTATTTAGGCGTTATTAGACATATAACGCCTAAATAACAATGGTCATATTACGGAGAGAAAAAATGTGATAAACATCGTAGCTAAATAAATATGAACGACAAAAATATGATATTATTTCAGATACGTATTTAATTCTGTTTTATTTCTTGTAAAATGATATCATTGTTCACTGAATGTAGCGCACGCCCCTGATTTATTCCTTTTGTACTCAATAGAAAGTAAGGCACGTTACAAAGCTGTTTTCAAGTAATTTGCTCTTGAGTTTTGTTCGTCTTTTAAATATTTATATTGAGTCAATTTGCTTAAACAACAATATCAACGGAAAATTTGACAGTTACTTCGAGGAGCAACATTTTAATTTAAAATAAGATATTTACTTAAACTTTACACTACACATACAATATGAGTAAAGGATTACTACTGTAGTTTCGAGAAAAGTGATATATATGCAATAATTTTGCTAAAACCTTTTCTGAAGAAATTGATGGTATAAAACATAAATGCGAAGAAAAGTTCCTTAATAGGCGGACATATGTGACCGAAGTGGATAAATCAATAAGAATAAATAAAATAACACCGAATGAGATAATTAAATGCATTGACAGTATGAGTATAGCAAAAGGTCCAGGAATGGATGGAATTAGAATGGCGGATATACAGACTGTAAAAAAGAAAATTGGACCTGTTTTATCTAAAATGATCAACTTATGTTTGGAAGAAGAAAAGTATCCGGATAAACTGAAAATATCGATCATAAGACCAATATTTAAAAATGGTGACCATTCAGATACAGCAAACTACAGACCGATAGCATTACTATCAAGCATTAATAAAATTGTTGAAAGAGTTATAGTTAACAAAATCACATCTTACTTAGACAAAAATAAAATTATCCATCCAATGCAACACGGATTTCAAAAACAAAAAAGTACAAAGACTCTCCTTGCAAAATTTACCAATGAAATTAACAGTTATTTAAATGACAAAAAACATATCGTTGCACTGTTCATTGATTTCAAAAAAGCTTTTGACACGCTGGACCATGACACTCTACTCACGGCGATGAAAGAGAGCGGGTTAAGAGGACCAGTTAACAAATGGTTCTCTGAATACCTGAGATCAAGAAAGTTTTCAGTTAAGATATCAAATAAACAAAGTGCACTAAAAGATATAAAATATGGAGTGCCAACAGGATCGATAACGGGACCTATGTGCTATATTATGCATGTAAATAGCCTGGCAAATGTAATAAAATACTGTAAAAAATTTATGTTTGCAGACGACACATGCATCCTATATGCTGACAATTGTGCGAAAACAATAGAAAACAATATCCAAAGTGACTTGACTAATATAATAAAATGGGCACATGACAACGGAATCATACTAAATGTTAAAAAAACTCAGTATTTACATATCCGGTCCCCGCGAGCCACACCAAAAAATTTTCAAATTAATCTCATTGGACATTGCTACGAGTGCCTACATACCAACCATACAAATCCGATAAACTGCAACTGTGAAAAAATCCAAGAGGTGGAACAATATACTTATTTAGGTTTAATAGTTGATAAACACTTTAATTGGAAACAACATATTGATAATATTTGTAAAAAACTGAGATCCATGCTAAGTGCATTTCACATGCTAAGACTATGTAGCTCTCGGGGCACACTGTACGCTCTTTACTTCGCGATGGTTGACTCGGTTATCAGTTATGGCGTGAGCAGTTATGGTCTTACCTATAAAACATACATTGATAAAATCAAACAGTTACAATTAAGATTCCTAAAACTTATGGTAGATAATAGAACCAAATGTATGTACAAGGATGATTATAATAAATTATTCAAAGTATGCAAAATATTACCAATTGACCAAAAAGTAAAATATAATATAATACTAGAAGAAATGATAAATAATATTAATATACACACTGACACGCACCATAACTATGCAACCAGATCGACAGGACGAACAATGAGAATACCAATCACTAACAACGTGTATGGCGAAAGGAAAAGAGAATATATTGTGCCAAGAATCTTTAATAAATTAGATAAAAAATTCTTTGAGATGATGCAAGACAAAAAAACTCCATTGGCTTCAAAAAAGTACAAGCTAAAAGAATATATATTAAAGCTATGAACCTAATCTTACATTAATTTATAATTACATATCATGTATCACTTGTAAAAAAATATGCAACACTCGATGATAACCTACTATCTTCATTATAAAATAAAAATTATTGTCAAATATTAAAGGCAACCATGCCGTAAAACTGCTGTGCAGTTTGGCATTTGTTTAATGTAATAAATATTTTTAAAAAATAAATTAAAACTGTAAAAAAAAAAAAAAAAAACCAAACCTGATAATGAGGGGGGCTACTTTTCTCGAAACTATCGTACTAGTCACTAACTCATATTTTGTATGTAATACAAAGCTAAAATATTATGTTCCAAAAAAATTCTTGGCGGCGGCAAAATTCTTCTTAAAGAACTTATATATTAACTTATACTTTTTACTTCAATTTTGTACAAACTAAGAGTATTCTAGTATTTTTATACTTAAGAAATAATGGTTTATTGTCTGCATTTTCATCCACAATTAATGCTTATTATTATGTAATATTATATAACTAAATTATTCGCATTCAAAGTTATTCCATTATATAATTTACCGTTGTATATAATATGTTAAAGATTCTTTTAAATAATATATAAATTTCATGTTTACTATGGATATTATAAAATGTGTATTATCTTTATACTCTATACGTTATGCATTATTTCAATTCGTATCTTACAATAAATAAATAAACCTGTCTATCCTATGAAGAGGCAGCACGTCATAGAATATTAATTTATTTTATCAATATGTAGGCTATGACAAAAGTAAATATGGATTTCTTTGCTAAAATACTTGAATAATAAGAATCTGTAATAATATACGATTTGTTACTTTGTAAACAATCAGTGAACATTTGTAAGATTTGATATGTACCTACATTTAAAACGTACCTTTTTATGTAGTTTTCGTTTAAAAAGCTATCTGGAGCAGAGGGTGTCCAATAATGTGTCCAAGTAACATTAATTGTTAAAAAAAATTAAAGTTATAATAATTAGGCATTCAAGGCAGAGGACTAACAACTATTAATGCTAAATTTATTATGTGGAATCAATCATATTTCATAAAATAATACCATCTGATTAAATTTCGATATGCAGTAAATAATTTTTTTCGATGTCTGTCAAGTTCAGAAAAGTAATATTTTTTTTATAAATACCCCAGTAGCTCATACGTCTGTCATTTATTCACTATCATCGTCTTCATCCTCCTGTTCTAGTAGAGTCGTAGACCCAAAGATTCGACAAGGTGCTTCCATCTTCCCCTGTCTTGCGCTCCTTTCGCATGATTCAACCATTCTAGACCCATTCTGTTTTCATAAACATTTTTTGTTGCTTCTCCCAGCTTAATCTGGGGCAACCCACTGATCGTCTTCTATCCAGGATTGCCAAAATAATTCTTCTTGGTATTAATTCCTTTGGCATTCTTAGCACCATGGCGATCGTGTGCCTTATGTCAGCACTTCTCACTTTGTCCATGAGTGTGACTCCCGCTACTCCCCTTGGAAAACTCATCTTGGTAGCCCAAATCCTTGCTCTCACTCTCTTCGTCAGGATCCAAATTTGATGGCCACATATTAATTAGGTGGGCCTGTACACAGATTTGAAAACAGTAAATTTTTTCTTGACACTAAGCTGGATTTTCTTATCACCCCTCTATATAGAGAACACAGAACGCCGGGTCATTTATTTATATTTATATTTGTAATTGTACTAAACAGATATATGCTTATATATGTTAAAAAAATCTTTATATAAAGCAAAATACATCAATAACTGTACTTGTAACAAAAAAGGGCTCTGGATTTTCTCAACTTTTTTCATCATTCAGAAATGGTTAATGCTGAAACATTAACCATTATGGTACCATTTATCATTTGCAATCTCTTACACTTATACAAAATATTGTTATATTTCCAGATCATATATTTTGCGTTTTGTATTTCTTTGATTTAATATTTTGTTATTTCATGAGGTTGTGGCATTTTTTATTTGTGTAGCACTGAATTATATTTTTAATTCCTTATAGAAGTTGAAACATTTTCTTTTGTTAATGTATTTTCAATTTTAATGGTTACATAATAATTTCAAGTCATTGTATGAATAAGAAATATCCATATTTTAATATTTTACAATACATCATCCCTTTGGGTGCCACCATAATGGAACCTATGTGTATGTAAAATATGAAAAAATACCAAAACCAAGTGCTAAGTTTTTACAAAATTTAAAAGCTTTCAGAAATAAATATTTGATACAATGATAAGAAAAAATAATTCAGTGGGTATTATTGAAATTTTTTAAATTTAAGTTCCTAAAAATCTAAGGTTTTGGGGAAAATTTAATACTTATTTGATTTAAAAATCTTTATTTATTATTATATCATATTATTAGATCGTAATCATCGAAAAATATTTTTTTAATCATTATTATAATGAGAAATGCATATATTCAACAAAATTAAAAATACTACACACTTCAAGAAACGTTAACAACTTTTAGTGTAGTCGACAACCTACCGATAAATAAGCCATATGTTTGGGATTGAAAAATATTTTTATTGAATGCTATGTAATTAAATTATTCAGAATATTAAAAAAAATATAGATATCCCATTAAAAATGGCGACATCTGTACTGGTATATGGGAAAGACAAATTTTTCGACTGCAGGTGGCGGTAATAAAAATACAACTCACATACGAAAAAAGGTATGCAATTTAAACGTCTATACAACTTTTAAAAATTTGATATATGGGGTAGTCTATCATGGTTGGAATTGGTGAACGTTACGTTGTGAAAAGTGATCACCTAAGCCAGCCTTATGATAGATCTTAAGCCCCATAAACACCCCATAAAATACTTCCATACCTGCTTTTCCATATATAAAAATAGATCCGTCTCGATGAGACATCTTTAATACATTTCTCAATTAAATTAACATTTCGAATTACTTTTTCATTTTTGTTTTTGTTATATACTCACTATTATATACTAATAATTGCAAAATATTGACTTCGTTTACTAATATGTCAATTATTGGGACATTTGTAAATATACATAATATGTAGATATTCTTAAAACAAAATGGTTTTTTATTTAGCCTAGGTATCACAAGGAGAATTCAGCGGATATCGGCACTGAAAGGGTGAAAATAGTTTGAGTATTGTTTTATATTCCAAGGTCTTAAAACACATCCATCATCTTTATTTCTTCTTGCGTGCAGTGTTTGATTAAATAGTAATAAAATAATACAACAGGGAATTTCAGAAGTCAAAGACTACTTTAAAATAATATTTTTAAAATGCTCGTCAATGCTACATTCGTGGCATAAGATTATTTTTTCAAAAGCTATAACCACAGCCATTTCCACATTTTTTGTGTATTTTATTTCATTTTAAAGTTCTTTCTTTACCTCTAAAAAACACCCTATACTATGAACTTTAATGATACGTTGGACCATCTATACTTTAAGTGATTCGGCTAGGAAGAAATACAATCATTTGGAAGCATTTTTTCGTAAGTATTTCTAATTTTTTCTGTTTTTGAACAATATATAATTTTTGGAAACTACTCAATATATTATAATTGAAGGGTAAAATATATTTTCAATTACAATACTCTTTTTTTTTACATTGAAATATTCGTTCATTAGATAAAACTATCACAAGTTGCGACAGCAGGAGACACTCAATTTTTTTTTACAGTCACTGGATACAAACTTAATAGGAGCACTATCGTATAATTCGCACCAATTATCCCTCAAGAACCATCCACTGACCTTTCTTTGGAAACTCTTGCACGTCATTTGTATCGCAGTGATCCGTTACTACTATAATACTCCTCGCATGCAGGTAGATATTCTGGTACCTTATTTGGCTGGTTGATTATATTTGTATGAAACGGCTGCAGTCTGTTTCGCTCGTTTATCTCTTCTTTATCTAGCGCTTCTGTCAAAACAAGAGTACCGTAGCAATAGCGTCATTATTTGTATAGGAAATATGATATTATTTTGTGAATGTTTAGGTATAATCTTGTATAATCTAGATCTTTCCGGTTCTCTTCGTCATATTATAATAGTTCTGACTTTTTTGGAAATCCTCGACTAAGTACAGTTATTATCGTTTTAGAATCTCGTGACAATACATTCAAATGCGGATTTACGCAGTATAGTAAAATGTTGAATACACACAATATAGTGAGACAATTTTTTGCGTTTAGTTTATATGCGTTTAAAAAAGATGATGCCAAACACTTGCACAATTTTATTTGATATTTCTCATTTCTCCGCTAGACCGTATTAATTATCACATCATTACGCAAACATTGAATTATTTTCGCGTGTAATTTATTATTTATTTACAAATATAATTTTGATCCTTTTCGCTGAAAACTACATATGTATAATATTACAAGCCAGAAAATTGCTTATAATATGATAATATTCACATCTTTATTTATAAATGTAATCAAAATCCGATTGTTTATGTAAAATTTTAATCCGTTTATCTTATCATGATAAGCTGATACCTGCAGATGTTATTTTTATTTAAACATACAAACATATAAAAAACAATAATATGAAATGAAATGCTTATAAACGCCTCTATTTCTAATTTTAACTTCTCACGAATTTCATAGATTTATTATGAAAATTATATTTTTGTGAGTATACCATATCACAGAATAAAACACCTTGTGTATATCTAGTTTAGCGGTGCGCTTATTTTTCAATATGTAATGAAAATTTTCAGAAATTTATAATAATTTCACAATAATGAATTTCATCTATCGACTTTACAATGATTATTTAATAAAAAAAAAATAACGTAGGCAATTATCATGAGATGATAACTTAAACGTGAAATGAATTCCTAGACGGATTTTAATGTACGAAAAAAGTCGCATTAGCCTTCTTCAACGTTTTCTTAATAGTTTTGGTATAACGTACAACTGTGAGCAAACATATTCAATGAAAATATACATGTTGTAAATCCGTATGAAAATCATTTAACTGAGGGCAATTCGAAAATGTATTTAAAATACACATGCTTGTTGGTCTAGTGGTTTAGACATGTGCCTAGTGATCCAGTGGAAGAACACAGTTCGAGCATCATTCTAGACCAACAAGTTAGACGTGTTTTTCAGAGCACAGGCGTTAAGCTGAAAATTGTCAGAATATTGATACGACACCCAGTGTACCTAGCATTATTGTAGTTTTATCTACATATTTTGAGTATGAATTTAAATTTCAGGGAAATCACTAATGCTTAATTATTATTTGTTTATTGTGCCAAATATATTTTTTTCTGAGCTGCAACAGGCTACAGGGCTCAATAAGTTTATGTTGTTTTCACTGCAGTAGTTTATTATTATAATATGTATAAAGAGTAAAATATTGTTTTCTTACTGTGATAAGTTTGCTGGTGTCATTTAAAATATAATTTTTATTTAAAGTTTATGCCTACTTCACACACCATATTTGAGTAATTTATTAGTACTTTAGTTTCCAGAGGGGCAATCTCTCTTGTATTACATACTTGATGATGAGAGGGACTGCTTCTTTTAAAACTGTAGTACCTAGTAATAAATAACTCAAATATTGTGTCTGTAGATCAAAGTATTTCTTCTTTCTTCTTAGTCTGAAAAGGGCATTTTTTAAATTTATATTGTATTGTGAACAATCGTATTTTTTTTTTTTTTTAAATTGAAATATGTATTTTTGGTAGATTTCCGATTCTATGTAATTCAAGGAATTACTAGAAATTGTGTATATAATACAAAATTCAAACAAAAAATATGTTTTAAACCGTTTTAAATGTTGCACCGTGAAGTGACTGTTAAATCATTCATTTTCATTTCAGTGACAATAGCATGCGAAATTTTCAATATCAAAAAGAAGAGTGGCCTTTCAATATATATAAGTTTCAAACCTCAACTCTAATACTGGGAAAAAGATTGTAATAGTGATAACCAAACTTTGATATCATTGTATGGATGTATTTCCGTTTTGTATATGAACATCCCAGAAAGTTTCCCTTTAACTTGCGAACTAGTGTGTTTTTGACAATAAAAAACTTTTTTGCGCTGATAACATTTCCGCCCAGGACCCGTTTAATTAATTATTTGTAAAAGTCATCAGAGTCATCACGGCCTTGGTTTTTTGCTTTGAATTTTGGGTATTCGTTGGGATTTACGATCAGCGGTGTAGCTCGCAGCGGCGGGTGACCGCTGTCAGCGGCCCCGTGATTTATGTCTTCACGTTAAATTGAAAATAAACACATCCACCCCTGGCCCCCGAATGATTGGTGGCCTAACATTTCTTGTCAGTGGAATCTGAATTTCGGCTCAGTTGGCTCCGAACTAATTTCATCCGGCCGCGGTTAGGGACGACTGCAATACACTTTGACGTAACATTTATATAGCTAATCGGGTTAATCGTTACGAAGCAGACTGAACTAGCAGGCATTATTACAAATTATAAAATAAGATACTTAAGTCTTCTGTATTTCTTTATTTTATAATTTTCTCTTATTCTTTTGAAATCTTACTTTTTAATACATGGCAATTTTTTATTATTATTATTTTTATTCTTCATTCATGGTTTAATAATTGAAAAAAATATATATGCAGAGGTGCATAGTTTTTATTCTTTTAATTAATAAAAATAATGTGCTAAAATATTAATTTACTTATTGTTGAATATTTGATAATATTATATATATATAATGAGGGGTAAAAAATCAAAATATCCAAAAAAATTAACGCAGTCATCGAGGATTACTAATATAGGATGTACTGAATTAGAGTTTCTATAATAGCCTTTTATATATTTTTTTATATTTCTAACAAGATTGAAATTTAATATTTATTAAATGTCAATCTTCTTGAAAATTGGTAAGCGAAGATATGTTCTAAAAAGTTATTTTATTTTCATAAATTATGTTATGTTTTTATCTTATTTTCGAGAGTTTTATTCTTATCTTCAATATTGAAATGTCCATTTTGTTGACAACTGAGATACACCTTATCTTTATATAAGGTGTCTCATATCTAGTAGCAAAGACTTTGCGGGTTTATTCCTGCTTTGATAATGAGACGAAAATATTCAAGCAACTATTAATTTCAATAGTTATGCAATATCAAAAATTGCATTTTTTTATACGTTAAACTTTTTTTTGCAAAAAGTTGAACTGTCATTATAGTATCTTATATTGATTATGAAAAATTCATTTGTTTCAATACAACTGAAATAAAATGATATAAACCTTGTTGAAAAATTGTTTTTATAATTTTATTCGACTTGCATTAAAGCAAACAAATAATCTTAATTCATGCAAGTGAATGTAATGATAGTTCAACGTTTCCCAAAAAATAAGTCGAAAATATTGAAAAAAAATGCAAACTTTGATTTTGCATATCTCCATTACTATTAATATGAAGTCCTAGTTGCTTGAACATTTTCGACTCAATATCATTATCATCAGGAATCCACCTGTAAAGTTTTTGCGACTAGCTATGAGACACCCTGTACACATGTATATAATATTGGATGAAATTCCAGACTGTTATCTATCGTCAGATATTTACTAAACCAAATTTAACACAGTTATTTTTAGGATCCTGCGCAAAACATAGGCATCCACATCCATACATATATAAATATTCACATATCAACACCTACGTAGAGTATTGTGACACGAAAATTTAAATAATTGAGGAGAGCAATTTACTGACTGATATGTCGCTGGAAATCTAAAAGTAGACTGGCTTAATTCAAATTTAGTTTAAATATTTAATATTGTGTGTAGTTACTAACACGTAAGATATAAATTGACGTTAAATATTTGTTTATTAATTTGTTTATTTGTGGGTGAGCAGTTTATGGGCTGATACACCCCAGGGTTTTTGTTTTTCAAATAAAATAAGGGTTATCCATTTCAAATGGTCCAGCACTGGTTGCTTGAACTTATCAGGAAAAAACATTTTTTTAGATGCATTTCCTTATGTTTTTGATTCCAATTGTATCCGATTTAACTCTTTAAATGCCATGAGCATGTGTATGTGCCAAACCATGTTCGTGATCACACTCACTTTTTCGATCTTGCAGAGACTGAATTAAATGCGATTTTCAGTCATACATCTGCTCTGTGTAGATGATGATTCCCAGCATTTTGTAGACGGGTAAACCTTATAGGGTTGAACTGAAACCTGCATAAACTCGTGTGTCAATATTATTTAAACCCCTTTCGTTTAAAAGGTTGCATATTGTGGCCATTTTTCTGTTGGGCCTTATGACGTTTTTCGCGTTTGCAGGCATTAACGATTTTCGTAATTATTCAGCACTGGGTTGTTCTAGGATTCTAGGCTTTCCAAATAAAGTGCATTGTGCTTAATATATTTTAACCTTTAAATCAAAGCCATTTTTACCTACCTAATGTGATTTTTTATGTAATCTTTGTTAAAATTCATCAAAGAAATCAAAGTTATTGAAAACAAATTAACAAGATTCAATTTTGGTAGGGTAATTTCTCAAAGATGAAATGTTTCCCAGCCCAATTTTTTTAATATAAGAGCAAAGAGTAAATGGGAAGTTACTTACCGTTTTTAAGTTATAGCCTATTCAAAATGTTTTTTTTTCAATTTTAGAGCTGCATAATCTCTGTTGGGGACCAGATCTGAAATCTGAACCAAATTTGAAAATTTCACAAATAAAAGTTCTCTATTGCATCTACCTTAAGTATTAATTTCGACTTTGATATTCAAATACATGCAGCTGTATTTTTTTTCTGAGATGCTCCAGCGACAATTTTATTTTCTGGGCCATTTAGAACGTATCAATAGGTACTGAACCGAATATTTTACTAGCCACCCCCACGCCGCAGACACGATACGCCGATTGAGTTGAACGGAGCTGAATTGCAGCGGAAGATAATGCGAGATCATCCGGAATCGCTTTGATGACCATTCCGTAAATGCATCCGCGCCGCTGCGCCCGCCGACCCGTGACTAATCGCTGCAGGTGCCCGCGTCGGACCAGGAGCGTCGCCCGACCGCGACCTGCGATTGCGAGCGCGCACTCCATCTGCCAGCATCCGCTGCATCACACGGATTCACTTCGGAATTAGGTTCGCCAGATCATTAAAGTGCACTTGTGCATTATTCAAGCACCGCTAAAATTTCAAGTAGGTACTGTCCTCTCGGTGCGATATAATTGGACTTAACTGTTCTAGTAGCTCTTGCTGGGACTAAACACGTCCTAGCGAGAGTTACTAGAACGCAATGCCTCT
Organism: Agrypnia vestita; assembly: GCA_016648135.1. Classification (NCBI taxonomy): domain Eukaryota; kingdom Metazoa; phylum Arthropoda; class Insecta; order Trichoptera; family Phryganeidae; genus Agrypnia; species Agrypnia vestita. Next base: position 21,677 of record JADDOH010001200.1, read on the forward strand.
TCTACATTCCTGTTGCTCGCACCAATTCCGGATTACGCTCACCCGTAGTGGGAATGTTCCGAGCCTATATATACCATGTGTCTCTGTACTTCGAAGATCACAAGTGTATATAATTCTGCATTGCAAAATTGAATTTATACTTAATTAATAATTAAATATTGATTCAATGCTGCGATGCAAGATATAAATAAATTAAGACTTATCTTAATATGTTATATTTAATATTGTTATTTATTTTATTCTTTTATTCACTACTGTTACAACATACGTCTTTTATTTTAATTTTTACTTATATTATTATTATGTATTATTTAAGAAAAAATTGTTTAATGTGCTAGGATATAAGTTAATAAGTTCATTGTTATCTATTTATATATATAAATATATTTGTTCATTCCTCACTCTATCGGCTAAAGACTTTGGCGAACGTATTTCCACCGCATTCATTCTACTTTCATTCCTTTTTGGCAATCCAGGCTTCACTTCCATACATCAAAGCTGGCACTAGAACTCCATTATGTACCGCTGGTCTTGCTTCCTTTGACAGATTTTTATTGCTCATAATTACATTCACAGCACCATTTACTTTGTTTACCGCAGTCACTTTTCTTTTGCTATCATTCTCTGCCTTGCCGTTTTTACTAATCATACTTTCCAAAGACACAAACTCAAAAAAAACAAAAAAAAAGTTCACTTATTAAGCATTCATTGCTTACCATAACATCACACTAAGTAACTCTTTCGTCTCTCTAGAACATCATCACTTTCGATTTGCTGACATTTATCAGAAGTTCACTCTCCGTGCGTGCGTCGTATATTCTAGACTGCAGATCAGCTTCATAAATTGTAACATCTCGGTAAATACATTCAATATAAACCCTATAGAAAACATTGGGCTTTAATGATAGTCAAAACCATTATTTTATTCACATCCTGTTTGATAATTTATATAATAATATCGTCCTATTTGATTTGTTATTAGGTTGTCTAAAAAATATAAAATAATAACACTACCAAAATATTTTTTTGTGTTCTAAGTAAGAGGTAGTATTTAATTGATAATAGGTTGCTTATTTTATGACATATTTTACCCTACACATAAGTGCATATTGATTCAAAAAATTATTACTAAAATACTCAGAAGAAAAAAATATTTACAAAAATCACTAATATACACGTCTTTTTCTACACCGCAGTCATTGTGTGCCCACGTAGAACACATCCTATCCTATCTACGTCCAATAGCGCATTCATAAAGTTTTATCCAATATGATCTTCCTCCCTATCTCTCTTCATATTATTAGTGAGAGAAAAATAATTTAATTCGTAGGTTTTTTGATTTTTTATTGTGAAATTGTTGTTTCTCTTTCTGTCTTATAATAAACGGTATTTTTAATTGTAGTCAACATCCTATAAATTAATTTTATTCATTGGGATTTGCTTTAGATACTGAAGCTTTACATTTTTTTCTACATTTGCATTTCTAAGCGCAATAGTAATAGTAATGGCCGAAACCGTAATTTCTTGATTGGTACCTGGAATTAACTATTGCCTAGTGCACCGATGATTGCCAGTCTAATTGCTTAATATCAGTTACTCATCATCGATACAAATAGATACAAATCTCAAATAATGGTTATTTAGTAACCATTAAAATAATGGTGTAGAGTAAAATATATCATAAAATAAGCGAACTATTATCAATTAAATACTAAGTACCTCGTACTTAATGTTTTGTTAGTGTTTTTATTTTTTATTTTTTAGACAACCTAAAGCTTTATATTCAATAAAATTCAGTTATCAGTTTTTAAATTATCAAATAGGATAAGATGTGTCGTATGTAGACACACAATGACTCCGCTGGTGAAAAAAAGACGCAAATATTTGTGATTTTTGTAATTTTTTTTTCTTCCGTGTGTTTCAGTAATAAAATTGTTAATCAATGTACACTTATACAGGGGCGTGTAGTGAGAACAAGAAGCATGACTTTTTCCTAAGTATACATTTTTAAAATAAACCGAAATAAGAGATGTATCCCGTAAAATTTCAATCACAATAATTAACATATTATTAAATTTTTAATATTTCGTTATATTCTGCCATATATTTTGAAATATTAATTTCCATTTTTTCCCAAATATATGTTTAAATAAAAGTCTTGCTTCTTGTTCTCACTACATTCCCATGACTAATATGTAGAGTAAAATATGTTATAAAATAAGTGAAATATTATTAAGTAAATGCTAGCTCATATTTAGACCACAAAATGTTTTGACAGTGTAATTATTTATAAATTTTCTTAGACAACCCAAAATTTTGTATTTCAATGAAATTGAAAAATCATTTTCTAAATGACTAAATTATCAAATAGTAACCAAATTGACTTTCTTATATTTGAAGTAAAAAACTCAATGTCAAATGTGGTAGCTTATATTTTATTACGGAATTAACTATTTTGAAGCCATTTAGTAAAGCATTTTATTATTATTTAAAAAAAAATCCAGTTACACTAGTTGACTAGTTGGCCGATATTTCCGTAAAAACGTATTTTTTAATGTTGAAAATATAAATTTGTTATATTAAAAGGCAGTGATCTACCATAATATCAAATCAAATATATTCTCAAAATTTTTTTAATAATAACGTAACATAACATTCCCACGATTATCGTTATGCGGGATGACAAATTTTATTTCCTCTTCTCTTTTAATAGAAAAACAGTTCTGAGTTTTGGCAGGTTTGAAAGAGCATTCACGTCATTTGGGATTCAGGCAGAAGAGTGAAAGATGTAATTCAGAAAGGAGACTTCAATCGTGTTTGCGTAAGCCTTAACTTAATTTGCAAAACGGCTAAGTTGCATTTACCAGTAAAGCCGGTAATTTCCTCCAGAAAATAAATAAAATATTTTAGCTTCGAAATAAATCTAATGAAAATTCTGACGTCGAGGTATTCTCGTTATAATTCATAACACAAATAAACGTCAATTTATATTTAATGCCTTAAAAATATGTAAATCCTCGTTAAAACTTGGCGGAATCCAAGCTATTAAAATGTGTAAGGCATGTTTAAGGTTCCGAATGAAATTTGCCTTTCAAGCATTTCCCCGTGTTAATATTCCTAATTGTCTGACACAATTACCTTCAGGCCTTCGTTCGATAAATTATTCAGGCAACAAAACACTTCGCAAATCACACAACCCCTAAGAGGTAGAAATCCAATGTCTCGTTTAAATCTTTACGACCTGAAACGCTATAAATTCTCGCAAACGATGCCTGGAAACAATAAAATCAGACTTCTGCGGCTGTGTCACGTGACGTGAATGGATTGTTGATTTTGATTGGGAATGTAATTAAAACTTGTTCGTACAATAAATTCGAGGATGCATTGCAATCATAGCTTTTCATCAATCTGTTATAAAACATCTTTGAAAGATATTTTCAAAAAGATATATATTTAATATTTATAGCGTTGTCTTTGTGATTGTAGCAAGTTTGCCATATTATACGTGTATTTTCTTTAATTTTAAATAGAAAATTTTTGAAACCAACATTTTTAATTTAATCTTTTTTTTTTGAGTTTCAAAAGTAATCATTTTCCAATTGGGGCGGAATGAGAAATAAAATTCTTTAGAGAAAATTTTGAAAAACTCAGTTATTATATCTCTACTGCATTCAAAATGTTTTCTTTATATTTAATTTTATATATTAGTATTTTTTTATAAAAATTACGGTTTGATTTATTTCGTTGTTTAACTATTCTAAGCCATATATAAGTCATCAAATTTGGTGAAAGATATTAACTATTTTATTTCTGCGTGAGATTAATTTTTATTTTATATTTTACTTCTTACGTTTCGAGAGTAACAGAATTTCTCGTCGACAGGTAAAGTTTTATTATAATTCATGTTTTTCATCCAATTTAATGATCATAATCACTACAACGTTATTACTAATCAAATTCAAAATATTATCTTTAAGTGTAGCATTTAGATGATAACAAAATTATAGAGAAAAGATAAAAATGAAATATTAGTAATTAAAAAATAATTAGTTTTTAGAAGAACACAAAAGAAGAGAATAAATTGAAATTTTTGTAAAAAATGTAATAACCGCATATGGTAAGCGACAGAAAACAAATATTATGTGCGCGCGCAGATATGAATTTTTATTCGTAATTGCATTTCAATTCCAGGCTTCCTATTTGCACTGAATTTCAGGTCCATAACACAAAGCAGAGCGATTTCCCTGAGCGTGTACCGCGCCAAAACTGCAGGGATATTATGTTCACTGACTCGAAAAACAAGCAAGCAGGCTGGAAGATCATTCTGTAGAATATACTATTATATTCATTATTTGCCATGATACTCTGACTAGAGTTTCTTTTAAATATAATAAATAAAATAATAAAAATATATAAATAAAAATAATGTAATTTTAAATATATTAAAAATGAACTTTGTTTTTACCACTTTTGTATTGAAAACAAAGTTCATTTTAATTAATTATATTAATAATGTCCCAAAAAATTATTTTGCTCATTTTGAAGAAGTTTCTTTTAAATAGTTTTTTTATAACAATACATCGATTTCATAATGTACTAATTTTTTATATCGTCATAAGACTGTAAAAACAGAATATTTACTCATTTCAATATTCTGTTTCTTTCTTCTGTATTATTGTTTTTAATTTTTTTTCTTGCAGTCTTATTCTACTGCTAACATACTTATTTTAATATAAAATACATAATTTATGGTGTATTTGTGTACTATGTTATGTGAAAAATATTTTAGTAAACATTGTTAACTATGCCTGTCTCGACACAGATTTTTTCTAGTGAGACAGGCATAGTCCAACCAAAATCTGTACAATTTTTGATATTGAAATAAATAAATAATAAATAATCATAATAATAAATATTTATTAGAGTGAGTGGGGGAGGTTAGTGCAGCCTCAATATTTCATATTAATTTCATATATATTAATTTATAATACAAACAAGTACGTAAGGTGTACAAGTAGATTAGGACATATACAAAAAATTGATGGACGAAAGAATAATAATAATATTTATTACATGATATTACAAATTTGTCAAAATACTCATCATGGATGAAATTCATGTTTATTTTAATTCATGTGTATAATATTTAGTACGTCATCACCCTTACTCTTGTATGCAGTAGTTATCGCGAATGGAAACCACAAAGCTTTCGACACATTTGCATCCACCTTAGACATTTGTATTTGCATCTACTCAGTCACTCATATTTCAATAAATAAAATAAAAGCAGCTTTGTTTAATGTATATATATATGAATTAAATTTAATAACCACAAAAAAATGTATGTTTCACATTATATGAGGAAAAATGTACAATTATCCAACTCGTACATATAAATTGTAATTATTATAACCTACCATCTCCTAAATACGAAATGTAAGCTTAATCGGATCATCCGAGATGAATATTTCATCTACGCGCAGATTACATTATCCCCACTCTCCCGGAGTACTTCCTGTTACATTCACACAGCATAGGCACCTGTAATGTTTATATCCGGCCATTAGTTTGTACATTTTCAAGCTTCAATATTCATTAAAATAACGATTATGTGAAATTATTGCGGAAGGTGGTGGGCAGAACGAAATCTGCCCTTAGAACCTATCCGCGGCTTACGCAAGATTGAGACCATTTTGTAATAAAGCACACAGAATTGTTATGTATATATTTTACGTAGAATAATGAAAACGTACTTTTTAATGGAAGTCCGCGTGATTTACTTGACATTTTTGTCTTTTCGGGCTTAGACTCAAACTCATTTTACAATAAATATTTTCCAGGTACGCGATCAAGTTATGCAGGTTTCATTAAGATGAAAATACCAAATTCCCAATTTTTTTCGATATTCAATATTTTTTCAAAGGATGTTATGAACAAAGGAATAATTCGTAAAATTGTAATAAAGCGATTTATTTGGTACATTTTTTAAATTCGTGAAATACTCTGTCTATTCAGCAGTAATTAGAATGCTTTAAAAGAGTATAAAATGTAGGTACTTTAACTTTTAAAATTATTTCAAATCCTATACTTCTTCCCTCTATTCTTATTAAATTAAGCTTGCAATGGCAATATGTTTACCTTGTATCCTGCAGAGATTGGGGATCAATCTTTGTCTCGGAAGACACTCAAGTTAGCCGCAGGTAGTAAGCGCTAACCTATGTTTTAATAACAGTAAAGACATTACCGCATATTCCATGTAAGCATCTCTATTTTTTATTTTATATACAAATCATCTACTTCAAAAACGAATAATATAGATTGTAGATATCTTTCCATTTAAGAAATACAATCGAGTTATTACTGGTAAGCCGTGCATATGACGTACATTGTTTGATTTTTTCAGTATTTATATCCGTAAATACCAACACAATGTAACAATGTACATCGTACGCACGGCTCGCATGTATTAATTCAATTGTCTTAAATGGAATAGATCTATTTCTAGATTCTAGATTCTTAATTCAAGGGAAAAAAATGCTAAATTACTTATTTGAAAATTTATCATATTTCTGTGCGCATTAAATAAAATACCTATAAAGTTTATTTAACGAAATAAGGCAAACGACTCTGTTTTTTAGTGACTAATAAAAACATTTACTATAGAGTAAGGAATGAATTTAATTATGCGGACTGACCTTAGCACAGTAAGAATTATTAAAACGGTTAGCTTTAGTAGTTTGGTCATGTTGCAATAATAAATTAGGAGAGAATTGTAATAGTTCCAGACCCTGGTAACATAACCGCCAACGCGCGCCGGGCAAAAGCTATAGAATAAAACATGATCTACGAAAGAGGCAAATGATGACGCGCTGATTCCGTCCACTCGTATTGATTGAACCACACGCATTGGCGAGTTTCTGTATTTTTCTGGCTCGCGCGTTGTAACAGTTGTATTTGTGAAAATATCTTTAAGAGAAATTTAATTTTACAACCTTGAGACTAGCCAAAAATGCTCTTATGGACCCCGACTTCATGACAAACCTTTTCCGTGTATACGCAAGGGGATTATGGTTTAAATTTCAATAAATTTCATTTTTATTTCCTTTCTTTTAACTCATGGCGTCTGCTTGCTTGTTTTCTTTGGATCGATTTTTAACCCTTTTCCCGTGACCCAATCGAGCTGAAACTTTGCAATCAGACTCGTGGCGACGAACAAGAAGATCTGTCAAATTTTCGTTAAAAAAAATTAATTATAGAATAATTTAGGAATTTTTCAAAATTTTTATGGTTTTTTCATACAACTTACTCAGTTTTATGAAGAGACTGCGACGCATCTGGTAGACACTAAACCTGTTTATAGTATAATTTTGGATTATTGGAAATTTTTTATTTCTCTCTTTCGTAGCGTCGCCCGATCGAAGCCCATCGCGTAGGTTAAGCGCCAAACCAGTTTCTACTAGTAAATGAGAAAGGGAGTATAATAAAAACTTGTTTTTTATGGGTTAGTTTTTTACTCTCTTTCTTTTAACTCGTAGCGTCTGCTTGTCTGCCGAAAAAACTTTGGATCGATTTTTAACGCTTTTCCCGTGATCCAATCGAGCTGAAACCTTGCAAGCAGACTTGTGGCGACGATAAAAATGATTTAACAAATTTTCTTTTAATTTTTTTTAATTATTATAGTATAATTTTGGAATTTTCGAAATTTTAACGGTTTTTTCAAATTGGAAACAATACAAATGAGAAAGGAGCCCGGCGCGTGGAGAAGGCGCGAAACCTGTTTCAACTAGTCTGACTCGAGCCGTGGGTCCGATCAGATGGTTTCGCCGACGCCGTGCCCCCCTATACTAATTATTACGTTTTCAATATTCTATAAGTTTTAAGGATAATAATAAACATGGAATAGATTTTCCACATGAAATTAAAGCAAAATAAATATGTTGATAGAATATCCAATTGGAAACAGTACAAATGAGAAAGGGAGAATAATAAAAACTTGGTTTTCATGGAAAATAAATGAGTCGCTTCAAAAGAAAATTCCACATTAATCAATAAATTATATTGAGTAATCCATTTATTTTTTTGCCTATTTCAAACTAAGCTGAGGCGAATGTATTAGTAAAAATTCGAATTTCTCAATGGTATGCCTGAATAAAGCTGAATCAATACTATAACCTCAATTAATAGGATACTCGACCATGCGAAGAAAACATACCCGGATCTGTATCAAAATTATTCACAATAACACCGAGTCTAAAATCTTTCAAACGCCACTCCTTGCTGATTAAATATCGATTTTCCGTGCAGTGACAAGGCAGTTTGTTTTTACAGCGCTAGTGGAACGGTCTTTAGAAAAGGAAAGGTACATGATGCAGCATCTCAGCCTGCAGATAACACACAAAGCCCAACATCCCAAATAGATGCAAATGAGGAGCTTCAACACACTACGGCAGTAAAAATGATGCAATCCTTGAACATTTTCTCTGTGCATCTTGCATTTCCGGCGCAATTTTGTTCCCTTCCGCGAATCGAAAGCACGGAAAAGAGAGAGAATTTTGCACTTTTATAAAATCTAAATTTATTTTTCAAATTTAAGTTATGCGGGATGTTTTAAATTTGAGTTTCATGTGAATGAATGAGATGATGTCAGAAAGAAATGAAAATGGCATTATAAAGGGACTATTTTGTTATGTGACAAATCCTTTGGGGTTGATTGGTTGAGGTAGAAATTTCTGCCTATTTGCTTTATTTCCGTTTATATATTTTTTTCTTATATAAATTTATTTAAACCGTTGAGATAATTCAAAGAAAAAAATAATTATCACCATTTGAGGGTATAAAATCAAAGACAGCAAAATCCAAAAAAAATGAAAATGTTTCAAGTGTAGTCACCGAGTATAAAAAATTTATAATGTACTGAATTCTAGATTTTATGTATCTGTCTCTTCCAAAATCATATTTCCTATAAATTTATAGGCTTTATTTCCTAAAAAATCCCTTAGTAATCCTTGACGACTGCATAATCTATTTTTGGATATTTCTGCCTTTGCCTCTATAACCCTCATTTAATCTTCATTTATTTTTATTATTTTGTTATTTATTACTTGCTTATAATAGCTTGTTAATTAATTAATACATAATGTTAATTAATAATACATTAATAGCTTGCTTATAATGGCTCGTAATTTTTTAGTTTGAATATCTCAAAGCTGCCGAAATTCAAGTTATCCGATATATTAAGCCCACGATATTATACTTTTAATATTTTTTTAGCTAAAACACACCATCGTACCCGTTTGTCAAGCACCTATATGAAATTCAACAGAACAGGCTTTTTTCTTCTTTCCAAATGATTTATTTTGTGATATGCTTGGTGAAAAATCAATTATCGAGATAGAAAATCGACACAAAAATCTCAATAAAAACGTATTTATTACAAAGAAATTTAATGTTAATCAATTTATCATATTTTAAATAAGCCTGCTAAACAGATAAATAATTTAATTATTATGAATTATCCGTGTTTTATTTGTATATTAATTTCTCTTAGTAATATTATTCATTTCAAATAAATAAGCTATGGCAAATATTCAGGCACGCCCGATGAATTGCAATACGGATCCGTAAATGTATACGGATATTGAAGCTATTGATATAATATGAAAATGTCCAATCATGCAACTGCACTGGATTTTAAGTGAATTTAAAAGCATTTCAATTTATGTTCACTAATTGGTCTTTAAAATTGTAATCAATAGCGATTTATAACGGAGTAATCGGCGATTAATTGCTATTTGAAACAAATCTCTATCATGTTGATGTTAAGCCAGTATAAGCTGCAAGTTTGCAAGTGCACTGAAAAATTCCATGACTAATTTGCGTTTGTACGAATCTATTACTTAAATATTCAGTATTTTTTCAGCATTTTAGGTTCATAACATGATCAAATAATATCAAAACTTTATTTTTCCATCCAAACAAATTAAGCACGGGAGGTTTCCTTTCATGGAGATATATAGAGGATATTCATACGAATGCGTGAGTTTTTTACCGCGCCCACAGAAGGTGTCAGTCGCGAAGTGAAAAAGTGTTCGTCGAATTGTCAATTGTTATGAAATGACAAAACGACTTAGCAGCGATATTTTTATGTAAAGTTTTTGTATTAATTGTATTTAATTACATTATTCAAAACGGTTTTAATTACACATCATGTATTTGAATAACAGAATAAGTATATTAACGCTTACCCACATATATTAGAGAATTTAAATTATTATAGAAGACAACATTTATTTCTTATAATTATTAAATGTTGTATTTTAGAACGCGACACAATTAATGTGGTCTTCTGGAATGCAGTTAAGACTAGATAACTAGTCGAGGGCCACTCCACTAGGTTAATAAGATAGTAACATTAAATTTATAATTAATTTTTTAAGTTTTAATTTTAATAAAGAATTTTTTGATTAGCAAATCAAAAACTTTAACTCTCATAATGAAATCAATATCAATTGAAATCAGTAGGATTAACCCTCTCTTGAAGTCTGCCACTTCAGTTAAGCACCCACCATTTTTTTAGTGAAATATAAAGGATTGTAAATTGAATATACACACAAATCACATCATATAACTGAATATGTATACAAAGTGTCAAAACAATATATTATACCATAAAGTGCATTGTTTTTATTTATTACTATTCATAAACCCGTGAAAAATCATCATGACATACTAACAATAATAATTAATAATGACCCTTGCGTGTAACATGAGCCGCTCGCTGATTGATGTGTCGCACTCGAAGCTCATTGGCGGCTATTCATAATCAGTATTGTTTATGTAATTCCAACCTAATTGAAGTGAGTTATGAACGGACAGATATTGGAAATTAGGATAGATGATTTAATTACTTAATTAATAATTCAGATAACCTAACCATAACCCGTCATCAATTACGGACTTTTTATTTTTGAATTTCAACATTGCACTAAGTAATTAATTAATAGATATAAATTAATTATTCGAAACTGAATAGTGTAGATATTGGGAAATCGATCTAATATGAAAGGTTTTTAATAATAATTAAAATGCAATAAAATCAGCTACATACTAGTTTGTGTTTACTGGGGTATTATGCCGTGTTGTTACGACCTTTCTGGCCTGAAAGGTCATAACAACACGGCATAATACCCCAGTAAACACAAACTTGAAGATTCTGAGTGGCCGTGAAAACCAAAGAACATTCTTAGCTACATACTAATTTTGAAAAAGAATGATTTAAGCCATTGAATACTAGATATAGGTTACAGCAGGACATTCAAAATTATTATTATTAGGTATTATAGAAATATTACTAATACAAAACTATTTATATGGGAAACGTATATGGAAGTCTTCGTGTACTGGCCACAGGGCTTATGACCTGTAGGAGCTGGCTTAAGTGATCATTTTATACAATGAAACATTCACATTTCCACCAAAAGAACATCTATGAACCATCATTTTTTTTAAATTATATTTAAATATGTTCCATTATGGGTATTCTTAGAAATATCTAAATAAAACTACGCTAGGACACATCTATGTTCTTTTCCATGACACATAGTTATACATATATTTCACTTAGTATTCATATATTTCAAAAATTATGCATAGATTTCATATAGTTTACATAATTATTTATGTTTAAAGAATATACCTACATTTCCGTAAAATTGGAAACCTTAAAAACACCGCATAAAATGAAATTAATTTTTATGAACTATTTAACAATTCCTAACGAAGGTTTTTGAAAGCAATTCGCGAGCTCTCATAGGACCATGAAATTTTATGATATGTTTAGCGGTAAAACGGGGTGAGCAATCGTTTCAGAAAGCTTGAACTGATTTTATTTTATGTGAATTAATTAATTAACAATTTCGTATATTAAATCTTTGATATTTTTATGCAATTCCATAATGTTAAATAGTTAAATAATTCACGATAAATCTGTATATTAATACACTATTTTCATTTAATAAAAAAAAAAATCTTTATTTTTTTGACATTAGTATCCACAAAAATAAATTTACTGGGCTTTAGGCTCATTGAAAATTGTAACGTCGCTATCAAAATATTATTTTCTTGAATATCGCGTCTTACTAAAAAGTACTAAGTATAACCTTAACTATAAATTAAATAGGTGGTCCATCATTGTAATAAAAAATAATAGTGAAGCCAAGGAAATGTTATATTTTATAACAACTAATAAAAAAAATATTGCTTATCAAATTATCTAAATAAAAATCTAAAATCAATTATTTATGCAGTGATGTTTTTATTTTGCCAACTAGAATGAAACATTCTAGTAGTTCTAAAATTCTTAAAAAATGAGCTTTTCAGAAATGTAAAATACTTTATAACTTTTCCTACAAAGTTTAAGAATAAATTAACTTTTAAAGTGATATAGTGAACAGACTTGACATGGACATCTAAGTAGGTAAGCACTTTACATTTCATGTTTTTCTGTGTTTTATTTATTGATTATGGATTTATTAGGTATATAATTTAATATTATAATTGGTTTTAGAAGTCGATATAAGTAAAATTGTCATTTTTGTAAATAAAAATTAAAGAAATTTATAATTTAGTCATGATCATTTTTAATATATTAAATAGTATCAAAATAAAAAAGATAATTTGAATAAAATAATATTCATTTTAAGCTATATAGACTAGTGTGCAAAATTTTATGGATATACCTACGTCTAGAAATAAAAGAATTATTGACTTTGGTCTGAAACAGGCCTCGATTTTCCATAGTGCCACGAGCCGTGAATTCTACTGTCTTCGGAGCTAGTCGCATTATAGGCATTATCTATTACCTTCATGTTTTAACTTGCAAGGCGATCCGGAAATACTCCCAATGCACCGAATATCACAATAAGCTTTACTACTTATAATACGCATATTAAGCTAACTGCTTTATGTAATGCCTTCATTAATCTTGAAAGTTCTGCCAAAACATGGGTCTCATAGTAAACCAGCAGAAGACCAAATACATGGCCGTAGGATGCACGCAACAAATACCAACTCTCTCGTGTGGAAGGCAAAATTTTGAAACGGTACCAAGATTTACATACCTAGGATCCCTGATAACAAGCAACAATAATATTACAGAGGAGATCCAGAAGCGCATAGTGAGCGCAAATCGCTGTTTTTTCCGCCTACAAAAGCAGATAAAATCCAGACTGCTGTCCAAAAACACCAAGATATTAGTGTACAAAACGCTTATTAGACCAGTGCTCACGAACGCAGCTGAGACGTGACTATGAGGAATGAGCGAGCACTGGACGTTTTTGAAAGGAAAATTTTGAGGCGTATCTTTGGACCGGTTCTAGAAAATGACTTTACAACAATGAGCTCTTTACTCTATTTAAAGAGCCAAACGTCACAAAATTTATAAAACTGGGAAGACTTCAGTGACTGGGTCATGTGGAGAGAATGTCCGAGCATCAAGCACCAAAGTCCCTGCTGAACTCAAGGCCAATAGGGCGAATTTGGCCTTCCTAAGCGAAGGTGCTTAGGAAGGCCAAAATTAAGATGGAGTGACAATGTTCTCAAAGATATCTATGCCTTAGAGCTTCGAAACTGGAGAGCTGGCACTAGACCGAGATGAGTGAAGGAAAATTATTGAGGAGGCCAAGACCCACCAAGGGTTGTAGTGCCAAGAATGATGAAGATGATTAAGCTATCTACGTACTAGATATTTTTAATACTTTTCCTGCAGGTATCCATATGTACCACTATCTTCTGTGTAGCTGGCATATGTGCAGTTTCCATGTACGCAGTTGTCTTCTTGGCATTACTCTTGTCACCGTCATTAACTGCAATTATTCTGGGCTATTGCGTTATTATTCTCACTAATCTATGCTATTTATATAATACCTATATGCAGAGAAGTTGCAAAATCGTTACACATGTTGGGTGAGTACTTTTCAGCTGACACAATAGTATTGTTACAAATTATTGTCCACACAAAGGTTCTTCTTTACTACAAGGTTCGATTATAAGTAGGGAATCTACAAGATCCCGAAACTAATTTACACTATTTATTAATCCCGAAAGCATTGGAATATATTGGAATATTTTGAATTACATTTAAACCAAAATCAAATGAAAATCAAAGTTTAAGTGATGAAACGTTTCGTACTGTTAAGTTGCTTTGGACATTTAAAACATGATAATACAATAATATTATTTATGGATTTTGTATTAACGTTATAGATGACTATTTAATTATTTGAAAAAAGTTAACTTTGATACCTCTACGTGAGTTTAATAATATATATTTTTTTTATATAATTTATTTAAAAAAATGATGGTTCACCTAACTGAAAACCTTGTGTGGCGCTTCGTTAAGTTGATATTGGTGATTTTCCTGAAATTGCGAAAAATTGTAATCATTTTTTTCTGGCTACCTGGTTCGGTTAATCTTTTGAATTCCTAAATATTTACAATTTTATCGGAATTGTTAATTTTATACCCGAACATAGTGACTAAAAAACAATAGACCGTTTTTATTTAACGAAATATTAATTTGAATGAATATTTTAGGGTACGTAGACACTGGCTTCTCATTTTGGAGGTTCCAGGTTCGATTTCTGGTGCGGTCACAAAATATGTTTGTGATTTTCTCATGTCTGGATAGTTTTGTGAAATGCTTCACTACAGTAATTGGGCCCTATGGCTTGTTCAGCGCTAAAAAAATATTTTAAAAATAAATATCACCTTATTTTGTCATACTTGGTGTATTGTAAATAAGGTAGCACATACGTTCTCAACCGTTGTCATTAAATATAAAATGAATAAAGATATATTATAGATGTTTCGCAGAGATGAAATTATATTTTTGTATGGGAAAGTAGGTATGGAAGTCATTGAATGTTCATAGGGCTTTCAATTTACCATATAAAAATGTTCTGAATAATTTGAACAAACTCAAAATATTCTGAATAAGATTAATGCTTTGTATCTATGTAATATATATCGTGGACTGAATACTACTATATTATTATTATATCAATACTACTATTATATATATTATTACTATATCATTATTATTATTAGAACAAGATGTCGATATTTTGAACAAGAAAATTGTTGTTTTGAGATAATTGCTTTAAATTTTTATGCCTGTCAAAGACCTACTTCTCCTCACTGATCAGTCCCTAATGCACATTTTTTAAATATAATTTATTTATAACATTACAATGAACCCCTGAAATTAAATAATGGAATGTCAATTTAAAAAAAATTGAAAACACCAGACATCATTCATTTTTTGATTTTCTATTTTTATAAACGATTAATATTCTCGATAATCGATATTCTCATGGTATTCTCCTTCTTTGAAGGCCTCGATATCCGGCAATCTTTTCCTGCATCATGAAGTGCAAGATTTTGTATTTCTCTGGATGTCTCATCATGTCCGAGATATTGAGATTTTCGGATTTTATCATTCCAGTCGCTTATTTTTCTTTATCCATCTGAACAGTAGCATCTTCATTCGTAACTCTGTTCATCCAGGTTATTTTGAATATTATTTTTCAGAACCACATCTCAAATGCTTCAAGTCGCCTTTTTGATTCTCCGCTAAGCGTCCGTGCTTTCATTCCATAAAATAATATCGATAACACGTAGCATCTGACCATTCGCTGAATTCTATTTACTGATTATCGTTATTGTTCGGTATCATACACTAATACTGATAATCGTTACTGAATCAGTTGTATATTTTATAATCAATCACCTTGTGCATGGAAATCTTTTCCTTTTATTTTCTTCAACGAACCCCTGGTTACCTCCATTATACAAGATATTTTATATCGTATTTGCCTCGTATTTGATATCGTTCGTATAAAGGTAATCAAGCAACAAAAAATGGCTAGCCTATAGGTGTCTCTTGTGGCAAATATACCTCGTAGTTTAAAGGCTAAATATAAAATATGATCGCGTGGGCGGACTTCTGTTAGCAAATAAATATGATCAGATAAAAGATTAATATGTATATTCTAAAATAATATCCCGTTTTATGTAAAAGAAAGAACTCCATAATGAACGGGAACTTCGCGGATTTATAAAAAGTTATTTTTATTTATTGCGATATTTCGGGTATGCTTGGACAACCATTATCAAGCGGGTCTCTCTAAAGGTTAGGATTTAAATTTAAGTTAAATCCTAAAAAAAAGTCTTTCATCATACATATACCTCTTCGCGAAAACTTATATTTAAACAAACAACCCCGTTCCTTAACTTAACGTTACATTCGCAACCTTACGGCTATATCAGAAAGTAGTTTTTCTGATCTGCAAGAGAGTTTTGTATTTCGGGAAGTTGAAAGGAAAGGGAAGAAAAGGGGGAAGATTTTTCCTACTGAAAATTCCCTTCTCCCACGTTTCAATACATTGCGGCTTTAGAGAAACGTCTCTGGTTTTAAATATATATAATATAATATAGTACCTACAGTTTTTACATTTTTTATAAAATGTCTCCTTTCTTCGTTGTTTTAATTAATTCCAGTGAAAACTAATCAAGGTTGTTTTTACCTTCTATAAAAGTTGAAAGTGTACTCTTACAAAAATAATAAAAATCAAATATAAATTATATACAGTAAATTCTATCCATCAACAAAATATTTGGTTACCTCGAGGGCACGAACCCAAGAGATTATCAACTTTTTTATTTAACATTTTCAATTTTCCAAAAATTTCCCCATGATAAGCATTTAAAATATCGAAAGATTTGAGATTTTAACATCAAGTTTTACGCTTTTATTCCAGGTATTTTAACACGGAATAATAGCCCATGAGTACGCTATTATTCCGTATTTAAATACCTATCAACATCAACATTATCATTCAATTATATTTAAAATTCAATCATATTTAAAATTAATTAGATTAATCAATTAGAAATATATACCTACGAAATAAATCAATTTATGAATTTTTTTAAGACATATTGTATATTTTTTGAGTTGATCACCTTTTTATTTTTAATATCTAAGAAAATGTTTTAAAATTGCAACTAAAAAATAAAATATGTTTTTATTTAAAAAATTAATTAATTTAAATGAAGTCCCGGGAATACTATGGTAGAGGTCTTTTTTAAACCCAAATTGTTTTGTACCTAATCCATAGGCAATTTAAACATCTCAACAGACAACACGTATAGAAAAGCCAGTTTTCCTTCCACAGACATTTCTGGCTTTGTAAATTCAGTCAGTAAGCGCTCTAAGGAAAATTGCGCTAAATTAGGCAAAAGCACGGAGCAATTACATCCCTTAATGAAATGGATAAATTAGACAAAGGATATTTTTATTTGAAGCTCCAAGGAAACGGCTGTTTTATTCATCGCCTTAAGGCCGCGAGGATCCAGGATTATTCTGTGATGTTCCACTTACACGGCGCTTCTTCGCGCCCGTCTACAGCGTGATTTACTGTTGACATCGGGGAGAATTGAAATTAATTTGAAATAGAGGTGTTTGGGAATATTATGTTAAATTGTTTTGAAATATCGTTTTTTGTACATTAATTAAATCGTTATTTATTACCATGGGGAAATAGGCTCGGAATAAATCATCACAAATTTATTTATGAGAAGCTGTATGAAATTAATGAAGATAAATATTCTTAGCTCGAATCTAATATTCGACGCTTGCAGTGCGTACATTCGAATAATAATTCATCAATTTAATTTTTGAGATGTAAATCGAAATGAAATTTTACTATAATTTGGTTTGTACGATAACTGGAGCTCAGAATTTTAGCAGTTAAATATTTGGTATTGTATAAGAAGTCTGAGAAATTTTAGGGAGTTATTATATTTTTATATAATTTCTAATAAATATATTTATAAAAATTTGCTGTTAATCTTCTCTTTGCACTCTCAACATGTCTCATTCCCACTCAACGATAATTTATTTAATTAAGATAAATTATAGATGCCTCACAAATACGAAGCTATTTATATGTAAGAAACGTATATAAAAGTCTTTTATACGATGGCCCAGGGTTTTCAACCTGCATAAGCAGCCTTAAGTTATCACCGTACACAATCCAATGTTCACCAATTAAATCGTAAGAACATACACACAATATCAATGTTTTTAAAGTTCTTTATACAAATGTGTTCAAATCTAGGAATACATGAAGTGGTATCGAAACCGCACAACATTCAACATGTTAAAATTCTAGGAAAAAATGAAGTGGTATCGAAACCGGCCAACGCTAAATTAATAAACAAAGATTGTTAATTTTAAAATTAAATTTAATATATTTTCTTACTTTTGTAATTATTCCCGCCGAAATTAATTCGCTTAGGTACCCGTGCACGGACATGTCCGTGTAATTATGCAGTAGTAGTGTGTGATGCTGATACAAACACAGTTACTTAAGCCCTATAAAATTTAAGCGCGGGCAATGTTTGGTTAAGTGGTTTCACCCTAAAAGTGCTCGACCTCATTATCGATTAACCTCATACCACATTCATAATATCCACTTAAATCTAGAATATATAGTCTTTATTATTTTTTTACAGTATATTAGACCGTTATAAGAACACAATTATTTTTGATAGTTAAAATTTTAATTATTTTGTAAACTAAATTAAAACTGTTAAGATAAATAAATGTTATATGTATATAAATGATAGATTGTAAGAATAATATTGTATGATAGATTAAAATATAAAATTAATGCAAAAATTTATTGATAAAATTAATTTTAAAAAAATTGTCTGTAAAATCTAAAATAGTAGTTAATATACAATATGTAATATTAAGTAACTTGGAACGAAATACAAAATTTGTATAGTGAAAAATCTGTTTTACTGTTTCAGCAAACATTCTAGAACGCCGACCTCTGGTGTAGTGAAATTTTCACAGCTTATTCTGTCTTAAATTTATAGGTTAACTTGAATTATTTCAGCTCACAGTCAATTCCTTTATCTGCCTTAAAATTTCCATTTAATCGTCAAAAAATTCCATACTTTTAAGATTTTTTCAATTAAAAGAAATATAATAGTGTTTGACGCTATTTTTAAGGAACTCACGCAGAATATGTGGAGACTAGATTTCAATAAATAATTTATGAAAAAATTAAACATAGAATTTATTAAAAAAAAATTGGCTGCAAAATCTAAAATAGTACTTAATATACAATATTTAATATTAACTAACTTGGAACAAAATACAATATTTGTATAGGAGAAAATCTGTTTTACTGAAGCAGCAAACATTCTCGAACGCCGCGCTCTGGTGTCGTGAAATTTTCACAGCTTATTCTGTCTTGAATTTATAGGTTAACGTAAATTATTTCAGCTCACAAAGTTAGTTCCTTTATCAGCCTTAAAATTTCCATTTAATCGTCAAAAAATTTCATACTTTTAAGATTTTTTCAATTAAAAGAGATATAATAGTGTTTGGCGCTATTTTTAAGGAACTCGCGCAGAATATGTGGAGACTAGATTTCAATAAATAATTTATGAAAAAATTAAACATAGAATTTATTAAAAAAAAATTGGCTGCAAAATCTAAAATAGTACTTAATATACAATATTTAATATTAACTAACTTGGAACAAAATATTAGGTCCTTACATATGAAATTGAGGTTTTGCCGTACTGGCAAATTTGATCTCAAATATCTTCTCTTTGGCTAGGAATTCCAAATCCAAATTTATACAGCTATTTACTCATGTATTTGTGTTTTGAAAATTATAATTCATTTGTTTTTTCCTCAATTGTTTTTTTCTTTGCGTCACTCAGTTTACAAAATGAAAAACTTGAAATATCGCGTTATTTACGAGTACGAGTTCCACCGTGGCACCAATGCTGCAGAAACGGCTCGAAGGATTAATGATGTGTATGGCGACGGTGCCGCAAAAGAAAACACAGTGCGTTTTTGGTTCCAACGTTTTCGTTCTGGAAATTTCGACCTGCAGAACAAGCCCCGTGGACGGCCGGAGACCAAAGTTGATAATGAAGAATTGAAGGCTATTGTGGAAGCGGATCCATCGCAAACCACATCCGAGTTAGCTGCAGGCTGCGGTGTTAGTGATAAAACTGTTTTAATCCACTTGAAGCAAATTGGTAAGGTGAAAAAGCTTGAAAGGTGGGTTACCTCACGAATTGAGTGAAGCAAATCAACAAACGCGCGTTGACTGCTGCGTTGCATTACTCAACCGGCACAATAATGAAGGGATTTTAAATCGAATCATTACCTGTGATGAAAAGTGGATCCTGTACGATAATCGGAAGCGCTCATCGCAATGGCTGAACCCTGCCGAACCAGCCAAACCATGCCCCAAGCGAAAATTGATTCCAAAAAATTTACTTGTGAGCGTTTGGTGGACTAGTGCTGGTGTCGTTCACTACAGCTTTCTTAAATCTGGCCAGACGATTACGGCAGATGTCTATTGTCAGCAACTGCAAACCATGATGGAAAAGCTAGCTGCTAAACAACCGAGGCTGGTTAATCGCTCTAGGCCACTGCTGCTTCATGATAACGCTAGACCACACACTGCACAACAGACGGCTACCAAATTAGAGGAGCTTCAATTGGAATGTCTAAGACATCCACCGTACTCTCCGGACCTTGCTCCAACAGATTACCATTTTTTTCGAAATTTGGATAACTTCTTGCAAAGGAAAAAATTCAACTCCGATGGGGCAGTCCAAACCGCCTTCAAAGATTTTATTGGTTCCCGTCCGAATGGTTTTTTTAGTAAAGGGATCGATGAAATACATATGAGATGGCAAAAGTGCATAGATAGCAATGGTACATACTTTGATTTAATAAATATATTATAATAAAAAAAAATCGGCTTTATGTTCCTCCCATACTAAACGTCAATTTCATATGTAAGGACCTAATACAATATTTGTATAGGAGAAAATCTGTTTTACTGAAGCAGCAAACATTCTCGAACGCCGCGCTCTGGTGTCGTGAAATTTTCACAGCTTATTCTGTCTTGAATTTATAGGTTAACGTAAATTATTTCAGCTCACAAAGTTAGTTCCTTTATCAGCCTTAAAATTTCCATTTAATCGTCAAAAAATTCCATACTTTTAAGATTTTTTCAATTAAAAGAGATATAATAGTGTTTGGCGCTATTTTTAAGGAACTCGCGCAGAATATGTGGAGACTAGATTTCAATAAATAATTTATGATGAATTTTTTAGCTTTTTCCTTCCTTGCAATCAGCGTGGAATGCAAGGGCAAATGAAATGAATGTAAACAAGCAAAGTACGTAGGTAGTGCTCGTATAAAAATATCAGAGTGCTTCTGAAAGCTCACGGCGTACCAGATACAAGTACAAAATAATTAAAGCCTTATGACTATCTATACAGGGTTATTTGTAAAACATTAATAACCTCGCAGGACTATATTCCTGCCTTGATTATGAGTCGAAAATGTTCAAGCTGTTATGACCTAATGTCAATAGTTAAGGAGATATGCGACATCAAAGTTTGCATTTTTTTCCCAATATTTCTGACATATTTTTTGTAAAACGTTGAACTATCATTACAGTAACACACATCGATTACGAAAAATTCATTGGTTTCAATACAAGTTAAATAAAATGATAAAAACCCTGAAAAAATTCCAATCGGAATGTTTTCCAATTGGAATTCGAAGGTTTTTATTTTTTTATTTGACTTGTATTAAAGAGAATGAATTATTCATATTCGATATAAGTTACTGTAATGATAGTCCAACGTTTTACAAAAAATAAGTCAGGAATATTGAAAAAAAAATGCAAACTTTGATGTCGCATATCTCCTTAACTATTGACATAAGGTCATAATAGCTTGAACATTTTCGACTCACAATCAAGGCAGGAATATAGTCCTGCGAGGTTATTAATGTATTCCAAATAACCCTGTATATGTATATATTGTCAACACTGTTACATTCACCACCACGTAAACTCAACGAGGTAACGGTATAACATTGTAATAACAATACAAAAACATCGTAGTTCGAAGTCCAAGTACGTTATTCCGCAACATTTGGCCGTTCCGTTAGGTACCTCATTTATCTTATCCCATCGCCAGATCCCGCCTCCGCCCCCGCCCTTAGAACCTCCGGAATAATTGCCCGGCGAGCTGCTCGGTCACTTTTATTTGATAAGGGCCTTGTTTGGATAATGAACAAAATTTCAGAAACTAGAAGGTCGCCCGCTTAGTTTAATGTAGCTCCAACAGTACTAGTGGAATAGACAAAGCTCCGTACGTGTGTTGACTAACCGGGGTAAATTATAAAGGAAACACAAGCCAAAGGTTCCGTGGGACAGCGGAACTTGCATGCCTAACATTCTAATCTAAACAGCGCAAACTGGAGGACTTCACTTTATTACTTTTTAATACAATCAGTATTTCAAACGACGTTAAGGGGAGACTTTCAACACTAATTCATCAGGGATGATGAATACTTTTGTAGGTTTCTATTAACCATTTTTTAAAAGTTATATGTTAGTTGTGATTTTTTAAAGTTTTTATAGGCACAACTATCCTTTTGAATACACAAATTTTGTTGTTGGTATGCCATGTTTTTTTATTTATTAATTAATTCATTCATTGGAATATGCTGATGGATTTATCAATGTAAGATAAATCCATCAGCATATTCCAATGAACCAACTATATAAAATGACCTTTCTGGCTAACGGGTACACAACAAGCCTGTCGATGGACCCTGTGGTCGAACTACATGGGCGGAATACCCCAGAAAACTGTATGTACAACGGGAATTAATAATTCGTCCAGCTTTTGACAGTAAACAATGATGATGATGACAAAGTAAGACTAGGTTTGATTTTTTTTTAATTCATTTTAATCTCTTTTAATTAGAAGGTAAGTTTGTAGAATTCCATAACCATGAACATGAAAAAAAAAAAAAATTATTTCTACTCGTTTAATTTTCATGACGCGCGTTTCGCCTTATAAGAGCATTATCAATGTATTTTACATTCAGAGAGAGGAAAAAATATTATTTCATACACTCTAATCAAAAATATACAAATATCTCGTTGTCCAACTGGCGACATATAGGTACTGTATGTTTATTAGGGTGGAGTGAAAATGTATGGAGAATATTTTTTTTCCTATTTTTGTAATAGCATAGTGGTAAAAAGTTGCCTATGGATGAGTAAATGAAGTATGTCAAATAAAATTTAACATATTATAACGGTTTGAGGTGCCCCAGCACAAAATAATTTTTATAAAAAGTATTATTTCATCTATTTTTGACAGCCTCAATAAGATGTACCTTAATAATCAATCTATTGGAATAGTATTTTTCATATTATTTGAAACACATATTTTTATGTAATTATAAAAAATAACATTTAAAATTTAGGGTTTATGGTGCCCCAAAGCCTCTTAAATCAAAAATAAATCAAGAAATTTGCAAATTAAACGCGATTCATATTCATGAAATATTTATGAAAAATTGTTATAAAATAGGCAAATTAAGTAGAAAATTCACGTTTGGTATTATAAAAAGGCATCATCTGACGTGATGACAGTCTGACCCTGATAAAACCATCACGTTTTTCCTCTCCACATACAGCACCTGAAGCTTCAATTACAAGCTTGATGCAACGCTCCACGGCTTGAGTTTGACAGGGAAAAAGTGCAATATTATTTTTCGTTCTAAGACCACTTTCTACAATTTCTTTTAAAGCTTCAGTAGATAAGCTTTTAGTTATAGGTGGCTCAGTAACAGTTATTTGATTATCGTGCCAAACAATGATATCGATATAATGGGAAGCATTGAAATTAAATGATGGAACTTTGAATTTTCAGATTCCTGTGACTTTCTCCGACCTTGCTTTCAGAATACGTTGGCAGGCCAGTTGCCGTATCACTTTGTTGTCATCTGCAAGCATGGCTATAAGAACATTTTCTGGATGACCAAAATATCAATTTCTTTGTAAAACTGGATCAATAGCTTTCTTCAAACTATCGTTTAAATAGCGACTACAATTAATTGTAAACCACAAACGCTGTGCTCCATTTACACACGAAGGATTGCATTTGATTTGAAGCCACGTTCGTCCATAAACTTTCATCACAAAATTGGCTAATATAAGAAGATTCTCTTCCGGATCAGTCTTTGTGACATATAATCGTAAGATCCTGTTCGCAGTCGTTAGCCACGTGGAACATGAACCGGGTTCTCTATTTGCCATGTTAGAAGGGAAAATACCAGTGCTAATGGCAGTCATTATGTCATGTAGATATGTTTGATCGGTGCTTAGATCTTTAGTAATAACAGGAAGCGGCAAATTTCACAACTGGCTTTTTTTCATATTGTTGCAGTTCAGATCCTATTGGCCCTGAAAAATATCGAGGTCCAGTAGTTTGACCATTAAATAACTGTCAAATGTGATAACTGTCACATTTGACAGTTATTTAATGATTGGGTGCGTTCAAAAACAAAAGAATAACTATTTCTACGATTTACGTAAAGTTTAGCATTTGGTTTTGCAGTAACGAAAATTGATAAGTTTTGTCCTAACGGGGGCACCTTTAAATGTAAACCTAGATAAAAAATATTATCGCATTTGCTTATTGTGCCTATCACGTATCTTTTTGCGGGTATGCCATAGTAAAAATTAAAAAAATATATATTTCACTCCACCCTAATGTTTATATATCATGGGAATGTAAAATTTGAAAACCATACATGGCGTTAGCATTATTATAGTTAGATTTTTAAATGTTGCATATAAAAGTATACTATAAACGACACTATAAAACTATAATATAAACTTTAAATATATATGTGTGGTCGATCTTGGGTGGAGTCGGTGAACGTTACATTGTGTAAATTTATCACCAAAGCCAGCATCAAAGACAGGTCGTCAGCCCTGTAATACCCACCTCAGTCTGTAAATACTTTCCCATATAAAGAGCTTCGTCTCTGTGAGACAGACATCTGTATTTTACCTTAATTAACGATGATCCCTCTTGGAACAAAATGCCGTATTTTTGTTCTTAAAAATTTTAACATACTCGAAAAGATATTGTTTTACAATCAACAACTTAGAATTGTATAGCTGTTCCTTTCAATAGTTTTTATATAAATATATACAAATTGTGGATAATTAAATAGCCATATTTACAATGCCCTTTCATTTGTATAATTTTAATATTTTCACCTTCTGTAAGTGCTGACTTCTTATTATGTAGTAATGAAGAAGAGAATCCTTTATACAAGTTTCTGAGCGGTGAGATAATCATCCCACGCTTAACAAGTTAAACATTTGTACTATTTTTAACGAACACAGGAGACAAGACTAGGTTTTCCTATAAAACCATTTCAGAACAGAAAATAAGTCAAAGTTTCGCGCTTTGATAAAAGAGCCCGAGAGCACTCTAGGGACTGCAGGTGTAAAGTTTGTATGAATTTGTACCTATCGTAAAAATACAAGTTGTGAAGCAGTCACCGCGCTATACGTCAGAAGAGTGCAGCCTGCGCTGTCTCGCCCCGTCTGAGAATAATGGCCCTCGAACTCTTCCAAAGTGTTGACTCTGTCCCGTGCTCTGAGCAGCCCTAAACGCTTTGTTTGGTCTCGCAGGCGTTTCGAGTACCTTTCAAGAAATGTTTGTCTCTTGTTCTGAGATTTCACCGATTAATCGCCCCCATCAAGATTGTTGTGGCTTCTCAGATTGTCATCTTAGGAGCCACAACAATCGACGATCTTGCACGCGAAGATGTGTGAATATGGAGAAGGCGAGAATTATACGTCAGAATACAAGTTTGGCGCTCCATCCTCTCTGTAATTAGTAAGTAAGTTGTCTGAAATTACTATTGTTAATCAATTTGTATTGAAAGTTGTCCAGAAATTGTTTACTAATTAATTAAAATTTACAACAATTTAAAGAAAACGAATGTTATACAGTAAAAATATATATTTCGTGCAGGTTGATCGGTTAAAATAAATTAAATTCTTTAAAATATTTATAAAAGTTTTTTTCTGAGAACACAATTACAGGATTTAGCCCACATAATTTTATCTCTTTGTGGACAAAATTTAGTAATTCATCAGAACAAACATATAACAATATTGTTAAAAAATATATGCTGGTCTTTAAAATGAATTTAAAAAATAAAAATAATAATTTTTGGCATATTCTATTGTAGATGTTAAATAATTCGGAAGAAAGTCATGTACGTACATTAAAAAGAATATTACCTAATATTCCACATTAAAAATATAGACGTATACTGTGCCATGGGATGGAACATAGATATCTCTAGCTCTCATTCGAATATATTGAAAGAAACTAATTTAATTCTTAATACAACTTACAAAATTTTGATAATGTGTGGATGTGCTTGCGGTGGAATTGCTGAACGTTGCAGTATGCAAAGTGATCACTTAAGCTATTTTTCTTCTTCATCTTGTGCTCAATTCTAAGCATCGTAATCTTCTGATATGTCTGAAACTTGGTATACAATGATGATGGGGGAAAAACGTAAACAATATTACCTCTACGTGAGTTCAATTATAATTTTATATTTAACTACTCAAGTTCCGAGAATATCAGAATCTCTCAACGACAGGTGATACTTCACCTATCGATGTAAAGATATAGTAACACTGTTAATGTTTTTCACGCAATTCAATAATCATTATGAATAATTTCTCCTACGTTAACGCCATATCCATCAATAATATTTGTGTACAATATTTATTCAACGTATATTCATACGTTTATTAAATTACTTTAAAGTAAAATAGTTTTAATCGATTACTGCACTCCTTTCAAGAGAAATTGAGTAACAATTTTATTTCTGAAATTGCTATTGCCTCGTTGCCAAAGTTGCCATGGATTGGTAAAATATTAGTATTCACAGATAATATTATTTATTACATGTCATTCGGTCGTTAAGGTTCGGCTGAGGATGTTTATTATCATTTAATTATTACGTTCAACTAAGCACATACGTATTTCACAAAGGTCCCAGCTTGAATTCTGACTGAACTAACCTTCCAGTTAGCACGTTAGGCCCAAAACAGAAATAACTAATGTTTTCCGACAAAACTCTTTCGGTCAGTTACCAATTACCCACGGCAATAAAGCATCCCCACTGAATATTAAACCGGCGACCTTAAATATGTGTTGGCGAAGAAATAAAATCTTTTATAAAGTCACGTGTTTTATGTTCGTACCACCGACAATATTGGGTATAAGTATAAATATAATACAATATTATATCCTATTTATAATTAATATATTATTTTTTACATATGAACTAACTAACTAACTAACTAACCATCACGCCGTTTCCCTGCAGGGGTAGGCAGAGAGGATTGAACGCCACACTCTTCTATCCTGGCACACCACTTTTGCTTCGGCCACATTCATACATCTTCTCATACACGTTCTACGATTGTTGCGGCTTTTAACAGGGCCATCCTCAAATACTTGTAGTACCTGATCGTGCCAGGTCTTTCGCGGACGCCCTCTATTCCTGTTGCCTTCAACATTCGCCTCATATATTTTCTTAACCATCCTTTCCTCGTTCATACGTTCCACATGACCAAACCATCTCAGCACTCCTTTCTTTATTCTATCTACCACACTACAGCCAGCATTGCATTCACTTCTAATTTGTTCATTCCTCACTCTATCGACCAAAGATTTTCCACACAAGCGTCTTAGTGACCGCATTTCAACCGCATTCAGTCTACTTTCATTCCTCTTTTGCCAATTCCAGGCTTCACTTCCATACATAAGGGTTGGCACTAGAACGCCATTATGTACCGCTAGTCTTGCTTCTTTTGACAGATTCTTATTGGCCATAATTGCATTTAGTGCACCATTAACTTTGTTTCCCGCAGTTACTCTCCTTTCGATATCATTCTCAGCCTTGCCGTCTCTACTAAACATACTTCCCAAATACACAAACTCGTTCACTTGTTCTAAGCATTCGTTGTTTATAATTACATCACACTTAGTCACTCTTTCGTCTCTCTCGAATACCATCACTTTCGATTTGCTGACATTCATCAAAAGTTCACTCTGCATGCATACATCGGACATCCTGGATACCAAGCACTGCAGATCAGCTTCACTGTTAGCCACTAATACTGCATCGTCTGCGTATAGCAGACAGGATATGGTGAGTCCGTCCATTTTCGCTCCAACTTCTAGTTCCTTCAGTTCTTTCATACAATTATCCATATACAGGTTGAAAAGCCATGGTGACATTACGCATCCCTGTTTGACACCTTTTGTAATATCAAACCATGATGTGAATGTCCCATTAATTCTCACGCAAGCACTACTTCCTTCGTACAAGGATGCAATTGCCTGTATGAGTTTACTCTTCACCCCATATTCAGACAAAACCTTCCATAACTTTCGTCTTATCACTCTGTCATATGCTTTTTGGAGATCCACAAAGGCACAAAAAAGTTTTTGGTTCTTTGCCAAAAACTTTTCGGTCATCTGGCGCAGTGAGAAAATATGAGTATGAGTACAGTTTAATGGACTATTTGTTTATGTTCTCCTTGAATGAGTACCGTTCTGAATTTATTTTATTTTATTACTATTTTGTTAAAGGTTTTAATTATTAAAGTTTACTTTTATACCAATCATTGCTATGCGCTCAAGTAATTTAACACACTTCCAGATCGTGGGTAAAAATGTCGAGTCAATCAGTCTCTGGTAAGTTGGCAAGCGCCTAGTAGGCAGCCTCGTATTCCAACCCTGAACTCCTCTGTTGGGTTTGAAGAAAATATTATTGTAGATCCTCCGTAGGCTCACTATCCTCTCAAAGATCCAAGCAATCCCAGACTCCTATGCTAGATTTGAATAAAATATTATTTATCCCCGCAATATATAATAAAGGCAACGTAAAACACAACTAACAGCCCCGATCATACTATATCTTTGACCTTCCCGTCTCCTGTCAATAGATAATTACTCAAAATTGACATGAAATGGAATTACATGTGTATCTTGTTTCCCAATTTACACGTACATGAAATGGGATTATATTCGTGGTTGGTTTCACAATTTCAAGTGATCAAGTATCCACATGCCTGTAGTGAAATTTCCGTGAAATCAATAGAGTTATGGCTTTTTTTTTGATTCTGTGCAGGCACGTAATATCATACAATATTTATAAACTTTTTGGAACATATTCTATCTAGTCATAAATGTGGGCACTAGACCGGAAAACGTTGGTGCGATGGAATAAATAAATAATAAGTGGCAATGCAGGTGGAACTCTTTACTGCACTTTTATACACCTTTACATACTTACTTGCGTATTCATTTATTAATTATTCCATTTATTTTCTGTTTACGTGAGATTCAATGTATATCCAACTATAAATAATCTTCTTTTAGTGCCAAAAACTCTCTGTAGTCTGTGAAACTTTTTTCTGGCCTTTGTAAATCTATATGTTGATTCTTTGTACAATCCTATACCCTATAATCCAGACCCAACATTAAAAATGTACTTATTACCTAATCTTTCAAATATTTCATCACAGAATCTTTTCTAGCGAAACAGGCATAGTATAGTGTCGAGACAGGTAAACTGAAAGTCAATGAACTAATTATTAACTGTCTTGAATTCGTTCAGAATTAGATTATATAATATATAAATACAATAAATAAATTATAGAAGTATTTAAAAAAAATCTAGTATCTAGCAATTACGCATTATTGAACTTCTATGCCTCAAAATATAAGTTCTGTACTTAAGTTATTGATATTAAAAAATTAATAAATAATTAGTCACGCAAATTTCAAAAGAAATAACAATAAAGTGTGCATTTTTCCATTTTAAAGTAGCGCGAATCACTGTGACGGTTAGAATTAACCCAAAGTAGTTTCAGTTCCATAAATAATAAATATAGATAAATCGGCGTCTAGATAAATTAAACTTTTAACATCGTGAAAATTGTTATAATTCCTTGACGAAAAACACGTAGAAGACCGATTCATTATCCAAATTTATAGTTTTAATTACTATGGATAGAATTGCTCGTTACGTATGATTACAATATCACAGAGCCCATTAGAGATAATAATAGTATCGGCCCGTACCGCCGGCAAGATAAACTGAACATTTGACTCTAAAATATAACTAAGGCTTGCAGGCATAATTTAGGATTTTAACCACCCACGCCGGGAGGCGCTGTCGGGTGGTGCGCTAAATTAAGGAGGAAGGAATTCAACCCTCAAATATATGATTATTTCGAACTGCAACGAATAGACAAATTGAATATATTTAAATGAATGTATTTCTGCGAACAAGATACACCCCAAAAAGAATGCACCCATTTTAAGTAAAACTTTGACAATACACCGATATACTCGTATTGTTGTGTTTTGCGTTTTTGGCGGGTTATGTATTAGTGTTTGGAAGATGATGGCCAGCCGTCCAGAGGCATCTTCTCGTGCTGGCATGTGACGTGTATTGTGTGATTTTTGCATGATTTGTGTAAGATGACGCAGCAGAAGCAGGATGGATACAGGGCGCAAATGATACTCACGGCTAACTGTGGTATTTATAGACTACGATATACAAATGTGGTTTTGAGTACAAAAATATCACTTGCTATTGCTACAGTAATCAGAGACAGAGTTTCTTTACTTATAGGCGGCCGGGAACGGAGTTAGCCATACCGACCCTGCTTGGTGGATAGGTGCTCTGTGCGTGCGGCTAGAATCACGACGGCTCTGGACCGCCACACATTTATTTATATAGGTAGTTCAAATCTTTGTTTGAATTTTCACTCTTATAAATAAGTATATTATTAATTTGAAATATTCTTTGGTATGACTCATATTCATATAGATACAATTTTAAATTTAAATTATACAAATGACATTACGGTTCAGAACGAAGCATTTGCGAGTTTGTTGTATTTTTGAAAACGAAAAATGTATAATTATAATTTTATATTTGTCTGCGAAAACCTGAGTGTATAATTTATTTACATTAATCAAAAAGTCAACGAAGCATAATTATTATACCTAACATTTGAACTGACAAAAATTCAGCTTAGCAAAAATTTAAATTTTTAAAGTGTGCTCATAATTCTTATTGTCTCTTTAATTACCCTGTTCAAAGATGGGGTGTCGACCTTTAGCAGATCCCGGAAAATATGCCTCGAGCTGTAGGTATCCGAAAAAGTATAGATAAGGGTTCCGGTAATTACTTGCCACATTTCAGTATCATTAAGGGATGAATGTTATCATCCCCAGCAACTTTCTTTTGGTGACGTTTATAAAGATATTTAGTAGCCTTTATTTTAAATATCTCAAATCTTAAATATTTATTCACTGATTCATAATGTAAAACACATTTTTTTAAGTTATATTCTATTGCTTCTTAAAAAAAAATTGTTTAATTAATACATCCTTCTAGTACATACAATAGCTGATAAATGTAGACTTAAAGGTTTAAAAAACTTTTTTTTTAAATAGCCATGAAAAGATGCATCATGGATACATGTTGGGCATTACACGAAGAGCAAAGGAAAGATATATGTTAATATGATAACAAAGAAGAGCATTTGAATTACTCTAAGACGATGCATACGCTAAGAAAATTAAATAGTGATCATTGGACAAATGAAACCATCCAGCGATATCTGAGGGAAATCAAGAGACCGATAGGTCGCCTTATAATCCTGACTAGACGAAATCTTTAATCTTCTTCAATAACTGCATAATGACGTGTGGTAAAATTATTTTTTATAGTTTACAAGAACAGTTTATCAAATAAAATACTTTATTTACTTTGTATTAGTTGAATTATCAACTAATATCATTATTCATCAGGATACAACCTACACTGAATACTTAATACGTTGTATCCTGATGAAAGGACAATTAGCCCCAATTTCAATTAATTTAGGATACTGTGTGTGTCCCTATAATAATTAGACATCTTGGCT
This sequence comes from Agrypnia vestita, assembly GCA_016648135.1. Taxonomy (NCBI): domain Eukaryota; kingdom Metazoa; phylum Arthropoda; class Insecta; order Trichoptera; family Phryganeidae; genus Agrypnia; species Agrypnia vestita. The sequence continues at coordinate 53,653 of JADDOH010001200.1, forward strand.
TGAGACTACTGGCTATCATTTTCTACGGCTGATGGAAAAAAATCGTCTGAAACATCAGCAGATCACAACTCGGAGGTAACGATCCTTGGCGTAAGGAGGAAACGGAATGGAGAAGGAGAAATATAAATTGTTCAATCAAACTTCTTCGTAAAAGTTATTTCATTCTAACTGCGAAAGATATTAAAATCCCACAAAATATATATATTCAAACTCTTGTCCATTCCTGAAACTATAATTTAAAATTATCATTCACATTATTTTGAATTTGAAAACTGCCTGAAACATAAATTAGAAATGAGAAAACTTTTTGAATAATAAACGTAATTGATTCGTTCAAGAAGACGCCGCTTTTTTCGATTTCTCCTTTCATTTATCGGTCTAAGCTTTTATGATTTTTTTTTCTGCAGTTGTTCTCTTTGATAAACCTAACAAACTGTCTGTCCTCTTGTCAGTAAGGCGTTCAGAAGTTGACTGAGCGCACATATTCGTGCCGATTAAGTAACGATGGGGAGCGGCTGATGCAATCTAAAGAAAAACTCATCTATCCTCAATCCTTCGATATTCTTAATTTCTACCTACGTTTTACACTTTTTGACATGTAAGCGGTTAAAGTTTCATCTTTTTCCATGATGTTTTTCAAATTTCTCAATATACACCCAGTACGAAAAATCTTTTTTACCGAAAAACAGGCTAATCTAGCACTGGAACATGAATCCCCAGACGTACTTTGCTGGTAGACTGCATTAATGATATGAAAGTAATAAATTATTTTTCTTTATTTACAGATAATTAGAATAGGATTTAGCTTGAGATAATTATTTCTCGGCTGAAAATAATAAATGAACAACTTAAAAAGAACAAAACTTTTTTAATAGCAGACATATGAATGAACGACTTTATTATACTAACATATTGTCACGTATCGTGGCTACAGGAAGACGAATGAAAAAACTGGAAATTAAATAGCGATTTATTAATTAACGATTAATTAATTATTCAATGAACAAAGTCACTAAACACGAATTATTCTTAACGCTATTCTTTAATCTACACTATTTCGTAATATATCACTCGTATATGAACCGGTTAATATCATCGAGTAACATGAATTTATCGCTAGTATCGCGTCGCTCTGGTTTATTTCACCGATTAGGTACTTCGCTCGATTATTTCGCTCTATTGGTCGCTTCGATTATCTCACGACTGGCCATCCTGGCTTTCCGGCTTATGGCCGACTTCGCACCGAGCGAACTGTCAAACATGACATAAACTCTTGCTCCGCAGCGTAGTTCCGTGTTTTTACCCAAAATGCTGGTATTTTCGAACTTTATCGATTATTCTAGTGTTTAGGAGAAAGTTTTCATCGTTTCTCTGCTGTTTCAGTCATTTGTAGACGTTTTGCGAAGTTTATAGATAATTAAAGACCATTCTAGATCCTATGATAGTGTTGTGATAAATCACAAGGAATTCGGATAGTGAGCTATTCCTTCTGCTTGCCATTCTGTGACAAAATATAAAATAAAGTCACTTGCCAAAATAACCAACCCTAAATAAATCCAGCAAAAATATTTAACCCAAAAATGGTTTAGGGATTTTTATTTACGTAACACGGCAACATTTTAATATAATTACTTGATGTACCGTGTATATTTTTGGTTCTTACGTGGGTATTATTTAATAAGTCGAATGGGAACATGAAAATTTACTTTTATTTTCAGAAACAGAAGCTTTTTTAAAATAATTTTACGGGTACGTATGCTGTTAAGCGAAATAAAATAAAAAGCTCAGTTAACTGTGAGGCTTAATCAAATAATGCAGGTCTTTATTATAATTCTTGCCCCATCCCATCTCCACCAATTTCACATTTTTAATGCAAGTTTCTCTTTTGTTAATTTTTGATGTTTTTTAGATAAGATTAGTGAATCAGATAGTATATATAATGTGATTATAAGATAGTATATATAATGTGATTATTAGATCACAATATTAATATTTCATTTCATTTTCAGTTTCTACTTATTAATACGATACGTTCAACACCCACCTCCACCACATTGAACCGTGTTTCACCTTGTCAACATCTATCTACATATACAACTATTGTGAAATTTAAGTCAGCTGAATTTATTATATTGTCACGGCATCGTGGCTATGGGAAACAAATGAAACAAAAAACTATTTAAAATTATAATATATTACACAAAGTCACTGGACACGAATTTTATCAGAGAACCCTTCTTTAATGCACACTAATTGTCACTAAAATAAATATTCCACACAGGTTCGTACTAATTTACGTAACCATCGAGAATATTCCAATCGAAAGTAGGCACTTAGATACTTCTTCACCGGCCGTATGTTTGTCAGAAATAACAACACTATTCGCGCCCGCCGCTTCGCGACTGACTTCGCGTTTATCGAACGTTCGAGACTGTTTGGCTAGTTTTACCACATTTTTAGTAATTTCTCTATGTTTCCAGTTAAGTGCGAGAATAGCCCAGTTGATTCCAGATTCGTGCGGACTGTCCGATGAACTTCCATAACTTATTTCTTTCTTTCTATTTCTACCATCTCGTGACAATATTATTAATAGATAATGACGTTCTTTTGTAATTTTAAAATAACTATAGAGGTTAGTACGGTAAGATTAGGTAAAGATCATTCATTTTCCATTGAATTTCTCATTTTCTTACCAAGCACCATAAAATATAAAATAAATCGCATGACATGTATGTTTCTGCTTTATGGATTTAGTAATAAAATAGATGTGTTCCATGACGCACATGCGTGCGCAAAAGAGAATTGCAAAAATATTGCAATCTTATTGCAATATTGCACAAATATTGTGTTCAAATATTAACAAATCTTTATCTTTTCTGCCCAAATAAATGCAGCACGGCAGGTATCCTTTGGTAAAGATGCGCAGGAGACATTCATGCGCATGGGCGAATTTTTCCTTCCTACATAAATCTTCGGTCGTCACCAGTCAGCCTCCGAGTGAAGAAGTGTTGTTAATGCCCTTCGGATGATCATTGTTCACAGAATGATTTGAACAACGATCCTGCATTCAATTTTGCCAAAAGCTTAGTGATAACCAAATGAAAAGCAGTGGCACAACCACTGCCATGACCCCACGTTAGTGGACAGCAAACCGCGTTACCTAACACCCTCAACAAGCTGAAACAAAAATGGGATTGACCAAATGATGGCTTTGATCATGCAGGATTATTGTATCACACGTGGGAGTATGGGTACATTTAATTTTGACCAAGGATTTAAGGTTGAAGAGCGTCCGCAACATTCGTTCCAAAGATTGTGCAAAAACAATGGAGCAGAATGAATTCCGTTTGGGAATCGCACCAGTCGTGCTGGTCAACGCAAATAAAAACGTAGGTTTTCTTAGCCAAACCAGGATTCCTCTGGTTTTTTAGGCCTCCATCTCTTCCGATACGGCTTCGTGTGATTTTTGACCATTTCCATGTTAATAATACCTCTGAAATCAACCAGGTTTGATTCAATAGAAAATATTATTTGGAACCCGACGGTCCAGCTAAACACCATTCCAAAAAATGCGTTCTAAAAGTACTACTTAGAAGGAGTAAATATAGTGTGTGTGTGATTAGTGTGCCACAAAAAAATCGATATTTTTTGCACACAGTATGTAGTTTATTAAAAACGACGTTGATTTTATTTGCCGTTTAATTTTGCTTGTACTAATCTTATTATTATGTTGTGTCTAAATAACATCAAGTTTGCAGAAGGCTCAAATTGTGCAGGCACATAATTTTAATTAAATGTAGCATAAATTCTCTTAATTCTTGTTCACTGGTAGTTCGAGGTTATACAATTTACATATATATTGATTGATATTTTAGACTCCTCTATTTTTAGTTCGGTATAAGAAATTTACTGCTTGTTTCGATCCCTCTTTTGTATCTAGCTAATTCTTAGAAAAGTTCTGAGACGGCGTCTCATTAATCGAAATTCATTTTCATATTCACCTTTTAAATGTCACGAACGCGCTTCGTTTCACAAATTTCGCATGTCACTTCATAAACGTGACCCCACGCACTGTTTGACCTTGCAGAGACGAGACACTATTTTAATCAATGTTGTATATTCAAAATAATTCGCATTTTCTGGCTACCTTATATGGTGAAATTAGTGAACCTCGTGTCAAATATTGTTGAGGTTAAAAAGGCTAAGTATCAGAAAATATCATTCGTGTTTTTGTAGTGCCATGATACTGGTTCATAAAAATTCTGCTAGTTGTGCTTCCAACAATTCTCTAATCGCATCTTCTGTTGCATGTCTGATTTTGAAAATTGTTATCAAGGTGATAAAAAAATGTTAAAGTTGTCATGCACTAAGCACTTTGTTATATCAATGTTGATAGTTTGTTACGCAGGAACCTTCATCATGCTTATGGCTTAAGTCATCCGATCCTAAACTATTTTAACCAAAGCCGCACTGTTCGGTCAGAAGCAAGTCCTTTACTCTGTGCTCGGTTAAAGTTGCTGCTTGCGATGTGCGACGCCTTTTTATAAACCATCTCTAAAGAGTTAAAGCAATTAACAAATAAATCATTTTTCTTACTGCCAAATACAAACAAATAAACAATTACTTTCTAGCAGAAAACGTTCAAAATGATATGATATTGAAATTGGCCATTATTTTTGGAACAACCTAATATTAGATACGAATCTGAATCAATTTCCAATCCTACACTGTCTCGGAACAGATATGGTCGAAACGAACGCGCAAGAACTTTATGTGTACATAAGAATATGAATGTATCACTTTATCTAAAAATATGAATAAGTATAAATGACGAAGAGAACGAAGCGTATCTTAAAAACAACTTCATGGTTCGCGAAGTATCATAAAGCCATGCAAGGAATTCAATTTACATGTCATCACAGAATAAATGCAAGCAGAATAAATGCGTAGTCGTTGTGCTAGAAACTTTATCGATGTGAAAGAACCTCTGAAAACCTATACAGAAAAGTTTTGTATGTTGAAAACTTTGTTGATCCCAGAAAAAAATTCCTCACAACTTCACACATGTTTCGCAAGCCGAAACTTTCCGACTGCATTTATGTAAATATACCATCCCCAACTTTCATCAAAAGCACGAATAAGGGATGACTCGTCTCTACTACACTTCACGATATTTTTATTTTTAACTAGATATATATATATATATATATATATATATATATATACACGAGTACGTATGTATATCTTAATGCAGTGCTTATTTCTAGATTATTTATCGATTTTTTTCTTATGATTTTAATTCAATATTTTGCTTTCTTATTTTTTTCTCCTTTATAATAATAAGAATAATAATATTAGGTCCTTAGATATGAAATTGACGTTTTTCCGTACTGGCAAATTTGATCTCAAATATCTTCTCATTGGTTAGGAATTCCAAATCCAAATTTATACAGCTATTTACTCATGTATTTGTGTTTTGAAAATTATAATTCATTTGTTTTTTACTCAATTGTTTTTTTCTTTGCGTCACTCAGTTTATAAAATGAAAAACTTGAAATATCGCGTTATTAACGAGTACGAGTTCCACCGTGGCACCAGTGCTGCAGAAACGGCTCGAAGGATTAATGATGTGTATGGCGACGGTGCCGCAAAAGAAAACACAGTGCGTTTTAGGTTCCAACGTTTTCGTTCTGGAAATTTCGACCTGCAGAACAAGCCCCGTGGACGGCCGGAGACCAAAGTTGATAATGAAGAATTGAAGGCTATTGTGGAAGCGGATCCATCGCAAACCACATCCGAGTTAGCTGCAGGCTGCGGTGTTAGTGATAAAACTGTTTTAATCCACTTGAAGCAAATTGATATGGTGAAAAAGCTTGAAAGGTGGGTACCTCATGAATTGAGTGAAGCAAATCAACAAACGCGCGTTGACTGCTGCGTTGCATTACTCAACCGGTACAATAATGAAGGGATTTTAAATCGAATCATTACCTGTGATGAAAAGTGGATCCTGTACGATAATCGGAAGCGCTCATCGCAATGGATGAACCCTGCCGAACCAGCCAAACCATGCCCCAAGCGAAAATTGACTCCAAAAGAGTTACTTGTGAGCGTTTGGTGGACTAGTGCTGGTGTCGTTCACTACAGCTTTCTTAAATCTGGCCAGACGATTACGGCAGATGTCTATTATCAGCAACTGCAAACCATGATGGAAAAGCTAGCTGATAAACAACCGAGGCTGGTTAATCGCTCTAGGCCACTGCTGCTTCATGATAACGCTAGACCACACACTGCACAACAGACGGCTACCAAATTAGAGGAGCTTCAATTGGAATGTCTAAGACATCCACCGTACTCTCCGGACCTTGCCCCAACAGATTACCATTTTTTTCGAAATTTGGATAACTTCTTGCAAAGGAAAAAATTCAACTCCGATGGGGCAGTCAAAACCGCCTTCAAAGATTTTATTGATTCCCGTCCGAATGGTTTTTATAGTAAAGGGATCGATGAACTACCTATGAGATGGCAAAAGTGCATAGATAGCAATGGTACATACTTTGATTAAATAAATATATTATAATAAAAAAAATCGGCTTTATGTTCCTCCCATACTAAACGTCAATTTCATATGTAAGGACCTAATATTTGGATCATTTATATAGCGCCATTTTTGTGAGTACTCACCTCAAGGGCACTTTACACAGAACAACTAACTGGCTAAAAACACTTATTTACTATTACTTATTCACTAGATGCAAAAAATTGAATTAACATTTAAATCTATAATTTAATAATTGGGAGTGCTAAAAGATTATATTAGTCGATTATCCATATTCTCACTAAGATAATGAGTAAAAATAGCTAGATTTGATACAACCGATCGTGATTAATGGAAATAGAGACGGATACAATTGATCGTAAAAGATCTTTTCCAGAATTTTGCTCAATATATGTAACATCGAGATCTGTAATATTCTACATCGCGTATATTTCCTGATTTACATATAGGCGATATTAATGCTGTCTTCCATTTTATACAAAAAATGCCATTTTTAAGTGATTTTTCAAACAAATCGAACACTCTGGTACCTACTAACAAATTTTCAGCGCATTTATTCACGAATATTCCTGGTAGGCCATCAATACCTGCACCTTTTCTAGGATCCGTGTTACTAAGGTATTTTAAAGTCATTTTTTTATTAATTTTGATTGAGCTAATTACCTGAGTGGTCACTTCATGTTCACAAATATGTGTTGTGGAAGATGTAGCATAAACTGATGCAAAATATTGTTTGAAGTTTTCGTTTATAAGTTATGGAATCAGGAGTGTTTTGCTATTTTCCTTGTGATTTTACGTAAGACAAAAAAAAATTTCATTTAATTTTGGATATTTGACTCTACTGAGTCTATATATTGTTTTTATATCTCTTTAGCTACTTTCGTGTCTCTTTCGGAGAAATTCGTATATCTAGCGGTCATGTAGATTCTTGTTTTTTTTTTTATAGCTTCAGGTAAAATAGTTTTTCATTTATAATTTTTATCAGTGATGGAGTGTTACAAAGTGGATAGTGGCAATTTTCAGTGATTCTATCTGGAATTAATGTGTTAGTAATGGAGTCAATTGTACTGTAAAACATATCGATAGATTCGTTAGCGCATGATAGGTTCAATACCGGGCTCCAATTGGTCGATGAAAGAATTTCATTCATTAGATTATAGTTTGCTTTGTGGAACTGTTTTGTTGAGCGAGGTATCGAAATCTTTTCTTTTGTACGAGCAATATTGATATTTAATTATAACATTTTATGGTGTGGGTCTTCGCTGACAAGTGGTTCATCAGCAGTAGAAATAGAAACTGCCATTAAAAATATAATCAGGTTTTCACGCCGTTCAAAATCTTCTGTGTATACCTCTCTGGCTGACGTTTTGGATCCCATTGCAGGGTCCATCGTCAGGGCTGATGTGATGATTGTGTGTTGAAAAGTAGATTAAGTATTGCCTTGCAATACCCTACCAAAGTCAGGGTCAGGTCTTGAGTTCAGCAAGGACTTTAGTGCTTGATAATGACCTAACCACCAAAGTCTTCTCAGTTTTATAAATATTGTAATAACCCATTATTAATCTATAAAAAAATAATAATCAATAAAAGAGCAAAAATATGTAGCAAAAGGTATTTATAGGTTGACCAAAATCAAAATACCATTCCCTATCTTTGTCCGGTAAGAAGAAAGCGGGAAAAAGTTACCTGGCAAGCCCGTATTACAAGCCTCAATATGATATTCCAAATAAAAATAGATTTTTCAGTTAAAAGAAAGTTACTTACTTACTAGAAAAACTTATTTTGTGTTCATTTTTTGCATCGTAATAACACACATATTTTTGCGCACATTCTTTTGAATGCGGTCTAGCTATAATACGAATATGTGCTTAAGCGCAACCCTTAGTATGGTGAATGATTTATCCAACTCACGATTGCCACAGCGCACGGCGATATTGTGTAGCACGTAAATTGTATTTTTATTGTATTTCACGTAGCCTTTAAAGCTACGTAACATTAGACGAGCTTTGGTGTTTGAAGAAATATTAGTATTCAGTTCCGACAAACAGTTAAATAAAGTTGTAAATGGTATTTTTCCTTTGCTCGCACATTTTCATTGCATATTTTTAACGTAAAAATTTGCTAGAACTTTTATTGCAATATAACATTTTATATTTTCTTCCTTCGTTACCTTTCGCTAGAAACGGCAAAATGTGAAGATAAGCTTATGATACGATACGAAGTGGTATAAATGAAATGGTAAACGAAGAAATTATCGCACGCGATCGAGGATTTTATAGCACTCTTCACCTTTTACACTAAACTGGAAACTACTGCAAAGTTCTGGCGTAATCCAGCAGCTTCGCGAAATGTCTAAAACACGGGTGTCTATAAATACGTGTGCATCGCGCTGCACAATTAGATTTATTTTAACAAGTAATCTAGAAGCAACCCTGGGTACTTGTATACAACAAAAGTGGATACTTACGTGCGAAGTAAGCACTCAGCGGAACGACCTTGAGATAAACAAAAATTCAGCGAATTAAAAAAGTACCTTTTTAGAATATTCTAGTTACAATTAGTGTGAATTCAAGAACATTGCTCCGATAAAATTCGTGTCTATTAACTTTGTATAATAAATAAAAGTCGTTTAAATCGTCGTTTGCCTCTCATAGTCGCGATTCCACAACAATACTCATGTAGGTACCCACTGTATCGCTTTACTCTTGTCTTTTACTTGTTTGTGAAATTCGCTCTCTCCTTTGTTCGCTTCTACGTCGCTTGTCAAAAACAATTCTGAACTCTGCAGTGGCCCGTCGCGTATTTATAATTATCCGTTACTTCTAGAACATTCCGGAATAGTTCAGTCAACTCCACATTCATGTAGAATGTTCGAAAGATTTCGATTACGTACAGTTACTTTTATTTTAGACTCTCGTGACAATATTCTAACTTACTATGAATTAAAAATTTATATCACGCTATTGCTATTTCAAAACAATTAAAAGTTTTAGTTACGCGAAGAACGAAGCCTACTATTTTGTATGAAATTTTTATAATATTATTTATGTGAATATAATTATAATATTTGAGAACATTTGATTCCGTATTTATTAAAAAGCATTTAACATATTTTATATACGTTATAGATACAGTTTCACGTAGCAAATTGACTAAAAATTCCTCCGATCTCTGTGACTTTAAAATGGATTTTGCTTACCTACTTGTGATTTTCATCGCTTCCCCGTGGAAGCCGTCGCCTAAAAACACTTTATGTATCAAAAAACGGTAAAGAAAAATTACGACCTATTTTTAAACGATGTTTTATAATATACGGAGCCGTTTTTCGTTCGTTTACGGCACAGTTTCGAAACTTTACCTGTTTTAAATTGAAATCTGAAATCAGGGGAAAGCGACCGCAGCGATTGGGGAAATCGCAAAATAATTGGTCCTAAATACACTGTTGAGTTCCCACGAAATTTCCCACAAAACCAGCGATCCCTGATTTATGTGACGTCACCGCATAACTTACCTATTTTCGGTACGCATAAACTAACCCGCAAACAAGAAATACCACCTGAAAATAGGTTTCAAATAAAAATATTAATGTTAGGTTTTTCTGCTCTATTCGATAAACACAATATAATGAAATGTTAAATCATTTCACATTTAACTCTTGTCTCTTCTTACAGACACAAATTCGATAGTAATTATTTTTTTCTATAAATTTACTCATAGTGTCAAACAGAACAGGCATTATATATTGCTACGAAACGGTAAAAAAAGATTACGTATAAAATTCCTCGTAATATGTCGATGGCGATGACAAGATCTAAACCTCTAGTACTTTTTAGTAATAAACACTAGAATAATCTAGGAGGTTCGAAAAATCAACGTTTCGCATATATAGCGGGACCGACAACTGCGCAAATGAGTTGTTTTGATATTCCGATCGGTGTGAAGTGTTTTAGTGCGAAATAAATAAATGCGACTATTACAAGCGAGATGATCGCATGGAAGTTCTGGTGAATGTTAAATAAAATATTCCCAGCGATACTAAAGTGTTCATAGACGAGTGATAGCTAAAGATAAGTCAAAATAACTGGGTTTTTTCAAAATTTATTGTAAATAACTTTCTATAATAGTAAATTTGTTCTGGAAAAATAAAAATATGCATATAGAAAGCGAAGTAAAGATATACAAGACATGCGTGCAACCTATTATGACATAACGCTCTAGAGATGCTTGCTGTAACTGTCCGCACCAAAGGACTCCTCGGAATATTTGAAATGAAAGTGCTGAGATTTATTACTGGAATAACTCTACATGATCGCGTCCGTAATGCAGACATAAGGAAAACTTGCAAAATAGAGGACATGGCACGATGGAGTAGATCCAGAAGGAGATTCTGGAGAGATCACGTAGCCAGAATGGACAGTGACAGACTCGTGCATATAGCAGCGAATGAAATCCCCTCTGGACGACGCCTACCAAGAAGACCACCGAAAAGGTGGAGGGATAGCTGGACCTCGTCATCCTAACCAGGAGGCGTGGTTTTCTGTACCACAGATCAACAGTTCTATCAAAAGATAAAGAAGAAGAAGAATAGTAAATATTTTTGTTCTTAGGTTTTCACGGCCACTCAGAATCTTCAAGTTTGTGTTTACTGGGGTATTATGCCGTGTTGTTACGACCTTTCGGGCCTTTGAGGCCCGAATACTAATTATGAACAAAAAAATAGCAATACGAATTTCACTCTCGGGAAGAATCAGAAGATGTATATAGATATGTATTTTTATTATTTTTTATGCTTTAATAGGCCAAGAGGCCCAATTACAGAAGCAAATCACATCACAAAACACCCAGGATTGAGTAAATCACATAGATTAATTGCGACCTCACCTAGAATCGAACCCGGAACCCTCGGTGTGAGAAGCCAGTGTCATGCCCACTGGGATACGAGGGCCGCCTTAAAACCTTAAAACAACTTTAAAAACCTAGAACGCCTTAAAACAGAATCGTGCAAAAATGAATATAACACAGCAATAGTCCCCTCTCTGGTAAATGATGTTTTTATAATAATAATATGAGGTAATATTTTGTATAGGTAATAATTTGCTGTAAACAGAATATTCAATGTGTCAATAAATATTAAACCATTCTAGTAGGTAGATACTAAATTTTATATTTTATGAATAAACTCCCATAGAAACTTTTTGCCGCATACACGGCATTATATATTCCCGGCATTCGAGAACTTTCGAGAGAATACTACTCTGTATATCATATATTATGAAGCATATTTTCTTTTTGTATTTCTTTCACATCCGCGCACCTTATAAGCGTTCATCTAGATTCCACTTATACAATAAAGTTTAACTAGCTGAAAGTAATTTTAACTTGTTGCTAGAAAATTATACAAATTCATGTCCTGTATTTGTATTCGGCGCCATACGCGCAAATTACGAATTTTGGTTTACGTCGACCCCACTCCCTTTCCCTTCCCTCCTTACTTCAGTAGTCGTAATCTACCTGCTTTCGAGAGTGTCAAAACCTATCGTCGAGCGCAGTGTCGTTGTGTCAATTATTTATCAAATTGACCCTCTTGAAGTAATCTTTCGAAGGAAATGTTATTATTTCTCAACAATTGTATATAAAGTGCTTCAGATTCAACATATGTATAAATAAGGTGAATTGCTAATTTATCGGACAGTTGCAGTAAAACCGAAAACAGAAGGAACACTCTTGTGGTGGTGAGTTTTGGCATTTCATCAGTGTTTCTTTCCCTATCATAAATTACAGTCCATTCGTATCGTATTCACCACCCCCCACACATCCCTATCCTGTCATCCTAAGCCTATTACATTTTTCATTCCCTTGTGCCTCGGTAATTCGCGTCGGACGCAGTAAGCATACATTTTGAAAATATTACAAGAGCTTAAGCAATAAATAATAATTAAAATTTAATTTTAAATAAAAAAACAAACGTCCTTTTGCAGATCAGTAAAATTTTTTATTGCATTGTACATCATAGATTTCTGGTCCTATTCCTGAACGACCGTCGCATTTTATCTCTTCCTCTTATATTATGCACGTACTCACGTTATATGTAACATTGTTTCTCATAAATGTCCAACAAGGATTTGAAAAATATTTAAATGTGTATTATATTTAAGTGTAACTGCGGATTTTATGTGCATTTCTTCAAACTTATTTTAAACGAGTTGAGATTTTGGATAATGGTTTTTAACGGGTGACATACAAATTATATCATAACTTTGAAACGTTATATTTTAAGATCGTCATATGAAATTCATTCATCATTGTAATTATACGAGTATGCCTTTTTCTTCTTAATATTATTCTCATAGATTATTTTGCAGCACAATTATTGGATTTTGTCTTCACTTTGGTATGAAAAAATTTATTTCTATTAAATTGGGAACTATAAGTTACTCAAAACAAGATTCTATCTATATTTTAAATGCCAATTTAAGAAAAAAAAATAATGGTATGTTAACTTTCTCCATAAATACAATTGAGCCCATTATAAAATCATCTCAGTCAAAAACGCATGGAAATTATAAATGAGTTACATCAGAAGTAGGTCAGCAGCAGTATGATGATTATTTTTTGTTATTCATAATTGATTTCATCGTGGGTAGACTTTAACCATCTCGTGTACCAAAAATACGAATGACATATAATGCGAGTACGTACTCACAAAAAACACCAAATAATTTTTACACCTAGAGATATGCAATACATATTTTTTTTATATATCCACCACACTCAGTAATCTATTCTAAGCTATATTCAATTCGATCACAAACAATACAAAGAGGACATATATCTGCAGTTAGCAGTTAATTGAAATTTAATATTTAATTTCAATAGAATTTAATATTTTATTGTAAAAAAGTAGTGCACCGATCAGAATTTTCTAGATATAATATTTAATACGTTGTTTTTATTTTAATTTTAACAAATTTTCGAACGGCACGTTCTTCAGCTGTTTCTGCGGCTCATGCTTTGAGTGACGGGATTATTAATTTAACATGATTGACGTTATTATTCATTTTGATCAAAATAGTGAAATCATTTTGATCAAATCATGGAAAAAACGATTTAATAATGCATAGTTATCCACTTCAAGTAAATGTTGAAAGTTTCAGGACATTAGCTAGTCGGAAGGTAGGTGGAAAATCAATTACAAGATTCCACTACAACAAACAACAGAGAAAAGTATACGAAGCGTACCTAAATGTAAAAAAAATACTTTTTCTAATTTTCTAAACAATGTCTACTTTTACTTTGGCTTCTGGCTAATTTTTGGCAGTAAGTTAAAACGATTTGAACTTTATACTACTCAGGGCTTTTTACTACATTTTACTTTGCTTAACATAATTAATATAAATATATTACCAATTTTCTTTTCACGAAGGTCAGTAGACAAGTGCTGAATATTTCTGAATATATATAGTAAATATAAGAAGTATACCTACTGCATTCCACGCAAATATAATTTTTAATATAATATCTATATACCTATCATGGATTTTTACATACATTGTATAAATTCAACAATAAACTTATATCTCATCTTTTCTTACGATTAAAAATATTTACCTTCAAGTTTGTGTTTACTGGGGTATTATGCCGTGTTGTTACGACCTTTCGGGCCTCAAAGGCCCTTGTCTACTGACCTTCGTGAAAAGAAAATTGGTAATATATTTATATTAATTATGTTAAGCAAAGTAAAATGTAGTAAAAAGCCCTGAGTAGTATAAAGTTCAAATCGTTTTAACTTACTGCCAAAAATTAGCCAGAAGCCAAAGTAAAAGTAGACATTGTTTAGAAAATTAGAAAAAGTATTTTTTTTACATTTAGGTACGCTTCGTATACTTTTCTCTGTTGTTTGTTGTAGTGGAATCTTGTAATTGATTTTCCACCTACCTTCCGACTAGCTAATGTCCTGAAACTTTCAACATTTACTTGAAGTGGATAACTATGCATTATTAAATCGTTTTTTCCATGATTTGATCAAAATGATTTCACTATTTTGATCAAAATGAATAATAACGTCAATCATGTTAAATTAATAATCCCGTCACTCAAAGCATGAGCCGCAGAAACAGCTGAAGAACGTGCCGTTCGAAAATTTGTTAAAATTAAAATAAAAACAACGTATTAAATATTATATCTAGAAAATTCTGATCGGTGCACTACTTTTTTACAATAAAATATTAAATTCTATTGAAATTAAATATTAAATTTCAATTAACTGCTAACTGCAGATATATGTCCTCTTTGTATTGTTTGTGATCGAATTGAATATAGCTTAGAATAGATTACTGAGTGTGGTGGATATATAAAAAAAATATGTATTGCATCTCTCTAGGTGTAAAAATTATTTGGTGTTTTTTGTGAGTACGTACTCGCATTATATGTCATTCGTATTTTTGGTACACGAGATGGTTAAAGTCTACCCACGATGAAATCAATTATGAATAACAAAAAATAATCATCATACTGCTGCTGACCTACATCTGATGTAACTCATTTATAATTTCCATGCGTTTTTGACTGAGATGATTTTATAATGGGCTCAATTGTATTTATGGAGAAAGTTAACATACCATTATTTTTTTTTCTTAAATTGGCATTTAAAATATAGATAGAATCTTGTTTTGAGTAACTTATAGTTCCCAATTTAATAGAAATAAATTTTTTCATACCAAAGTGAAGACAAAATCCAATAATTGTGCTGCAAAATAATCTATGAGAATAATATTAAGAAGAAAAAGGCATACTCGTATAATTACAATGATGAATGAATTTCATATGACGATCTTAAAATATAACGTTTCAAAGTTATGATATAATTTGTATGTCACCCGTTAAAAACCATTATCCAAAATCTCAACTCGTTTAAAATAAGTTTGAAGAAATGCACATAAAATCCGCAGTTACACTTAAATATAATACACATTTAAATATTTTTCAAATCCTTGTTGGACATTTATGAGAAACAATGTTACATATAACGTGAGTACGTGCATAATATAAGAGGAAGAGATAAAATGCGACGGTCGTTCAGGAATAGGACCAGAAATCTATGATGTACAATGCAATAAAAAATTTTACTGATCTGCAAAAGGACGTTTGTTTTTTTATTTAAAATTAAATTTTAATTATTATTTATTGCTTAAGCTCTTGTAATATTTTCAAAATGTATGCTTACTGCGTCCGACGCGAATTACCGAGGCACAAGGGAATGAAAAATGTAATAGGCTTAGGATGACAGGATAGGGATGTGTGGGGGGTGGTGAATACGATACGAATGGACTGTAATTTATGATAGGGAAAGAAACACTGATGAAATGCCAAAACTCACCACCACAAGAGTGTTCCTTCTGTTTTCGGTTTTACTGCAACTGTCCGATAAATTAGCAATTCACCTTATTTATACATATGTTGAATCTGAAGCACTTTATATACAATTGTTGAGAAATAATAACATTTCCTTCGAAAGATTACTTCAAGAGGGTCAATTTGATAAATAATTGACACAACGACACTGCGCTCGACGATAGGTTTTGACACTCTCGAAAGCAGGTAGATTACGACTACTGAAGTAAGGAGGGAAGGGAAAGGGAGTGGGGTCGACGTAAACCAAAATTCGTAATTTGCGCGTATGGCGCCGAATACAAATACAGGACATGAATTTGTATAATTTTCTAGCAACAAGTTAAAATTACTTTCAGCTAGTTAAACTTTATTGTATAAGTGGAATCTAGATGAACGCTTATAAGGTGCGCGGATGTGAAAGAAATACAAAAAGAAAATATGCTTCATAATATATGATATACAGAGTAGTATTCTCTCGAAAGTTCTCGAATGCCGGGAATATATAATGCCGTGTATGCGGCAAAAAGTTTCTATGGGAGTTTATTCATAAAATATAAAATTTAGTATCTACCTACTAGAATGGTTTAATATTTATTGACACATTGAATATTCTGTTTACAGCAAATTATTACCTATACAAAATATTACCTCATATTATTATTATAAAAACATCATTTACCAGAGAGGGGACTATTGCTGTGTTATATTCATTTTTGCACGATTCTGTTTTAAGGCGTTCTAGGTTTTTAAAGTTGTTTTAAGGTTTTAAGGCGGCCCTCGTATCCCAGTGGGCATGACACTGGCTTCTCACACCGAGGGTTCCGGGTTCGATTCTAGGTGAGGTCGCAATTAATCTATGTGATTTACTCAATCCTGGGTGTTTTGTGATGTGATTTGCTTCTGTAATTGGGCCTCTTGGCCTATTAAAGCATAAAAAATAATAAAAATACATATCTATATACATCTTCTGATTCTTCCCGAGAGTGAAATTCGTATTGCTATTTTTTTGTTCATAATTAGTGTTCAATGAAAAGTTTAATTTATTATCTATAATTATTCCCAAGTATTTTATCAGTTGTTATATTAAATGACCAACACAAATATATATTTACTAGTCCCACACCCGTGAAAAATCACGGAAAAAACTAATTTAATCAAGAAAGGCCCTTGCGTGGTCGCACAACATTAGCCGCGCGCTGATTGCGTGTCACTCCTTAATTATCTAAAGATTTAATTCCAGCAAGTTACGAATTTACGGACCGACAGATAAACAAATTTAGATTAGATACGGACTTGAAACAAGTTTAGTGGAGTGTCAGACGAATTTATAAACGGTCGCATGAGAAACAGACCTAATAAAATAGACCGCAATGGCGTTTGACTGCCAAGTCCTATGAAGCCGGATATTGTAAGTTGTTATTGATGTTCAAATTATTATTTTTCTTTATTATTCAGTTTACATTTGTTATTTTTTGCGAATTACAGGCTTCACTTAAATTTAAATATATATTGTGAAACGGAGGAACTGCGCACTGTCGAAGTCTCTCAAAATCACTCCAATTTGGAATCGACTGGAACATCGAGTAAACACTAGAAATAATATAAAGAAACTTTCCATGGTATTGCGAAACCAACATGTTTTGTATGTACATAAAAGGCGAAGCAAGTGCCGCGCGATCAGTCTTTAATTGACGTTTAACCAGTAAGATATTAGCAGTCTTAAAACCGTAGCGAACGCAGCATGACGCATGATCAACGCGTGATTAATCAAATGATAAAAATCAGGCGAGTACCTACCGACAAGCGAGTTTTTTTAAAGTGCAAAATTGGAAGGAATTTTCTCGAAAGTAATTGGAGTGATAGAATTTGCGTAATTCATGCGAATTATGAAAAAATTTAATAATCAGTGTGTGAAATATTTTAGAAACATTTAGTAAATAAGTGACTTTGGTAAATAAATAAAACGTTAATTGATTGTTAGTGTTTCATTTGTCTATCACAGCCACGCCCCGTGACAATATTATATCATGACGTAAAAGTTAATTTAACTTGTATTTCTTTAAACCTTTTCAACATTATTCTGAATGAGCTGAGAATTTGCTAATAGATTTATATTGGGTGATATTTCACACAAAATATTCATTTTGTAGACGTTTTTCAGTATTCCGTTGTGTATAAATCGTGGCTTTAGCCGAGGCTGAGGAGCCGTTTATCATTTGTTTGTGGCATTTTAAGTATAGTAAGGGTCATCAGAAATCACTTGATTCTGTTTTTTTTTTAATTATGTTCTTTTTAATTAATTGATAATCTATGCATCATGGGTATTTCATAAAGTAACTAATGTGATATACCTATGAGGCATATATGTGCAAGCGACCAATCTTTTGCTTATTATATTGCGTTCACTCACTCTTGCGCATGGTAGCTTAGGTGATCGGTACTGAGACTGTGTGTGAATAATATCACAGTATACTAAGAACAGTAATACAAACTGGCCGCTACCCATTAGAATGTGTGCGTGCGTGCTCGGTGCCGTGTACGCACGCACTGTGACGCACACAATGACAAAGAATATGGGGGCACAAGGCGGCGGCAGTAAGGGCCGTGCCTTTGGTGCCATTCGCGCTCGCAGCCGCCGCTTTAGAAAAAAATGCGCTTCCTGAAAAAAATGCCTTTTTTATGTTTGTGGTGCTTTACTAAAAGGGTGTGTTGATTACCATAAAGACTGTGAGTTTTTAAAAGTCTACGTTGATGTTAATCAGCGTTCTTGCAATTTAAGTGCAGAAACTAGGTATACTAATTACAGAAATTATGCGACAGATCGAAATTTACTCATGACTTTGTTGCCAACAAAGAGAGGATGGAGCAGGTCTTTCGCAAAGAGTTCGAAAAGGACCACATAAACATTAAAATAAGCACATCAATTTTTGAACAATTAAAAGAAATTGAATTTTATTCGGGTTTCGTGTATACCTTATGCGTCGGAATCTCAGACGCTACGAGTAAAGTGACAACCCTAGCGTCAATGCAAGAGTAGGCTAATAACTCGCCGACAGGCCGGAGATAAACTACTGTTCTGGGTATACTGTGATAATATTTCCTTCTTTGTCTTTCGCTCACATAAAATCGCTCGAAATTGGAATCAGACTGAATGGTAAAATCAGAGGCCTTATGTCAGTATATTTTTGACGTAGAATTACGTCATTTCCCGAGTCTGGGTGAAAGGGGTCGTAAGGATTCTAGATGTCACGAAAAAATGCGATATTTCTAACGCTGCACAAAATCTTTAAGGTCTACAGCCCTCCTCCATCCAAAAAAGCAGATCATAAGGCTATCGCTTTCTAACGATTAAGGGGCGAGGGTGGGTTCAGCGAAAATGAGGCGTCATTTTATGACTCAAGGCCGATTACGTGAGTGTTATTTGAGATATAACATCAAGAAATACCTTATTTTATATTTTGGCAGTCGAACAACAACGACACCACAGGGACCATTTGAAAGCTACGCACCAGAGTGGAAATTCGCCGCATCCGACCTCACTGTCGACCGTGAAAACGTTCGACTAGCGTATCTTATCCGTGGATTTTATATAGATATGATCTTTGTGAGAAGATCTCGCTACGTCTTTTACTTTTACTATTAAATATTCATTCCATTTTTACCTGTAACTTTCAAATACGAAACAAAATTTGTAAATAATCTACAAAACGCACGCGTCTCATCAACTCAAACATCCCTGACATTATTATATTATTGATGGATTTGGTGTTAACATTGTAGAGATTTTTCATGATTTTCATTGAATTAGGTGAAAAACATTAACTTTCTTACCTCTACGTGAGTTTAATAATATTTTTGTATTTTATTACTTAAGTTTCGAGAGTAACAAAATATCGATGGGTGAAGTATAAAACTGACTACTTGTGAGTATGCTAGTTATATGCTACGTACTATTCTTGAGTGCATGCTCGTCTTTGACAAGATTAACACGCATGTGATAAATATAGGTGAAATGTTAACAATATTATGGTTGTGGTGTATAGTGTTGTGAACATAGTACTTGGTCCTGATGAAGAGATGGGTACGTCCGAAAACGGTAGACCTAAAATCTGGTAGTGGTTTATACTAATTTAACTAACACTCTGTTAGAATGTCTAACCACAAAATTAATTCTTTAAATATTAAAAATATTAATAATATGACTTCTTTAAACATTTTTAACGTTCAAATAGCTTGCGGCATGGTGCATTTGTATTCCCGTTAATTTTTAACGTCTCCACAGCCCTCAGTCCAACACGGGGAGCATTACTACTTACCCACTTATTACGTAAAGAAAAATTTGTATAATTTATACAACCAGCCATTTCTGTTAGCGAAATTATCGAAACGTATTTTACAAAGTACCTGCTTAATACACCCAAATTATTTTTATCGCTTTTTTATATCGCGATTTTAATCGAGAACGGGAAGCGGAGGTTTACCGATGAATAAATTTCACATCGGCCCAATTCACGCAACTTGAGCGAGTCCGCCGGCGACAAATGGCAACTTCAAGCCTATTTATGCCCGCGCTTAAACCGCTAAGATTTTTTTGTCTCGAGCCTGGTGGACTATGATTACCCTAACAGATGAATTCTGTAGGCGAGGCTTCTTCCAGATATTTTATTTCTCGGTAGATGGAATTCAAAAAAAATATTACTCTAAGGATTCTCGTGCGTACAAATATTTATTTTCAATTAAAATTATATGTAGAATATGGTAAGTAAAATTTCGCTCATATTTTTGGATTTTCGTTAAATATAAATATGGTAATGATATTTCTCTGAATTTTTTGAGATAATCAAATTCGCAATTTTCAAAATTCCTGGAATTACTCGTAAATAAATTACTACGCATTTAATTTAAGTTATTTTGAAGTATTTTTAGGGCAGGCAAACTTCTGACTATTTTAAATTATCAAGAAAAATGAAGGGAAGGGGATGTTTATAACCATAAAATCAGAATTTTACAGAATTGTACAACCCCTAGTGGATCTTGGCTAGCCAAAAGTATTATTTCAATTATCTCTGCACTCTCTGCAAACTCTCCAGTTTTGGATCACTGAAACGAATATGTCACTCCACCTTAGCTAAGCAAGCGTCTGTATCCTTCTGGTCTATTATTCAACATCAGTGTTTGCTGTTCGGTCGTCTTTACCTGACTGAAGACACCTTCCTATTTTTATAAATTTTAGATGCTTAACACGTTAAACAAATTGTATCAAGTACTTCGGAATGTTTCCGATCAGTATAAAACGTCTGGAGACGCCCCAATATGACGTGTGACTGCAAAAAATGTTCTATAAATCGCCAAAATGCAGGTATTACTCTTTCTCGAGTATATAAGGCGCCGCGCACGTCCAAAGATGAAGATTTTGTTTCAACAGAACGCGACATCTGTGAACGTCAGAAGTAACTATTTGTTTACTGAATTTTCAAGCATGTTTAATCTATTCAATACAATATAAATATGTGGTGCATTAAATGCAAAGGCGACAATATCCAAAAAAAAATATATAGAAATTTATCTTAGTTCTTATCTATTTATTTTGGGGATCTTTGGACAATATTAATTTAATAATTTTTCCGATCCGCAAAACATCTTCTAGACGCTAGTCTGCAATAACAATATTACATATTAACTTACTTTAAATAAGTACAAATTAATACAATATTAAGCATAAATGGACAAAAGCGAAAAATTTACAATATTTACAAATTTTGAAACATGCTATCATCCTGAATTTTCTAAAACTTTTTACAGTGTATTCTAATATCACAGGACTTGCAGATTTCCATGGCTAAAATACTTACAGATCTCATAGTTTCATTGGATAAAGCTCTTTACAGTAAATAGAAAGCTCTGGTTTCGGGCCCCGGTGACGACTGTATACTTTTAAAGTTATTTTCCTAAGGAACGTATAGAATGAAATTTTAGTATGCAACAAAATGCGTGCGAATCATGCAACGCAATATTTTCACTACATAAAGTCATGACACCAATCAAAGGCTAAGATAACGGTTTTCCGAGTGGTATTTAACCGATATCAATTCTTATATTTTTTTTAACAAACAGACAGTCAACAGATCATTAATAGCCACAATAGATGGTCCTAGTGTGACATTAAAGTAAAAAATATGAATATTTTGTGAGCATTTGAATATAATATAGTTACATAATACACTTTTTATGCAATAATTAATAATGAATTGAATATGATAAAGTTACACAATACACTTTTTACGATTAATTAATAATTAATAATGAAATATAATAGATAATAAAATAAATTGAGAATAATATTCAGAAAAAAATATCTCAATTCAATAAATGTAAGTTTTTGCATAATACACAATTAATGATAAAAAATTAATTAATTTGTAATAAAAAGTGTCTCAAAGATAAATAAATTTTAAATAATATTAAGTAAAATATGAATACTAGAAAGGTGACTTAGAGATAAATAAATTGTTAATAATATTAAGTGAAATATAAAGACTAGGTATCTCAAATCGAATAAATTGAAGGAATGATTTCTAGATTAAGACCTTTACGGCGAGCGCACGGGTTCCAAGATCAACGTTGTGTATCTATGACGAGCATGTATTACACGCTTGAGGGACCGTCAACCAATTTTATCAATATTTCGCTTTTGAACCAAACCTGTGTCATAAAGAATATATCAAGTTTGCCGTCTCTGGACGATATTTCGTTATAATAACGACATCAAGTTTGAAAATGCTGTTATGAAAATTGCATATGCTCCGGGTGCTGGTATTGTTGTTTATTTTCTATTTGAGATTTATTTTTCATAATTTCAAAAATTTTCTAAATTTCAAAATTGAAACCAAAATTTATGGTATGAAAACCTACTAGGCACATAATATGATCATGAAACTGTTTGAAAATGTCAGTACACAACAAATCGCACCATCCACCCCAATATTATCATCAAATACCAGAATTTAAGGTTACTATTTCTTCTTACTAATATAATATTTCTTGGTATATAATCATTGTTATACATTCAATTCTATTTTTCACTACTTGGATTAATGCATATTTATATGTACTTTATACCTGCAATACTCCTTCTCTGTACACGAGTCTGGCTCTCATAGAGATAGTTGGATAAATTGTTTCCCTTTTTGAAATGTTGAATTATTTTAATTTATGTAAAAAGAACAAATAAATAAAAATAAAATACTAAAATTATTGCGATCAATTTCATAATATGTTATTATAGTGATTGCTTTATGTGCTTACTGCTTCATTTTCCCTTTTTATACAAGCAAGATTTTCTATCTGTTGATGGAGATCTGTCACTGATGCAAATTCTAGTTTGTGTTGTATACCTTGAGTTGGAACATAACTGAACAGTATTCTGTCCAACTATGTTCCAAAGCAAGGTATACCACATAGCAGAGTTTTTTTGCGTATGCCAAAAAGTATAACTTCTAATGCGCGTTCGTAAACACACGCACCCAGTTTAGTAGTTTTTTTAAATATGTTTCTTAAAATATCTAAATATATTTTATACGTTATTCTCTTCCTTAAATGAGTTTTGACATTGCCTCGTTTATAATAAAGTTAGAAGCTCCATTGTGATCCACGTAGCTTAAATACACCAGTAACTTCGTAATGGAGATTGTCCGTATTTCACTCTCCATTGAAAGGAGACTGACGCAGATTGAAAATACGACCGCCCCCTCGCAAAGTTCCAGATCGTTTGGAATTCTTGTTTCTGCACAATGGCGTAATCCATTTCGTCGTAAATATGATTCCATTCCCTTGTCAGTCGATACATAAAATGGCGCTTCCGCGACATGGCGGGGCAATTCGACGGAATGTCCACGTTTCGTGAAACGTCTACATATTTTTGTGAAATTGGCGTACACTTTGCACCGAGCGAGAAAAATCAGAAAAGTTTCATCGGCGACTGCGCGCTGCCAGGACCGGACTAGGAAGAAAACTACGCCACCGCATCAGGGCGGTAAAATCAATTCAGGTATTTTATTACCCTATTATGGTATTTGTAGAATTATATCTTTATCGATAAACTTTAATATCACGGACATAATATAATGAGACATCCAGAATACAAAGATAGACAGAGAAAAGTTGATATTGCATCTCATAATGGCAATGAGTACAGTGAGTTTGTAGATTCATTCCAGATAGCTTGACTACTATAAAAATAAACATGTAGTCGATTCTGAGACAGTGGTTTACAATTTTACTAATAGATTTGTTGACTTTCATTTTTTACATCATATGTGGGATACAAAAGCAAAGGCATCAATATCCAAAAAATCAAAAAAATGTTTTGAATGAAGACACTGAGAAAAACTTATTTAAAATGAACTGAATTCTAGATTTTATGTATCTATCTCTTCCATGATCGTGTTTTCTATAAATTTATTGGCTCTGTTTCCTAAAAAATCTCGAATTCAGTACATTACAAATTAGTTATCCTCGATGACTGTATTCAATATTTTTTTAGATATTACTGCTTCTGCTTTTACACCCCACATTATACTTATGCACATACAAAAAAGTAATTATAACGCAGGGAACGATTATATAGAAATCGGGGTCTGAAAAAGGGACAACACCACGGTTAAAAATGGATATCTGAGAAAATAATTGGTCAGTCTACTGAGGGGGTATATACCGCGCATAAAATAAAATTATCAAATATATCACATCTTTCTACTTGCGAATCTATAAATGTAGAACTACATATCAGACAATTACGTGTTCATACTGATACTGTGGTGAACGCGGTTCCGGATGTCTGTGAATGTAGAACGATGAACGTACCCAGTAACTAATAGCCAGTGTCTAGTCAGTCACCACTAAGGAGCGGTAATATGCTGGCTAAATGCACGACAGCTGTGTATGTTCCTAACTCCGTTTCCACCGCGTAAATTCCTGTCATTATATTTCAACCAACCTTTGCAAATTAACTTAAATAAATTCAGTTTAATTCGTAATTAGGAAATTCGCGTTTCTTCATTAACCTTTGCTGCCTACCTACACTTCCACGTTAACCAACATAGACTCCTACGCGACCATTAGAGCAGAGCTATGTATCAGCTGTACCCCTGAGCTCAGGTGCTCGAAGCATTCTGATACCATCATTTATATCGCAAACATACAACTCATCCTACATAATATTAATAATTAACGTTGTATAATTTAAATTATGTTACAAAATCTCAGACACAATAACAAATATACCTATTAAACATAATAACATTTGTTTAAACAATCGTAAACTCTAAGGGTATTATAGCTAACTAATATTAATGTATAAAATGTCTCGATCTCAAGAATGTTCTTAGGTTTTCACGGCCACTCAGAATCTTCAAGTTTGTGTTTACTGGGGTATTATTCCGTGTTGTTACGACCTTTCGGGCCGACGTTTCGGATCCCATTGCAGGGTCCATCATCAGGGCTGATGTGTTGTCTTGAATGTTGGTGTTGTGGTTAAGTATCGGCTTGCAATACCGTGCCGAAGTCATGATGTGTTTGTATTGTGCTGTATGTATGATTCATCTGTTGTCTGATCAGATGAACTCGGTCATCCAGAAAAATCAGCACTGGCTGAGCATTTTCTGGATACCGGCCATCATTTTGCATTCGAACCGAAAATCCTTAGAAAGCCTAAGAGTCACCATGCGCGTCTTATCAAGGAAGCACTAGAAATCTACACGCATCCGATAAACATTAATAGAGATGATGGTCTCAAATTAAAAACATCTTGGTATCCGGCGCTTCAAAGTCATTCTCGTCGCAGACTTCGCAGAGATAGTGATCAGACAACACATGAATCATACATACAGCACAATACAAACACATCATGACTTCGGCACGGTATTGCAAGCCGATACTTAACCACAACACCAACATTCAAGACAACACATCAGCCCTGATGATGGACCCTGCAATGGGATCCGAAACGTCGGCCCGAAAGATCGTAACAACACGGCATAATACCCCAGTAAACACAAACTTGAAGATTGTCTCGATCTCGTTCTGGTTCAGTATTTTGAACAGATGTTTTCTGTTTTTGTCTCGGATTTAGAATAGTTTTTACATTACAAATATCTATATAACAGGAAAATTTTGATTTTGTCTTTATTACTAATCTGCCATAAACTATTTGGTATACAAGAATTTTCGGTTCATTAGATAGAAGTTTTGTTGGGTTCCGTCTTAAAATGATATAAAATATGTAGTAAATAGTGAGTAACTAATTGGTCTTGTGGTTACGACTCTTGCCTCGTGATCCAAAGGTCGCGGGTTCGAACCTCGCTCCAGACCAGTAAGTTGGTCCTATTTCTAAAGCACAAGCGTTTAGCTTAGTTTGAAAATAGTAAGAATATTGATATGACACGTATTCCGTGTTAGCATCTCTATTTTTTTTAATGGGTACCTTAAAGCATAAGTACTTAACCAAAGACTTACAACAGTACAGAAAATTGATAGACCTTCATCATTCTGATCATCAAACAATCATTCTGATCATCGCCATTGTCTTTGCAGGTAATCTACAACATTTTTCCATTTTATCCTCATATTTTTTTTTATGATTTTCTACCCACCCATTTTTTACAATGTTAGTTCGCAATATTTACATACCCAACATACTTCTTTACCTTATTCGCTATTTTTACACCCTTACCATACTTTTTTGTCACAATATGTCACTTTTCAAGAGTTAGTTATCTGATTTTTGTTTATTTTTGCACTTTTCTCCAGTTTCGCAGAAGTCACAATGCTATTATAATATGATCTTTTCAAAATAAAAAAAATATTGTTTTTCTTTAATTTAATATAAAATATTGAATAAAAATATTTATTTTTAACTTCTTCAATAACTCCAAAATGACTTTGTAGAAACATTATTTATAAAATTGAACCATTGGCCCCGAAACATTTAGATAATTAAATCAATTAGTGGTTTATACAAAGCGTTTTCTTGTTAATTATATATTTTTAATTTTTAAAAACTGATATTCGTATTTGTAAAAAGAAAAAGTGTCACACACAGATCACCAAAATGTTTAGACATGAGATTACATAAATTTCTTGATACACTTTCTGTTACTGTTTGTCTGTCTGTACACTGTCTGCCTGTCTGCACACTGTCTGTTTGTCTGTCACGGCTATTTCCAATACGTTTGGATTGTTTAGAAAAGGTCAAACTCAATACTCTCAAAAGGTATGAAGTCTGATTGTTCCAGACGGAATTTTATGCAAGAATAAATAGTTTTTCATTCATTATGAAGGTTTCATGTACGTGAGGTAGGACACGCTTCAACTGCGTCCTAGTCCCCTCGCCTAATAAGAGGTTTAGTTCATCTATCATACATCAGAGTAGCCTGATAGTCTTGTGGTTAGGACTCTCGCTTCATGATCCAAAGGTCGCGAGTTCGAACCTCACTCCAGAACAGCAAGTTAGTCCTTCCTTCATAGCACAAGTTTAGCTTAATTTTAAAATAGTAAGAATATTGATGTCTCTATTTTTAATTTAAAAAAAAATCTATGCTCTTACTATTTTTGAACTTAGAACTATGAAAATAGAACTGGAAGCAAAAAATTCCGCGACTACCGGATCATTAAGCAAATGACTTAATCACTATACTACCAAGCACGCACAAAAAACAAACTTTTTCTTTGTTTAAAATGGATTTTGTGGATTTGGGCAGATCAGCTTGTGACTGGGCTTGACTTTTGCTTGATTTAGGTTTTTTTACACTTTGCGTGGTTTTACCGGTCGAGCAGGAATAATGTTTTCTAAGGCGAAATTCTGTTATTGGTATATCCTTTTATACGCCGTCTGCCTCCCCTAGATACCTCCTCTATCAAGATATTATATGAACAATCAAAAATAAAAATATTTTTTTATTGAACAGAAAATTTTAATTGATTAAATTAAGTATAAACGATAAATAGATTACACAGACCTGGTAGTGAATATGCTCATATGTCAGATGTATTTTCAGATAGTTCACATCATTACAAATGTAAAATGCGAATTTCTTTTTTCTACATGTACTTTCTTAATTTCTCAACATTCTGCAATGTAGTAATTATTGGGATTCACTGTCTGATTTTATTTGTACTACAAACTTTATACTTCCAAAACTTTTTGGGTACTAATTGCATTTTTCTATGCACTGTAAATTTTAACAATTTCTTTATTTTAACTAAAGTATCTTTAAAGGCTTCATGGCCGTATATGTTCACAAAATAAAATAAAAACCACAATTAAGTACTTCCATGAACTAATTGACAATTGATTAAGTGATTATTATTTTTTTAATTATTCTTTAAATATTTTAACTCTTCCTTGTCCCCATCCATCTCTTACCTACTCGTCTCGTTACCTCGTCTCGTTACCACAAGTTTTTCATTGTTAAATCGTATGCCGGAAACCTATTTCAATTGTTCCACTGAATTGTGTGGATGGCTGGAAGAAATTGCCTACTAGCAATAAACCCGCCATTATAATAATACGTTTACAAAAATCGAAAAAATAAATATTTACTTTTTCTTCAAAAACAGTAAAATAATTTTGTGGTGACATTATTAATATAATTAATAAAAATAAATTTAGTTTTCACCATTTTTGTTTTGAAAAATATCAACATGTTTCAGTGCTCATGGCCCCTTCGTCGGGATACAATTGTATACTAACAAATTAAATTCAAAAATAAAGAACAAACAGACATTGAGTTTTATAGGCAAAGATAGCGTGTGTCGCATTTACGTCCAACAGATGGCGCTGTTTTACAAAAAGAGCTTTTTTTTGGCATAGTTATAAATATTTTGTCTCATACCAATATAAAGTTTTTTAACAACTGTCGCATGGCATAGGGGATAGAATAATTAACGAATTGGCTCAATCTACTTGATGAATTTTTCAGAAATGTTTGATTGAAATCAGATACAACTAACAGAAGATAACGCATATATAAAATCCCTGTATTGTATGAGATTGTATCGTAATAATTATACACAAAATATTTAATGGAAGTAGGTTTTCTTATAGGTTTTCTGATCATCATCAAAGAAATATTTGGTAAAATTATAATTTTCCGGAAAAAACTTTTCTTTTTCTTTTTCGGAAAACTTTTTTCTGTAAACGACTTTTATGTGAAATCAAAGAAAATCAATTTTCATGACATCCTTAATAAAAGATGGAGTTTCTGTCGAAATTTACCACTTAAACTGATCACTTCTAAATTTTAATAATATTGGTACGAGGCAAAATATTTAAAAAGTCACTCATTTTTTTTATTTAGCCTTTTTACTTTTTGCATCTCGGAGTACATTCCAAATTTGAGAACCGAAAAGTGTATTTTATAAATTAACAATTAAAATGCCAACTACATATTTTGTTTCTACAATGAATCCGCTTTATTTTATAATCGTAGAAGTATATTGTTTTGTGTTTTATATTGCAATGTAAATCAAATATGAATCTCGCAATAATGTCGTTTAAAACGATAAACTTGGAAGTTCACCGAATGTAATCAAAAAATTTGAATTCGGAAAATGTTAGGTACCTACCTATATCTAAATATTTATCAATAAACGCAGGTAGGTACCTCTTTTTCAAATAATCAGTGCGAATTTGAATGGAACGTTTTGTCAAAATTCAAAGAAATTGTGTAGATTGTAGATCATTAAGAGATGTTGGGCAATCAAACATTAACATTTTTATTTACATAAATAAATATTAGGTACCTATATAAAAACAAAATAAGTATACAAAAACATCTTCGTATTTGAATGCAACGTTGTGCCAAAATTTCAAAGCAATCGGTGAAGAACTTTCAGAGATTAGCGATTTTGTACGAACGAACACTCACATTTTTATTTATATATATTATATAGGATATAATAAATAATTTATTTATTTTAAAATAATTCTTAGATACAAACTTAAAGACCAATTAAAAAAATATAATTTAAAAATATTGATGCCTTCAACGATAAGAAAACAATTTGGTATGATTTTTTTGGCACAGAAAAAAATTAATCGCTTTCGAAATGACACTTCTGTCGCTTAAAAGTTTAGTCAGCCTACTAAAAATATCTAAGAAGCATAAAAACTTGACACCTTTCAATTGAGATTTATTAATTGAAGTTAAGTAGATAGAACATTGGGTTAGTTAAGCCTACTTCATCTGTCAGAGTGACAATAAAAAATCAGTAAAATGATTGTAATTTTCCTTAAAAATACCAATTTTAAGATGGTAAAAAAAGCTTATTTAACTTACGAAGTATAAATGTAGGTACATAATAACAAGACGTGTGAGAGTGAGTGTGTCATGATAAAATTGATGTGTAACATCCCGATGGTGGAACAATGTCGTCTATGAATATGAAAGAAGGATATAAGCAACCAGTTGTGAACTCGGCATTTCGATATTAATGTCATTTGAGACGTGTATTACACTAATAAATAAAGACATCACTTTTGATTATCGACTACGACAGGAGAAATTTAGATCGCTAACTGGAATCTTGTGTGACAAAAATGCCTTAAGCGGGCTACTCAGATACCTGCCGCAGGGGCAATCTAAGGTGCTGCAATCTAATCCCTTATATTGTGATGTTTATAGCCAATACACATCACAACTTTCCCACTTTTACACCCTAAATCAAAGAAAATGTATACCAGACTATTGTTAGACCTGCAATTATGTACGGCTCCGAAATAGCTCGTTGGTATAGTGTTCATGATGCTCGCCTAGTAATCTGGTGGTCGGTGGTTCGAGCTCCATTCCAGGACACCAGCAAGTTAGTCCTATCTTCAATCCGTAAAAGTAAATACAATTAAATAAAAGGATATAAAATAATAGAGAAGTAAAGTAAAATAAACAAAAGAGTACATAAAAGGATACTTACATAAAGGATGCATAAGTACATTAAATGTGCAATAATACATAAATATGAAATATTTTTTTAAGGTGAAAGATTTTGTTGCTCTGAGGCGGCAGTGGATAAGATGCAGCGAGGTTTCATTTCATTTGTCGGTTTTCGATGACTTTTCGATGACTCACGCTACTTGGCATGCGCTGGAATGTTTAATTAAGAATATTTATGAATACTATAAATAAGAATATTGCACATTTATGTATAGTATGGATATCTATGTCTCCTAACCCGGTGGTTGACCTACAAAACAACAAAAGAAAAAAATTTAATTCCTTACGGTAACGCAGGTTGATATCACGGCCGCGTACGCATATTTTCTATCGCGGTTTGCCGAGGGTTTAAAAATACCTATAGTTAGTCCAAACCGCCGGTTACCCAACACGGTAAAGCCATTACTGCGTGACTCTCCCCGCCACGCGAGTTTTACAAATAATAATTTCAAAATTGTCCCTTAAATATCGAAGAAAGCATTTTAGCCGGCATCGTTTCCTTAGAACACATATTTACTGATAAAAATTAAAAAAAGGGCACGATTATATTTGACTTTAGAAATAAAATGTGCCTTTGTATTTACGAAGCTGCTTTTGGAAATAGTCTCCCGCCCACACGGAAGTAGCTCCTATACGAACGGAACGGTAAACAAACTTCCGTGGGGTCAGGAATATTAGAACGATTTGTGTTTTCGGATTATGTACTTTATTACCCACACAGCCTTCGATAATCGTATAAATGATTCGCGTGTGATTCCCGGACCATTGTGTGCGCATTTTCCTTTATAACCGTTTTGAAGTCGAAAGGGAACTCGGAAGGCTTGGAACTTGGAGAAAAATTATAAATATCTTTAAATATAAATAAATCTTTACTGACAAATTATATAATATATGTTCTGGGAACACAATTACTGGATTTTGATTCACATCTCTACATGAGAGAGTACGGGCATTATACTTGGCTTTACCCAACCGAGTTTCTCCAGGGTATGCTTGGCTACAATAGTCTAGAGACTAGAAGGAATGTGTATTTGATTACACATGTTTATCGATTGTTGCGCGGTATGATCGATAATACTGAAATTGAGCATTGGAGAGAGATTGGTTTGTATGTTCCTGATACCTTAGACTTGCCATTTACCTTAGTCATCGTCAGTTAGTCATCGTCATGAGATTTACCTTAGACATCGTCAGCATAGATTGTTTCACATTCCAATATATAGGACCAACCTGTCGACGTACACAATGTTGGAAGAGGTACAGCCATGCTGAACAAAATCGCTTTGGGTATTGATATATTCCATGTGTCTGAAGGGGTTCTTCAAAGCAGGATTCTCCTACACCTTTGACCAGATTACAAATGTATTTTTTAATATATTAGGTCCTTACATATGAAATTGACGTTTTGCCGTACTGGCAAATTTGATCTCAAATATCTTCTCTTTGGTTAGGAATTCCAAATCCAAATTTATACAGCTATTTACTCATGTATTTGTGTTTTGAAAATTATAATTCATTTGTTTTTTCCTCAATTGTTTTTTTCTTTGCGTCACTCAGTTTATAAAATGAAAAACTTGAAATATCGCGTTATTAACGAGTACGAGTTCCACCGTGGTACCAGTGCTGCAGAAACGGTTCGAAGGATTAATGATGTGTATGGCGACGGTGCCGCAAAAGAAAACACAGTGCGTTTTTGGTTCCAACGTTTTCGTTCTGGAAATTTCGAACTGCAGAACAAGCCCCGTGGACGGCCGGAGACCAAAGTTGATAATGAAGAATTGAAGGCTATTGTGGAAGCGGATCCATCGCAAACCACATCCGAGTTAGCTGCAGGCTGCGGTGTTAGTGATAAAACTGTTTTAATCCACTTGAAGCAAATTGGTAAGGTGAAAAAGCTTTAAAGGTGGGTACCTCGCGAATTGAGTGAAGCAAATCAACAAACGCGCGTTGACTGCTGCGTTGCATTACTCAACCGGCACAATAATGAAGGGATTTTAAATCGAATCATTACCTGTGATGAAAAGTGGATCCTGTACGATAATCGGAAGCGCTCATCGCAATGGCTAAACCCTGCCGAACCAGCCAAACCATGCCCCACGCGAAAATTGACTCCAAAAAAGTTACTTGTGAGCGTTTGGTGGACTAGTGCTGGTGTCGTTCACTACAGCTTTCTTAAATCTGGCCAGACGATTACGGCAGATGTCTATTGTCAGCAACTGCAAACCATGATGGAAAGCTAGCTGCTAAACAACCGAGGCTGGTTAATCGCTCTAGGCCACTGCTGCTTCATGATAACGCTAGACCACACACTGCA
>JADDOH010001201.1:0-135536 GCA_016648135.1 Agrypnia vestita
TTAGCGGATTTGACCGCTCTATTACAAATATTTCTATAATTTTTGTAAAAGTTTTGTAAGCCGACATTTAGAGGGTTAAGTTTAGACTATTTGTGTAACACATCTCTCTTATTTATGCAGTTAACTAAACTTTCAGTTATCCAAGATTTCTTAATTTTTTTCCTCGATTTATTTGATATATGTTCTTGATTTTTTTTAATGTGGCTTTGTAGAATATACAGGAATTTTGAATATGATGTATTAGCATCATTAGTCTCGTATACTGGTAACCAAGTTTCTTTTTCCAAGTCTTTTTTTAGCATTTCAAAATTTAGTTTGTGTCGGGGTTTTGTATAAGGTTTTGTATTTATTTTTTGTGTTCCAATATCAATCATTACTGGAAAGTGATCCGTGATAGTAGTTTCACATACAATTCCTTTCACCAAGAATTTGCTTTTAACCATAATATTGTCTAAACATGCGTTACCTCTTGTTGGGTTGCTGATGGCAGGAACGAAACCTTGTTCAGCTAACATGGATAGGTATTCAGATGCATTTGTGGTGGGAGTACTTGCAGTTTTGTCAATGTTTATGTCACCTGCAATGATCATTGTTGGGTTTTTGGCCATTGTGAGTAGCTCTTCAGAAAGAGAATTTGTGAATTCATACGCATTTTGGAAGGACGGTGGTCGATAAATCCCATATATGTAGGTACCATTACACAAATTAATTTTTAAACAATTGGCGTCACTTATATCTGGTTCAGTTACTTCGACATTTAGATTTGCTTTAATGTATGTTACAACACCGTCATTTTGGTTATAATGTTTGGAGGTTTTATGCCCGGTGTATCCTGGTATCGTCTGTATTATGTCTTTATCTTTTAACCAGCATTCCGTAAGAATAATGATTTGAAAGTCTATATTTAGACGATGCAGTAGTACAAGAAGTTCGTCAAAATTATGATTTATGCTTCGTATGTTCATATTTAGAATCTTAAGTGTGCTAGTGCCTCTACAAAATGTTGTTTACAGTTTTCTGGTTGGTCCACAGTTTTAGTGGTAATTGGTTCAAAGGAATCTATTTGGTTTACCAGATCAATTATATTAGCCATTCCATATCTTTCTGTAGTAAATTTGGAGGATTTTTTTTGTTACACCAACATTCTGTACAGGTAAATATATCCGAATCATATTGTGTGCATGATTCAGGTAAGGGGACTATTATAGTTTGCGAAAGAGCGAATGCCTCTATATCTACCGCGAGATTATTAATATTCATCTTTGTCACTCTGATGTCATGGGTACCGATCTGTAAGCTTTTAAAGTGAAAAGGTTTCATTAAGAGTTGGTAGTAAATACCTACATATTTGCAATGTACATGATTGTTACAGGATGCGGGTATATAGGGTAAGTTCATTTTACAGAAGTAGAATTGAATTAAGATATTGCTTAAACTTATTTTTGAAAGAATATTTTGCTATGTAAGTGAAATGATAAAGATTTATTATGAACTGTATTACCTAGGTATATTGTGGTATTACTATCAAGGTAGGTATATATTTTATAAAAAGTATGTGTTGGAAACAAAAATAAAAAGAAGTTTAAGAATGTTTTATGATTGCTTAGAATGATCTTATTGTCGAGTGTGTATCTTTTCAGTTGATATATAATGTTTTTAAATGCGTCAGTGTAATTATGTGTTATTTGACACGACAGAGGAAAGTAATTCAGTATGGTTTTTAGGTTTGTTTTGATATGACAACAAAATTTAATATTTATGAAATATTGGAATAGGTGTCTATGATTTGCCCATTCAGAAAATTTTAATAATTTATGGTTTATTTTGCACATTAGTTGTTTATGGTTAACGCCTTTTGTAAAGACCATAGAAAAGAGAAAGTTTGTATACACCGCGAATCGGCAACTGACATTACAATTTTGACAGGTCCGTCTCCGATTTGATACAAAGAAATGGCTCACCGACATTTTTTCTTGTATATATGCGTCCATTCTTAATCCAAACAAATTTTATATTTTTCTGGATGGCTATCTTCTTTGTTTCCGCTAGTAAAAATTTGCATTTTTTTGTAATGTGCTCGGAGATGTAAATAGGCTTGATTTCTTGGTTATTTTTAAAGATGGAAGTGTTTAGTGAGCGCTCATAACCTTTCGATTGTTTATTGTGAGATTTAACTCTGTCGAGGAATGTATCTCGACAGGTCCGGTTGGTAAATTTCACAATAATCGGGCGTGGAGTCTTTTTTGAGAAGTGCTGCCTCGCCCGTTGTATGGAGAGGATGTCGCTCATCTGACCTTCCCAGTTTATTGTTGAGATAATGGTTTTGACACTGTGAGTGAGATCAGCGGTTGACTCTGCCGAAGTTTCATGGCATCCACGGATTTCGATGTTGGTGGCTAATTGTTGATACTCCTGTTCGTCAAATTTATTTTCCAAGTATTCTATTCTTTTAACTAATTCAGATTGCTTTTGTTGAACTTTTTCTATCTGATTGCATCTAGACTCGATGACAGTAATTTTTGTCTTCAGGTCTTCATATTGGTTGCTTACAAATTGTATAGCCTGGAGGATGCTGGTATTTTGATCTGAAATTTGTTTCCATTGCTTGTGGTTTTCAGAAAGTTTACTCTCTAGATAATCGATTAAGGAGGATCGCAGCCCCTCTATGTTACTATTGTAGAGTGCAAATGAGTTGGCATCGATGGTGATAAGTGATGTATCATTAGCTTTAGGGGATGGATTGATAATCGGAGGCTCCCCAGATTGTTTTCTATCACTTTTATCTTTTTTGCAAGGCGGGCAAATCCATGATTCTATGTTTTTTGTCGACATCTTTTTAAAATTTTCTTTGGAGATATTTATACAATCTGTGTGGTAATAACTTGAGCATTTTTTGCAACGAATTGTCTGTTTAATATTTGTTACTGTGCACATACATTGATTGCAGACAGCCATTTCTGGATTCATTAGCTGTTACAATTTAAATAAGGTTAATCTTTTGAAATTTACCTTTGTTAGTAGGTATGTGTCAAACTGCACAGCTGGTTTTGACAGGTCAGTAATGTTTTTCAAAGAATAGATGTTTTAGTTGTACACTTCACTGGCATAGTATTTGGAGCTTAAGTTACTTTAATACTGTTCTGTTTAATAGCGTTTTAGGTCACTTTTATTATTTAATTTTACTTTATTTGTAATTTTTTTACGAAGAATAAAAGTTATGATACTGTAGGTAGTACGGGAAACGGAAGAGGCCTTAATAATAATATTAAGGAAATATTATTAGAAACTTAATAATAATATTTATAAAAAATTAATTTATTTCAAATTTCATTAAAAATAAACATGGAGTTCTACAAACTAAACAGAAAAACCATAAATAATATAAAATAAACACATGAAATTTCAATATCAAATTCAGGTCAAGTACAATACTCACATATTACAAAATGTAAATTCTCAATAGAACACGTGAAATTCAAGAAGTCAATGTGCAAGTCAACAACTCCCGTCTGAGAGGGATAGCGGAGATTAGAATTTACATATCAATAAAATGTAGGTACATCACGAAAAATCACATGCACACTTCTTGGACATACAAAAATTGTAAGTAGTCAAAAAGGCACGTGAAATTTAATTTTTAAACACTTCAGGTAAGCTCTCGACGAATACATTTAGATATACTACCTACAAGATGGAGAAAAGTTGTATCTCAACACAGGGAAGATATAAATTATCGAACAAGGCTCGTCGGCAGATGAGTTATACAATTGAATGATGTAATTTAAAAACGTTATGAGTCACACTTTTTCCAAAAATTAGTTAAGTATGCAAATATCTTCAGAATACCTCCATACGCAAATCTGATAGAAAAATTTCTATGTTTACATGTTTTTAAAGCATTTTAGAGCATTGCAAAAATGAATGTAGTTCGAAAACGTTACGAGTCCTGGACTTGCTACGTTTTCGAACTACTCGCCGCGTATGACGGCAGATTCTAATTGGCGGACAGTGACAGTTGACGGTGTAAATGTGACGAAAATATTAATTTACATCCCAAAAAAAAAAGAATGAAAGGTATACTAAATAATGAAAATTATAAATCTAAAATTATAAAATAAATCTTGCAGCATATAAACCATGTACTCATAAATAAAATGCAAGTGGGTACGTATTTTACACATGTATTTTGCTCATGCTTATATAACATGAAGAGCAAGTGTATACCTACTCCAGAACAATACGAATATTTAATAGAAAAGGCAACGCAATCTCGAAATTTTACTGTGCAACGAGTAAAAAATGAGGGGGTCATTGACTTCAAGAATTCTTGGCCACATTTAAAAAAAAAAACTTTTCTTTCTACAGAATCTTTAGGAAAAAATCCTTCCAGGAAGTAAAATGTCCTTCAATATACCGCTTTTTTCAGAGTTTATATACGATTCTTCAAAGTCGGGATATGTGCAGTGTTCAACATTATTATAGGAGGATTTATTAATCACACATATTATTTGAGAAAAAGGATTCTATCTACCTCCAGTACCTTATTCCCTGCAGAATAAATACGAAGAAAATATATGATATTCGAAAATTCATCTAATACCTACATACCTACCATCAGAACATTTAATTTTTTACCATGAAATATTAGATTGATGTTAAATATATAGAAATAGATTAGAGGCCCTGTGGGCGGCTGTATGGGCCGCTGCGCGGCATGTAGTGGCCGATACACGGCCATTGGTTTTTACAATTGGCTATCGTCCATTGCCTACTACTACTACTAGGCCCTGCGTTCAATTATGGTGGCGTTTTGCGACAAATTCAAGTGATGTCACAATACATCTACGTGGTTTTCTCAAGCATCAGAATTTCGAGAACGCAATATTTATTATGCTAATACAAAGACATTTCTATTACTTAAGTACCAACCTACCCGATATTGACATATTTGCTATTTTCACTCCCAAAAAAATCGGAATCTTTTTTAAATTTCGTCTAATTACATCTATTAAAAATTTAATTTACGAATTACCACCTATTTTAGAATTAAAGGGGTAAATCTATTTTAAAATTAACATTTGGGACTAATTTTTATTTAAAAATGTCGAATTATAGGGAATTTCAAATTATCGGGGTTCAAATTAACGAAATTTTACTGTATATTAGAAAACTGATACACGCTTTATATGTATGTTCACTTAGAGTTTTTAAAGATAATTAAAAACTCTGATAATTATAGAATGCATTTCATTAAATATGCTTTTGACTTCTAGATTCACTTCACATTCAATTCAGAATGTATATGCGGTACTGTTGAATAAAAAGATTCTGATTATCATCATCTTCAATGATATCAGTGTCGTTGATGATGATGATAACATCGTACGATGATGATGATAATGTCATATGTAATTTGAAACTACCAGCTGCATCTGATAATAACAACACTCATCCCCCAGTCAAAGATTTCAGTGTGAATGGCCAATTGACAGAAGTTAGTAAGACACCAATTTTGCCAATTTCGAAGCATCACAATTTCTTCTCCATTAAAAAAGAACGCGTTACGAATTAGTATGTGCAAGCCATGCGTACTTACGACTCTCACTGTGTTGGTGATAACGGGTATAAACACCAACACACGGCACGGCTTACACATACTAATTCGATTGTTTTTCTTAAGTGGAAAGGGGTCTAGGTCTAACATATCACTTAAATGTGATTCGTTATAAGTGTTTGAAAGACTGAAAAATTAGAAACGATTTTTTATTTTTAAATCCTTAATTTTTTTTGTTATGTGAAGAAAGGCAGGAGTAAATGTGAATATAAATAAATAGTTAGAATACGACCGATGGTCATACATTCAACAATCGGTGGTATATATGCGTGAATTAACTGCTGCGTGATACAATCTTTATTTACCTTCGTTACTTTCAGAAGTGATGAAGAATTACAGATACGTAATTTGAAACTACCAGCTGCATCTGATAAAAACAACACTCATCCCCCAGTCAAAGACCGTATTGTGCGTTAATGTCATTACCTACGTTGCACTAAAAAGCATCTGTAGACTTTTTTCCACTTAAGAAAAACATCAAAAATTGCTTTTCAAGGGCGGATTGCTCAATTTTAAGAAAGAAAAACATATATTCAAGAACACATTCATATTTGTGAAGTTGTAATTTTTCAGAACAAAGTTCTGTGAAATATTTAATAACCAAATTAATTAATCAATTAGAAAGACATACAGAAAAAAGTGGATTGCTCTATGGACAAAAATAAAAATTAATCAATTAATAAAAATAAGAACTACATATAAGGTCGATATATTCACGGAAACATAGAGGGTTGCTATAGCTTAGTGGTCAGAGCACCGGCCCCGGAAAGGAGGTGACCTGGGTTCGAATCCCAGTAGTAACCTAATATTTTTTCGTGAATTAGATTTTTCTGTATGTCTTTCTAATTGATTAATTAATTTGGTTATTAAATATTTCACAGAACTTTGTTCTGAAAAATTACAACTTCACAAATATGAATGTGTTCTTGAATATATAATATCTGTTGTATAAATGTATGTCCAAATAAAAATGAATTATTCAATTAATCATGGCGTCCATCTAGCGGTGGCATTGCAAAGTAATTTCAACTACCGTATCAAAAAAGTGGATTGCTCTATGGACAAAAATAAAAATTAATCAATTAATAAAAATAAGAACTACATATAAGGTCGATATATTCACGGAAACATAGAGGGTTGCTATAGCTTAGTGGTCAGAGCACCGGCCCCGGAAAGGAGGTGACCTGGGTTCGAATCCCAGTAGTAACCTAATATTTTTTCGTGAATTAGATTTTTCTGTATGTCTTTCTAATTGATTAATTAATTTGGTTATTAAAGAAAAACAATCGAATTAGTAGGTATGTGCAAGCCATGCGTACGACTCACGTTGTTTCACTGTGTTCGTAATTACGGGTATAGGTAAACACCAAAATATGGCACGGCTTACACATACTAATTCGATTATCTTTCTTAAGTGGAAAAATGTAATTCGTTTTAAGTGTTTGAAAGACTGAATTTTTATTTTTGTTGTGTGAAAAAAGGTAGGAGTACCTAAATAAATAAATAGTTAGATCATACATTCAACAATCGCTGGTATATATGCGTGAATTAACTGCCGCATGATATAATTCACACGAAATTTTTAAAGAATGTCAGGATTTTGAACTTCAATCATTCCTACAACACATTGGTCTTAACCTAGAAACAAATTGGATTTTGAACTTCAAAAGACGCAAAAACTTAACCTAGAAACAGTACTTAAGGTAGCGTGTGTGTTTTAACCTCACAATTTAGGTAAAGATGTATCCTCAAAATTAATATTCACGATATTAAGATTAATCTAGGTGCACATCTGAACACCGTTAAGGTCAATAATTTCACCCGTTTCACCTGTCAAACGGCCGATATGTCAAAATTCAATTTCGATATCACTTGCCAGGAGTAAAAATACAATTGATTGACGAAAATGTGGTATTTCGTTGTTACTACTACATATTAAATTATATCTAAATGTATTTTAAAGTGATCTGTAAAACTCAGAAAATATATTTTTTTAATGTACTCTAAAATGTTTTTTTTTAACTGGCAACAGAAATCATCCACTTACCGCAACATCATTTTTGGCGTAATTAATATATAGATTTTGAAAACATCTGTGCGTATTCTTTTCTTTTCCCCAGTGCAGTGAGTATTTATGGCTGGTGGTACCGTGACCCGTTCAGCTACGTTTTTCTGAGGATGGCTGACGTGAGAGATGGCGATGGGCCTTCACATACTTATGTATGTATCGGTATTCGTTAATTTTTTTGATGCTTAACCACTTCGAAATACCCTATATTTTAGTTTTACGAGATCAAAAACTAACATCAACGTGAAAAAGTTTGTGAAATAAATAGTAAATATTTAAATACTTAGGCAATCTATTTGCTAAATACTTTATTATTATTTTAATTTTAAATTTTATACAAGAGGCTCGCCTCTATTCAATTGTGTAAACATGACGCCATAATTAGCCATTATACCGACCAAAGCAAAAATACACGAATAATCGTATGGAAAGATATTAAACAATTTAACTCCAGGATTTCGGATGGCTAAGGAATTCTGCAGGCTGTTGAGATCCCTTTTTTCTTGAGTACCTGCAATAATAAAGTGTTTATTTAGCCTTGGATAAATATCTTAATAGATGTACATAAAATATTCAAAAGATAATACGATACTGTAGTTAAAATGGAGAAAAAAAACTAAAATATGATTGAATAAAATTATTTTAATATTCATTATCTTGTTTATTTAATGAGAAACCTGGAATTCTTTAGAATAAGCCAGCATACTAATAACGTTGGTTATTTGTCTCCCGTCACAAGATTATGTCGCACGTACAATATGTATTGTGCTGACCCTAACATTTATGCTGATATTCTTGCAGATATCTTAACACGGTTCAAAAATTCACTCATAGACTCTAGAAAAAACATCCATTTCCTATGACCTGAACCTATAGATCCATTAATTTATTTACATATTCTTATATGATCACACTACATTAAAACACTAAATATATAATATACATAATTCATGTTGCTAAAGCGTGCCGAAGACACTTGAAATTGGGATAATGGGCAGTGTCGTAATTAATAATATTTTATTATTAGAGTGTCATGTACTCATTATCCTGTTAGTGTCTCTAATAACTATATAAAAAACAATGTTAAAAATTTGAAAAAACAAATTTCTATACTTTGTAACTATATATAGAAAAACTAACTATTTTATAGATAGTTTAAGTTACTTTCGTCAAACGGCTCTAGGCGAGCGCTCATCATTTAGACACTCTCTGAAAGTCTCTTTCCTGTTCTCGAGGGTTCTAGAGGAGTGTATACAGCCTGTATAATATTTGAAGTTGGAGGTAGGGGCGCTCAATGCATATGTATAATCAAAAAGTAATACGTAAATGGAACTTCTGGAAATGAAATGAAGTAAAAAGATTAATTTACTTAAACATGAATTTTTTTTTATGGCTATATGTGCATTAATAACAGTGAACAAAATTAACATAGGGGCTGCATACATTTATATACCTAATACATTCTAAATTTAAATGAGCAATCGCGGTGTGTCTAAATGTTTGAGTTATTTAATCACACTTAAATTTGATTTAAGCTTTTGTTCCGCACAGGAACACGCAAAAGATAGCATGGTTCCACGTGCCCAAACTCGAAGAAACGTACCGAAAGTTTCAGATGGCAAAGTCGTATAAAACCAATCTAGAAACGCCGGTGTAGTAGAGGTTGTCTTAAAAGGGCCAAAGAAGATCCAGAGAAAGTCCAAGTAGTCAGCAGGGTCGTTGTAGGTAGAGAGAAATGAAAGACTGGTAAAAGTGGTCCGATAGGCTCTTAAAGCACCTTTAGGAGTACTGAATTGCTCGCCGTTATGAAATTCTTTATATAGCCAAATTACAAAATCCCCTCCATAACTCCATCGTAAAACAATCAGCCAATCACAAGGCTTGCTTTGCCGATTTCAGCGCTCGCGCCATCTCTGAGTGAATTTTGGTACTAATTAGTCTGACGATTGGCTGCGGAGATTGGCAGAAAGCACTTTGCTCCGACATAAAAAATCGTAAAAATGGTTTCATCGTCTTTTTGAGACGTAAATCATGTTAATTTATACAAAACTAAACCTTGCTGATAATCTAACATAGTCTATGGGACCCGCAAGGTAGTATTAACAGAGTTATTACTGTTATGTACCGAGTGCAATCGGCTCGTTACATTAAATTCAATA
The DNA here is from genome assembly GCA_016648135.1 of Agrypnia vestita. NCBI lineage: Eukaryota > Metazoa > Arthropoda > Insecta > Trichoptera > Phryganeidae > Agrypnia > Agrypnia vestita. The sequence continues at coordinate 9,842 of JADDOH010001201.1, forward strand.
AAAAATAGTTCTTAAGTAGATACATGAATTGTTGTGTAACAATTACGAAGTATATTTTATAAGGCGTCTTTTGACTATAGTTTGATAAGTGAACAATTAATATTATGTCAGTTATAAACAATTTTATCAAACAAAATTCCCCCTACGTTTCTGATGTAATTTGTAGTCGTAAATATATATTTTTTGTATAGATATTTACTGGAAGAATACAATAAAGAAAGTTTTAGTTTAATTGGACTGCTGTAGCGGCCAATATTCGATTTTGACTGAAAGTCATCTTTTTCGGCACGGTATCGCTCGGCCGGTGGGGTTGCTATCAGCGATTGTGCTCATGTTGAGCGTAAAGGGTCTGTTTCAGGGCCACTATTTTTAATTTCCCTTTTTATGTTTTCTATGCGTTTCTTGACTTTTCCTGTGTTTTTAATAAAAATTATTTTTTGAAGAATTTTTTAATGTTTAATTTATATTTTGTGTGTACGGTGCTCCACGCACTGTTTAGTAATGATGCTCCTCCGCCAGTCTACGTCCAGTCGGTCTTGTGCGACAAGACTGATTTTACGGGCTGGGTACCCGTAAATTAGATGCAAGCGATATGGGGAACGCTCAGTCTGCAGCCTGCCGCCCCACTTTAATCTTCGGAATACCAGCCGGGCGCACCCATTTGGCTGGTTCTCGGAGATGTATTGACCATACCAGTCTAAATTATCACGCCTCGTGAGCGGGTCACATTCCAGAAATATTTGGAAAATATTTCGATTTCCATACTGACCATATATCAGTCAGAAATGCCGCGAACGGCCGATTGCTTCGAAAAGCGCATCATCTATCGCTTTGCAAGCGATTTACTCTCTTTATTAAAAAATAAAAGATGTGACAAAAATCCATAAATATTACATTGAATATGTCAATATTTAAATCTATAATAATAAACATTATTCATAGAGTCCAAAAAATAGTGTGTCACATAAAGTCTTTTATTTCATCTGTTTACATAAACATACACAACTGGCATTGTTTCGTGATAACGCCACCGTTCCACGGCGATCGTGTCGAACTTCTGATTCCTGTCCGAAACAGCTGTCTTCCGATGCAATATGGATTATTACAAGCATTAGTACAAGGATTAGTACAAGCAGTTATCAATTAGCAATTATCTTAGACTATTTATAGTGGGTTTTTAAAAAAATCATATTTTTAACATTATACAAAATAATAAATGGCGATACTAACCAAGCTTACAATTCATCAGCAGTTTGATAACTATTGTTTTGGTGTTCCTTATTTCACACGCCAGTTCTTCGCAGAACGAAGTTACTCCAAGTAAGCTGAGCAAGTTATGAAGCATCCATGATAAGCGAACACATGTGAATGTAGTTGACGTCTAAATAAAAATAAAAAGTTAAATAAATTAACATTCAATCCAGTCATATCTCTCGACACACATATAATATCAGCAAAACCTTTATAATAGGTAGGAAGAAATTTGTCGTCATTATGTGGTACTATTTAATACGATAACTATGATAGTTGAGTACACTCATAGCGATTCAAGAAAAAACTATCTTACCGAATTAACAATTAAGGGCACCACAGCAATGAATTGCAACAAAGTTAATAAGAATCCATGGAGAATCTGAAATGGTAAGAAGAATACAAAAATATGATGAACGTTATATTATAACGATTCTAAAATAATTTCGTGTTTTAAAGAGATCGAAACATTTTAAATTTTCTTTCCGAGTCTTCAAATGAATACTAGATTCATGTTATAAAAATATATGGGGAAGAGTAGCTTGTTGGTCTTTTGGTTAGGACTCTCGCTTCGTGATCCAAAATCCAAAGGTCGCGGGTTCGAATCTCACTTCAGATCAGCGAGTTAGTCCTATTTTCGTAGCACAAGCGTTTAGCTTAGAAAATAGTAAGAATATTGATGTGACACGTATTCCGAGTTCGCATCATTTCACGTTATTATTATGGCTTTTCGCATCAATTTTTTAGATATATTTATTTATTGTAATATATCTGGATGACGTCTGTCTGATTTCAAATTTTTTATGAATACATTTGTGGAAATTTATTTTAATTAACTTTTTTTTTGAAAAATGAATAAAACATAACGTTGTTCCCTTCCCACTGTTACACTTTAATTAATTATAATTATAACGTTTTCGGTGCGTATTGCACCTTTTTTAAATAGGCTAAAATATTTTAAGACTTGGTGGTATTGGCTACCTGCTCGGAAGAGGCGGGAGTATATAGGAGTGGGGTGGAGGAGTTAAGTTAACTCTATATTAGATTATACTTACGGCAATGCTATAAAGAAAGTTGATAGATTCCACAATGTTCATTAGTTTGTTAAAAATAGCTAAAATGGAATTAGTTGTCAATGATCTTTCAGTTTCCAGTACATTTGTTATATTATGCTTTACAAGGAACATGAATGCATTCCCATTAAAATTACAAACGACGGCGTAGTTGAACTTTGTACATAAGTTTTTGTTAAAAAATCGCACATACGAAGTGACTGTGTTCACAAGAACGTAGAACTGATAAAGTGTAAAATCTATAATCAAAATGCAATAAAACATCCAACCAAAATACACCATCCTGGATCCAAATGGTCTGCCGTAGATCCGATAAATAAACGTGAATACAACATGGAGGACAACACTCAAGTGGTAAGGTAACCACAAAAAACTATATTTTTTAAAGCTTTTCATACACGGATTCATTCTTTCAATTGCATCGAAGGTTCTCAGGACTTTGACCATTCTTTTTGAATTAAAGAACGCGTTCATTATCCATAGCAGCATAGCGCTCGTCACCGATACACAGTTCAAAGCCAGCACTGTAACATTCACCAAAAGTGTGGAACTCGCCGCATCTTTTCGAACCTTGTTAACATTACCAGCTCCAAATATTACTGTCAATATTGCCAAAATAATGGCGTAACATCTTGCCCAGTTATCGATAACTGACACACAATTTTTGCGAGTGTTGAACATCTTCATCCCTGTGACCGAGTCAATTATCTTATTTGGTTGCATTTTGTCTAAAATGACTTTGCCAAAGTATAATGGGTAGTACTTTTTACTTTTAAGTGTTTTCCCCATTATTTTTGACGATACGATGTATCTTAATTATAATAATGAATTTTGCCGAAAGGCACAACTCTGGCAGTCCAAGAAAATGAACTGAATTTTTTCAGTATGTAAGCTTGACTATAGTGCGTAATCAGTAAAATGTATTTAGTCTCTTAAATGACGAAATGGTAATGATTAAATGGTAATTGAGACGGAGGTGATTAATGATTCATAGTTTAAGCCTTTTTTACTTTAATTTACCGATCATAAATGTTTAGGAATAATGGCTTCTTTATTGATTAAAAATTGTCGTTCGTTACATGTATATTACGAGCACTTTAATAACTATAGGGAAGAGGCGTACAAAAGACATACTAGTTATAAAATCAGTCATCAAATCTTTATTTATTATTGATATTGAACATTTTAATTAGCAATGTATTCTTTGGTTCATTACCTAATTAGAATTATAGAGATCAATCAACTAAATACAAAAACAATAGAATTACTAAACATTTTTAAAAACTTGAACAAAAACCGTTTTGTCCACCCTAGGTGGGTAAAATGACACACGTGGGATGGACAAAATGACATACCAAATTTGTAACAATAATCAGTCGATTACATGCATAGTTCACACGTAAAACGTTATTTCTTTTTCGGAACATCTGAACATGAAGCATGGGCCCATTTCTTACAGGTCAAACACATTACCCTTTGGTATAATATATATTTGGCATAAACCTTTTGGCTTGGACCTGGAGTAAACGTCATTGCAATAAATACAAGCACAATCTTTATCATCATCCCCGACTTCAGAATGAGTTTATAAGGAAGAGAAATCATTTTCACTGTCGGATCTAAAATTCAAATATTTTGAGATCTTTCGCGTGTTTTTCTTTAAAACAGATGGAGGAGCGGATTTTGCTTTTGATTCTTTTATATTTGGCGTTGAGGTTAATAATAATACTGTTGGTTTCTTACGTGGTTTTCTTTTTCCTTGTCCTGCCACATACATTCATTTCGGCACTGCAGATAACACGCTGACTGGAACATTAATATTAATGTCTCGGAGTATATTGGATGTTGTGAGTGTCGTAGAATTTCATATTCATACGATCTGTATCTGTATATTGGGCTGACAAAAGTGGACGTACATTGCTTGATGTGCTTGCAATTAAAAGCGTACCAAATTTGATGCTTTCACCTGAGCTGGACATGCTGTGGGTATGCATAGTTTTTCTGCTGCCGTTGAAACTTCTTCAGTCTCTACATAAAAAAATGGTGGGTCAAATGACATAGTATGCCATTTTACCCGAACAATATGTACGCTATTTTGTCCGCCTAATAGCCTTCAAATTTAGAAAACAATAGCTGAAAGTGTATGTAGAATTTTGAGTTACCAAAAGTTTGTCGAAGTAATTTAATCTATTTGTAATTAAATTACGACAATCACAAACAAATCTGCTTGAAACTCGTCACTGCAAAAATTAAACAAACGCACGTCCGCACGCGCCATCACAGGTTACGACCTGTTACTAAGTGGTTCTTTAGAGGAATGCATGACAAAGTTTACGTTAGCGGTTTCGGAGAAAAGTAGGTGTGCCATTTGACCCGCCTATGTCATTATGTACGCCTCTCCCCTATACATTCAAAGCGCTTATGAGGCCAGTGCTCACGTACGCAGCTGAGACATGGGTACTAATTAAGAGGAATGAGCGAGCACTGGACGTTTTTGAAAAGAAATTTTTGAGGCGTATCTTCGGACCGGTTCTAGAAAATGAAGTTTGGCGCAGACGTTACAACAATGAGCTCTATACTCTGTTTAAGGAGCCAAACGTCACAAAATTTATTAAACTGGGAAGACTTCGGTGTCCAGGTCATGTGGAGAGAATGACCGAGCATCGAGCACCAAAGTCCCTGCTGAACTCAAGGCCAATAGGGCGAACGAGCTTAGGAAGGCCAAAATTAAGATGGAGTGATAAAGTACTCAAAGAAATCTCTGCCTTGGAGCTTCGGAACTGCAGAGAGCTGGCAATAAACCGAGATGAGTAGAGGAAGATTCTTAAGGAGGCCAAGACCCACCAAGGGTTGTAGTGCCAAGAGTGATGATGATGGTGATACATACATAAGAAACAAGGTACACCATCTAATATAAATATAATAATTACGTTGTGTGTCATCTATACCGTCTGTCTATCGGTCCGCAATATCCGTAGCTTGCTGGAATTAAAACATTAGATAATTATAATTAGAGTATGACACGCAATCAGCGGGCGGTCCATAAAATAGGCAAGGGTCGCCGCAAAGGCCTTGACATTTTTATATTATTACTTTATTATGCTTAGTTTTAGGTTTAAGAGAAATAAGTCAAATTAAAAAAAATAAACGGTTTTCCATTCCTGAGTGTTCAGCTTCAAAATCCCTCAATTATAATGTCCCGTGATTTTTCTCAAGTATACGGCTATATATAATATTCCTGCTATCAGTAATATATGATATTGGAGTGTCTGTGGAAAGGGCGAAAGAGAGAGCGAACCAGAATGGGCTAGAAAGGGGATAAAAGAGCGGCCGGGTCCGCGTGAAAGGTAGGTGATAGAGCCACCGCGCTATACGATTCGCCCGCCATAGTATATATCGTACATTGTATAAAGTACTCCAATAAAAGCTGTGTAATAATCCCGAGTATTATTGAAAACCATCCACCGTAAGAAGATAAATTTCGAAGGTTTGTCTGAAATTAGGCTGGAATTACAACAACACTGATGATGACTAGTCTGGTGTGACACGTCAATCAGCGCGCGGCTCAGGTAACATGCGAGGGTCGCTATGAATTATTATTATGTTCCGTGATTATGTACGGGCTCACGGCTATTAAAAGTATTTTTTTAAATGTATAATAGTTCGTTTGCACGACTCTACAAGCGATACTGTCCACAAGATCAAATTGCAATGATATTTTAACATCTCTCATTTAAAAATCTGTAACCTGAGTAAAAGCTACCATATTTATTATTTTTATGGAAAAATTATGATTTTATTATATTGTCACGGGTTACGTCTGCGGGACGCAAACGAAAATACTGGAAATTAATTGGCGATTTATTAATTAGTAATTATTTAATTATTAAACGGGCAAACTCACATTACCTACACTAATTAATCCAATACACCATTCTTTAAATCACACTATTTCGCAATTTATCACTCGTATTTAAACTCTTTATTATCGCTGGGAACACTTATTTATTTCGCCACTTACGTACGAACTCGATCGATTATTTCGCTCGATATTTGTCACTGAACTTCTACGACTGGGCACTCCGTCTCGCGCTTATTTTGCATCGATCGAAATGTCAAAAAAAAAGCAAGACCGTGGCCTGAATCCACTATCTGCTGGTTTTTCGAACACTCGAGAAGGTTCTTTTCCTTTCTAGTGTTTAGGAGAAGGTTCCCATCACTTCTAGCCTTTTACAGGCATCTCCCGATTTTTTAGATGATTGTAGGCTGTTCTAGAAGGTACTAGAGGCTTCTAATCTAATTGTCTTAAGGCGATCTGTACGAAATATCTTTTTGACATCTCGTTACAGTATTTGACAAGGGCCGCCGCTTTCTTTCAAAATTGCTTGTATTAAGGTAGACATATTACTAGCTAAATAATTTTATGATAAAACTCGAATGTTTGTATTTTAATTAAGATAAATTATAGAGTCTTGTGTGAAACGAAGACATTTGTATGGAAAACGTGCATGGGAGTCTTTGTGTTCCAGTATTTGTGTTCTCAGGACATATAAATAAAAATATAGTTAAAATTAAATTATTATCCATTTCACCCGGTAAAAGTTTGTATCAATACCTATACTTCAACTCGTTTTTCAAAATTTTGTGTTTTTGATTAATGATAGCAGCCATTTATTATTTATTATCTAATTCGGTCGACAACATTTGACGATAAATCATCAATTTATCAGAAACAATACCAAGAAACATTCAAATATTGATCAAATTTGAAGCACACTTGAACAATAATTCAAAAATGTTTAGTATTGGCACCGTGCACTCGTCAGTAGCGATGGCTTCTAAAAATTTGAAACCAAAAAACAATATGGACCCTCACGCCAGCGAAATAGCTGACGGCTTCCTGTTCGCCAAGAAAACGGAACCTTTGAATTTAGTCCATTTAATTTGTGGACAAAGAAGTTATAAGATGGCCGGTTCGCGTTTCACGAAACAAAACTTGTGGATGAAAATTTATCGGATAATTCTAATTATTTTTTCAATTATGTCATGTTCTATAATACTGGAGGAATCTGGCTTGTCCATGATAGGAACCATAGCCAATATATTGATGCACCTTACTGGTGCACTAAGCGTTTCTGTAAGTTGGTTCTTGAATTTCAGCTCGAGAACCACGATAAAAATATTTAAAAACTTTGATATGATCGAAGGTGCTTTCCCGAAACTCAACGGATTCGTACACAACTCTAATATGTTAAATATCGGTGTGCATCTATTTTTCATAATATTTTTCGTGATTCAAGTTACGCCTTATTTAATACACAGTGATAGTGTTTACACGAGAATTTTTTATTCTTGGCTCATCATTTCAAGCGTATCACAGGAATTTTCAATCTACAAAATTTGCGTATTAATGAACATCATTAGTTCTTACGCAAACGTTCTGAATTGCTCTATTTACAAGATCTACAAGAAGTCGGAAGATCATTTCAGGTTCAGAGATCCGTTCATGTTTCTGCTGAAAAACAAGATCTTACGATACGCTGCTGTGGATAATTCTGAACAATTCCAGTTCAGGCAGCCAAAGATTGACACTTTGATGAGAGCGTACGATCGATTGTTGGACAACTTGGAGCTGATAAACAGTGAATATAATATTATTGTAAGTGATAATTCATTAGTATATTACTAGCCGTAAACCCGTAAAAATCACCGGACATAATCCCATTATAACAATTTCGTTGTCTGTCCGTCTGTCTGAATGTCTGTAATTTCATCGAATTCACGGCTAAAAAAACGAAATTAAACAACCGGAGATGGAGATTGTATGATTTATCAATCAATCTTGCTTAAGATTATATCACCATCCTGAAAAGTACCGCTCCTAACATGGAGTAAATGTAGCAGCCAAATATTTTTCGTGGATTTGATTTATCTGTATCTTTCTAATTAATTAATTAATTTTGTTTAAAAAAAATCAAATTAAATATATTGGAAGCGACAATATCTTCTAAAAAAAATGGTCGATTCTGATTTTCACAGCATTTTATCTATCTTGATTGAAAAATATTCATTATTATTAATATTTTAAATATTACAAGCATTAACTCTTTGTATTCACTTTAACAAAATGTTAATTTTAAATTGAAAATTGAAAATAAACACTTGAATACATTTTAACAAAATATTGGTAATGTTAGTATCTAAATATTATATAAAAGGTGTCTCAAAGCTAGTAGAAAAAACTTTACAAGTGGATTCTTGCCTTGATAATGAGTTGAAAATGTGAAAGCAACCATGGCTTAATATCAACAGTTATAAAGATATGCAATATCAAAATTTGCATTTTTTTCTGACTTATTTTTGCAAAAGGTTGAACTATCATTACAATAACTTATATTGATTATACACAATTCATTCGCATCAATACAACTCAAATAAAATGATAAAAACCTTGTAAAAAAATCTATTTTAAATTTTTTCAGGTTTTTATTATTTTATTTGACCGGAAGCGAATGAAGTTTTCATCATCGATGTGAGTTACTGTAATGATAGTTCAACTTTTTGCAAAAAATAAGTCTTTGATATTGCATACCTCTATGACTGTTGATATTAGGTCATGGCTGCTTGAATATTTTCGCTTCGTTATCAAGGTAGGAATCCACCTGTAAAGCATTTGCTACTAGCTATGAGACATTGTATATACTTTAACGACTTACTGAGATTTTAGTCAGTCGGTTTCGAGGCGTACCCGTCTTTTCGTCAGGACAACCACTACACCAGCATGCAAATAGTATTTATGTTAAATTAAATGTTAATTGCATGCTGGTGTAGTGGTTGTCCTGACAAGAGATGGGCGCCGGTAGACAAAAAACTCAGTAGGTAGGTGATTACATACTAAGATAACAAAAATTTTGTTGAAATGTATTCAAGTGTTAAGCTAATTTTCATCTTCTTTAACATTTCAGCTGCTTTTGGAACCATTACCGTTCATCCTTCATATGATCACTGGGATATCGCAGGTCATGAAAATGGTAAGTGTCTACGTATATAGTACGTCTCGTCTATAGTACGTCTCGTTTATTTTTTATTTTTATTTTCGTCAATTAAGTGTTGGGATAAAGATTTTACATCCCAATATTCCTAAAATTGTGGAAACTTGATTCCCTTTAACTAATTAAACGATAAGCGTACTGACAATGTGTTGGTGGATGGAGAATTTCATAAAAATTCTCGGATTAACAGCTGTATGCGAATGTGTCCTGGACGAATTAAATAATACAAAGCGGATAATTGGAAAATCGATAATTTTTCCGAGATCTACAGGCAAGTATTCAAGATATAACAGAAAAACATATTTTTATATTATGTATTACTAGAATTTTAGTGCAACAGCTAATTCTATTAAGCACAATACTTTCTGTCTAGTATTTACCTTAACCAAATCTTATCTATCCTTTCTATAATACTTGACCTCCTTATCAAAGCTCGGAAAATTAAAATACGAGTAATTAAAAAAAAACATTTTTAACACCCGAAAATGCAACTCTTTAAGTCACTTAAAATTCACTTCACTATAAAACTTTACAGTAGAATAGCAATTATTTTTTAAATAATACTTCATTGAAAAATATGGCAACACATCATTACATGACCAGAACCACCACAAAAAAATAAAAAATAACATTTGGACAAAGACAATTCCTTTACCTAGCACCTAACACCCAAACTTTAGAATATTTAAGATACCAAAAAAAAGAAAAAGGTATTTGATATTTTTCATTTTAATGGAAATACGTAGGTTATTCTGGCTCTCAAAAATTAAGTGAAAAGAATTTATATAAGTAAGAAGTAAGAATATCCAGTAAGTCACATTGTGTAAAAAAAAGAGGGGTAAAATGTTTTATGCATAGGTATTTATGTTGTTTTGGCTCGCAATCACAATGAACTTGAGACATTGAAAATGTTAATTTCTGTTAAATACTTATAAGATTATTATTATGAGTACGGAATATAGTGTTGTATGAACAAAAATTTATTTGTCATTTTAGCCTAAAATGGATTCGAGACACTTCGGCTCTCAAGAGAAGTTTATTACAGACATAATTTACTATTGAGATGTATTTTAACTTTATATAGATTTAAATGATTTTTTGATTACAGATCATGAGGAAATGCGCCAGCTACAGAGATTCTACGACTATATGAACAACCGCAAGCCGCAGATTACTGTTTGTCGCATGTTCTCTTTGAACTTCGCCTACGTCTGCACCGTGGTGGGCGTTGTGGCCAACTATTGCATTACTTTACTAAATGAGTAAGCAATTTATAGTCAAACGTAAACCAAAAATTTGACTAGAAATTGTATCGAGATTAGTAGATTTACAATAAAATACTGATTTTTAACACTTATGAAATAAGATTACTTTATACTTCTTATTTTACTTACATGAAATATTCAAAGTACAACAGAAAAGACAATATGAACCAAATTAAGAAAGTACTTAATAAAACATAGGTAATTAAAAGTATCACAAAGCATAAAATATATGATACGACGAGAATCAACAAAATTATGAAAAATATTAAATGTCACAAATAAAAACAGGTTATAGCAACTAAGAATACAGTTATAAAGGAATAATATTTTTTAAGTGTAAATATAAAATATTATGTAGATGGTTTTGCGCATATGTAGATGGTTTTCATACATTGCCTTCATCTACAAAGAATCCAAAAAATCTGGAAAATTGTAACAAATGGAGTATTTTCTACTTTAATGAATTCACTCACATACACACATAAACACATGCACATAAACACAAAAATTCAAATAGAGTATATGGTTATCGAAGGCACACATACACACGAGCGACGACGTACCATAATATGCTGACGACAGGCCGTCACTCCTCGGTGCAGCGGTCGCAGAAAGGAAGCTTATATTGTATAACATGCGCGGTAGCGCGACAATGTAAGGCGAGGGCAACAAACAACAATAAAGAGAAATCCATAGAGGACACAAGATGCGGCATGGCCTCACCTCTAGCTGACGCAGCCAAAACATCCACGAGCAGCCGAAGTCAAAACAATCCCGGTTTCTTTGTTCGAAACGGGTATAAGAGGCCGGACAAGGAACAGCGCTTATCTCACTTCTTCGTGGCTTTTTGATACAGCGGAAGCTCTCGCTCTTTAACTGTTCATTACTGTGTACTTTTATATACTCTACTTGTTACTTTTGTCACTGCTTATATTCGAATAAATTCTGTAAAAACACCACGGCTTCATCCTCATCAACACCCTCATTGGTAATCTACAACGGGAGACAAGCTCTCACAAGTATACTATTGTAATCAGCTGTTACTTTATGGTTATTCATTGTTGATTAAATTAAACACAACAATTCACTTGGTTTACTTAAACCACTATACTTTTGGTAACAACAACCGATTTCGGAACCACCGTTCAGTAAAACTTTCAACTTATTATCAAATAATTGGCATTGAAATCAATTTTTCTAATAATCTATATTTTTAAGTTGCCTTTATTTTTTTTCTTGCTTTATCTTACAAGGATCCGTAAACAATTGTTGAGACAGATGTAATGATTATAAGATATAATTATAATTATATGAAATAAATAGGTATAATAAGAATAAGCGCAGAGATTTATAATTGTCAATATTATACCATAGATTGTATCGACATAGATAGATTACACTTGAGTTATAAATTAATGATATTTAGATTTTTTTAAAAAGCTTTTGTGTATTTTATATAATATACCGAAGTTAGTTTATTTTTGCATTAGTTCGTTTACATTAGTGAGAGAGTGAGAGCAAGGATCCAGGTTGCCGAAATGAGTTTTCTAAGGGGTGTAGCGGGAGTCACATTGATGGACAGAGTGAGAAGTGCCGATATAAGGTACACACTTGGCATAGAACCCTACACATAAAAAATTACAATTGAGGTGGCTTCGACATATGCTAAGAATGCCAGAGGAATGAATATCAAGAAGAATCCTCCTGGCAACTCCGGAAGGAAGACGGCCGGTGGCTTGTCCCAAATTAAGCTGGGAGAAGCAAAAGAAAAATGTGTAAGAAAGCAGAATGAGTCTAGACTGGTTGAGACATGCAGAAGTAGCGCAAGACAGGGGAACATGGAAACACCTTGTCGAGCCTTTGGGCCCCCGACCCTACTAGGACAAGGGGATGAAGATGAATGAATGAAGTACATTAAATTGCATTACAGTAGATAAGTGTATTATTCCTGTGTGTAAATTAAATAAATTTATGCTATTGTATTTTTGCCACTACTTTGTGGTTATTCATTATGAATATAATTAAACGAATTAACTTAGTTTATCACCACTTAATTTTTGGTCAGGACATCGAAAACAACTTTCGTTCCGAAACCGGTTGGTTTTTACCAAAAATTAATTGGTGATAAACTAAGTTAATTCGTTTAAATATATTGTAGCTGGTAAAATGCTCTTCCAAATAAATTAAAATGATAATCCTATTTTCTATTCATCTTACAAATGTATGTTTCCAGGTAGATTCGTTTTTAATGTCTATCTGGGTGACATCGCAACCTAATGTAAGTGTCTTATTTAATTATTCATGATACTTTTACAATTCAACAATAATTAATTTTAAATCAATAATTGTCATGATTGCTATCTAACCATTACTTTTATTATTCGTCACCAGACTTGCTGGTTGTTACTGCTAGGTTATTCGGAAAGGAAACATTTTCTCGTGGATTTGAAGTGATTAACCAAATATATTGTTTCGAAATGACGCACGCTTGAAAATTAAAAAAAAAACATTGGTCCTAGAGAAAAGCGTAAAAAATGGTAGAGTACCTACACGGTACAATAAATAGGGAAATATCTTTTCTTCCATACACGAACAAAATGGTACATGTGGCTAGTGCCCTTGGGATTTTGATCTATTTTGATTTATTTATGCGACCCTCATTTACTAGGGATTAAAGTTTTTTCATTTGTTTTTTCCAAAATTATACGCATTTAAAGAAACAAATAATTATACATTGAGTTTAGAACACAAAATGTCACAAAATGATTTGATGCTGGTTTGTTACTCCACATTAGTCTAGTGTCAGGCAGAGACTCATATATATACTTCTTCTTAATATTGTCTCTATTGCTTTATTTTGCAATGGTATTAATGTTGCATGTATATATTTTTCACAAACCAAGAAAAAATATGCTACAATAGTTTACGAGTAAAATAATGCAGTTGTAAAATATTTAACATGACTCTAGTACCAGTAATGAATCTTATAATCATTCCCATAGTTTCAAACATCAGTCATATCTCGCATATTACGAAAACTTTAATATAGAGTTAATAATGCAGGGTTTTGAAGCCGAAATTTCATGATCAGAAAACCATTTATTTTAAATTGACCTTATTTGCTTAATTCTTAAACTAAATATAATAAAAAAGTAATTTAAAAATGTCGAGATAGTGTAATTTTGTGGGGGCGACCCTTGTGTGTTGTCTGAGCTCGCGCTGATTGCATGTCACACTCAACTTTTCTAAAGTTGTAATTCCAGTGTTATTCCAAGTTACTGACTTGACAGACAGACAGACAACTTAATTTATTTAGATGATAACTTCAGTTGTATTCGTTTATTACGAATTTTAATGAATTTAATTTTGTCAGAATTTAATTTACCCACATATTGTTTTATTATTATTATGTTAGGACGAACAACAAAACGACTTTCTACATACATAATATTAGAAGACACGGCATTGAAGTACAGTTGTTTTTATATAAATTGGATTCGTAGAGGTGATGGCGTCTCAAGATGTTGAGCAATTTAAGTCATCGGGATCGAGAAATCATTATGGTTTTGAAATAAAGAATGGTTTTTTATTCATTAGGAAGTTAGAACCATTGAAGTTCGTATATTCTCTTTTGGGACTACGAAGCTATAAGATAGTCGGAACATATTTTACAAAACTGGATTGGTGCATGAAATTTTATCTAATTCTTCTAATTATTGGTTCCTCAGCTTGCATTTTATTTATACGCTATGTACCGGGAAAATCTACGTTAAGCTTCGTAATCAGGATGTTGATAAATTTTACAACCCTTACTGGTGTTGTCGGGGGTTGGGTCGGGAATTTCGACTCGAATATTACAATAAAAGTGTTTAAAAAATTAAATTTTATAGAAACAACTTTTCCTAGACTAAATGGTTTTCTTCGTAACTCTAATATTTTAAACATAAGTTTTTTTATATTTTACCTAATATTATTTGTGCTGGGGACTATGACATACTTTAAGTACAACACTTACGATGGTTTTGATTTTTTTCTTTTTATATCGAACAGTATTCTGAACACTGTGCTGGAATATTCAGCATATCGTTTTTGTATATTAATGAATATTATTAGTTCTTACACAAATATTCTCAATGTCTCCATATGTAAGTTGTACAGAAAGCACGAAAATTATATTAAGTACAGAGATCCGTTCATGTTTCTGCTGAAAACTAAGATTTTACAATACGCTGTTATAGATAATTCGAAACAATTCGAACTCAGGCATCTAAATATTGATACATTTGTAAGAGTGTATGATAAACTGATGAAGTGTTTGGAGATGACGAATAAAGAACATAATATAATTGTGAGTTATTATACAGTTAAATGTATTTAAAGTAGCTAAAATTCATGGTGTGTGTCCATAGATTAGACTTTGTTGTCTCATTTCAGAGATTTGTCGGTACAAAGCACTGCGACAGTGAATGATAGCTTGCTTTATTAACGTGTCGCACTCGACTGCCCGTGCCTCATTAGCAGTTAGTCATTGTTGTCGTAAATAACTGTTTTAGCAATGAAACAAGGCCAATTGGGACGGCGAAAGTGCAGGGCCGATACCGGTGCTTTTGCTCGTAGAACGGTTCTTGGTCTGTGGTGGGTCCCAATTCACTTTGTTGTTGTAATTCCAGCGAGTTATGTACGGACAGAAATTGGATAGATGTCGCAAAGCGAATTACCTCTCCGAATTCAATCGATTTTGATCACATCAGATACGCGTATCACGAATCGCATTATATTTTAAAAGAATATTTTTTGTTACCCCGCTAATTTTAATCATAATTTGAATTTTCAGCTGCTTTTCGGACCTCTTCCCTTTATCTTTCACATCATAACTGGCATTAAGGTGACCGTAAACTCGGTATGTAAATAAGAAAACTATATGAGGTTCACCAGTGAGTGGAGACAAAAGACATAAAAAATCTTTGAAGGCTTTTTGTGTGCAATGTTCATCTGTAATTTTTATTATTTAAGTTTGCACAATATTTTACACATATAGTTTATCTCTTTCCATTTAAGAATGACAGTAATCTTTTATCTCTTTCCATTTAAGAATGATACCATGTGAATAAGGCACATTGTTTCGTTGTGTTTGTGTTTATACCTGTAAACACCAACACAACGAAACAATGTGCGTCGTACGCACGGCTTACACATACTGATTCGATTGTCTTCCTTAAATTGAATGAGGTCTACGCATTATTTAATTTTGATGAATTATTTTCATATTTTTACAGTCCCATGAAAGTATGAATTTGTGTATGGAACCGGAGAATGTACAAGTGTGGTAGGTAACTGTATTTTTAAGAACATACGACACATATATGCAAACAAATATATGTAGAAATATGTGAAGATTAATTTGTTAATCTTTCTGATGCTGTCCGCTAGCGGCTTGTCTGTTAAAAAATATTTTATACCTCGATATTTACAGTGATGTTGTGCAAATGAGATGTAACATTTTTGTGGTAGAAATATGTGTTTTTGTCGTGTGCGATTTTCAGTTATAAAACTATACAGGGTGTTTCTTTCACGCTAATGATTATTACAATACACATATGAAACAGGTTGAAACATTTGAATACATACGACTTCCAAAAATTTGACAGATGTGGTATTCCATCATGGGTGGAAATGGTGAACGTTACATTGTGTAAAGTGATCACTTAAGCTAGCCGTTCGATAGGTTGTAAACCCTGTGAACACCCAAAGACTTCCATACCTACTTTCCCATAAAAAATATAATTTTGTCTCTGTGAGACATTTATAATATATATTCAGTATATTTATATCCTTTGTTGCTTTTTGTTTTTCTGTATTTCATGTTTTATCTGTTTCAATGATTGCTGTATCGTCTACATAAAATATTAATAATAAAAAAATGGATTAGAAACAATCTTAGAAACCCCGTAGCTTTGGTCTTTTTATGATGGTTTATCATATAGGTAGATTGAAGATCCCTAAAGGAAGATTCCTACTCTACCAGGAGAATCTTCTCATGTTTAATATATTGCACGGTAAAGTAAGTAAAGCAGAGTAATGGTATACCTACTAATAATACTCACTAAACATTACACATTACATTAAAACATTTTTTTTATACAATCATGCATTTACTAATATTTTTGAAATGACTTTTGGAGTAGGTACAAGTGAGCAAGGTTTGATTTGGATGGAATTACACACACACATCACTATATCTATATATATAGTATTATATATATGCAAATTGTATATAATATTGTCACTGGACGGGAAGTAAATAGCAACACTGTTATAAAATTTAGAGTAACTAATATTTTTTAGAATATTCCATACATTTATTATTACATTGTTTCTGAATTTCTACTATTTCACTCAATTTTTATTGCTTCGATCACTTTCTAGCAAATTCCGTTCAATATTCGCTTGTAGTAAAACTTCTAATCTGTGTTAAGTAAGTACTTCCTTTATTTACTATCGCTGAAACATACATGCTGGTTACACTGCGCTCATTCCGTTGCTAATATAGCTCTGGTTAAACATCAATCAAAGACTGGTGGTATTACTTTTAAAGGTAAATAAATGTCCTTCTCGATCTTTCGAGATTTAACGATAGCGCCTAGTCGTTACAAATTTGTGAGGTTCTTTCTAGAACCTTCCAGTACCTTCTGATTTTAGTGTAAAAGGTCTAGTACTATAAAATCGTTGTGTAATTGTATTCTTTCCGATTAATATATATCTCGATATAATATCAATGGTATCTATGTTTCGCAGGATCCTAATCATAATATGCAAAATTTGTTTAGATTAGTCAAAAAATGAACAGCAAGAGACAGATAGGTGTTCATTAAAATATACTAATGATTATTCTCTCTCTTTATTATAGGATCAATACATGTTCACACTGATTATAATATGGTGGTTGCAAAACTTACTAAAACTCCTTTGTATAGCAGCGGTATGCGAATGTGCATTGGATGAACTCAATAACACAAAGATAATAATTACAAAATTGGTGTTATTCCCGGTGTCTACAGGCAAGTATACATGATCATATTTTTTCTAAAATACTAAGATTTTAACATGTCTATGTCTAACAAAAAAAAATTAAGGTGTTAAAAATACACATACCTACTCATAACACATAATACACGAAATGTTTTTTTACGTGCTTTAATGTAACTCTATTTGTCTGTTTATTTGTTTACTGTGTTTTTTTCACCAACTTCCTGACTATCTAGAGCTCTGAAACTTTAAAAATTTACGTTAAGTGGACGATTATATTATTAAATCATTTTCGATATTATTTAGTCATAATTTCGGTTAAAATTAATAATTTTCCTTTATTACCATTAGACCATTAAGTGCCTATGTCAAGTATTAAACATTCTATGTTAAGTAGATAAATTGATATTCCATTATCTGTTGGTAATTTCAATATTGAACTAAAAATTATTAAACAGATCGCGTTTAATAATGGTTTAATAAAAAATTAATTGATATTATGTTAAATAAAAAAAAAGAATTTTTTAAAAATCTTTTGTTTCCCCTTCAATATTTGATTCTGAAAAACATTTGAGGAAAATTGTTCTTATAAATAATGAAATTTCTAATTCAATAGTTAAAAATATCTCAAATGTCATTCAACCAACTTTTTATACTACTAATAAATTAAAAACATACATATTAAATAATAAGGATAATTTAAAAAAAAAATGGGTGTTTATAAATTGACTAGTAAAGATTGTGATTTTCTTTATATAGGATAAACGTGTAGAAATCTTGAAGATACAGTTAAGAAACACTTAAGTTGTTTGAATAGCAATAATTATTATGAATTTTCTAAATATCTTTTGGCTACCGATCACTCTTTTGATATTACAAATTTTACATACAAATTATACAGAAACACAGGTTGATAAATTAGAAATTTTGGAATTAAGAAAAAGTGTTAATAGTAAATTGAATATCATAAATAACCAGGTCCTTTTACAAATAGTTATCTTTTAAATTTATTTTCATGATAAGTAGGTACTTTATTATTATTCATTTTCCATATATAACTTTTTAATATTTAGATTGTCTATACTTCAATTTTTAAATTTAATTTTGTTAGTATACAATTGTGACCTGACGAAAGGGCCATGGGCTCTTAAACATGTTGATATTTTTAATACAAAAATGGTGAAAACAAAGTTTATTCCTATTAATAATATCATCAATATTAGTTTAAAATTTTTTTCCAATTTTAAATTTAATAATTTTAGCCCGTAGATTTAACTTTTATTAGGCGTTGGAACAAAATGTCAAATTCGATAAATTAGGGTTTTGTTCAATTTAGATTTCTAATATCTCAAGATGACTGTTATCGTCATAATCATCAATGGCTTCACAGTCCATTGTGGTCCTTGGCTTCCTTCAACATTTCTCTCCATCTTCCTCTACCCTGACATGTACTCCTCCAATCGCTGATGTTTATGGTTTTCACGTCTTGCTGCACTCCATCCAGCCATAGAAGTTTGGATTTTCTAACGCTGCGTCTACCTTGGGGCTTTGTGTGGAGAATCTTTTCTCTCTTCGTTCATTCTTTCTACGTGCCCTCCCCATCGCAGCCTCCCTATTTTGATAAATTGTATTATTTTGGGCTAACTGTAAATATTATAGACCTCCTCGTTGTATCATTATTCCGTTAATGTACTCCTCATTTTCATATTATTTCAATCCAAGGAGAGACATTTCTACTTTTTACTCAATACCCAACATTACCCAAGAACCACACGTTAATACAGGACGTAATAGTTAGTGTCTTATGGATGGTAACTGTTTTCCTCGACAGCATTCGGGATGCGAGATGTCTTCTCAAACCGAAGAAGTATTTATAGAAGGATAACTTTGTTTTTAAAAAACGATTTGAAAAAAAGAGCGTTAAACGTAAATACGCCATGGGTCATAATTATGCCGTAATTACGCGCAATATACGCAGTATTTTTTGCAATTAGACTCTCACTCTTGTTCCATTCCTTCATCTTCTTGCGGTGAAGATGAAGGATGGAATGGCGTTTTTTCTTGATTCTTAATTATTTTATTTTATTATAAGTCATATGGTTTTTAATTATAAGTCGTACGAGTGTTTGGTATCACAAAAAACTCAAAAATAGTTTTGACAATTTTCTAACAGATGAAATCTAAAATGTCTAAACCAGATTACCTCTTTTCATTCCATTAAACTATATATATATATATATATATACCACACAAAAATGCAAAAGTGCATGATTTTGAGAAAAAATATCTTCTAATAAATTTGGACCGAGTATTTTCAATTCGCCCTTTAGTTGCATTTTATTTGTTAAAATCACATGTGAAAATTTAAGATGTTGAATATTTTTCAGATGATGTCGAGAGACGGAAACTGCAACGATTCCACCTGTACCTGATGCGTCACCAGCCTGACGTCACGGTCTGCCGCATGTTCTCCTTCAACTTCGCCTACGTCGCCACCGTGGTGGGCGTTGTCGCTTACTACTGCATCATTTTAATAAATGAATAGATTTTACTTTTCAAGTAGATTCATTTTGTTGTTATTGTTTTAAACTAGAAGATTACCAAATAGAATTTAGTTTTCAATTTTATTTATTTAAAAAAATCATGGACATGACAACCTTACATTCAATTCATACATATTTTTTCATTACATTAATAAACATCAATAAGAATTCTTATCAAATATGTCAGAGAATCGTGCTTCAGAAAACCCTCTCATGTATGATATGTAAATGTGAAAATTTTGACATCCAAATAGAATAGAATTTGAGCATAGTTCTGTTGATGACTTGGAAACATAATCCATGGGCTTACCTTCCTGAAGAACTACTCCGCCTTTTGCAAATTGATAACTATCTGTCGACAACGTTACAGTTTTACTAACGTCAAAAATTTTTAATACTACTATTACTATTTCTTATTACTATTTCTATTACTATATTACTATTTCTTTTAAAATTTGAAAAGAACGAAACAAGCATTGAACAACCATCTACCTCTCAAAATTTTTCAAGTGAAAGGCAGTTCACTCCAGTTCTTTCCAAAGAAAACGAACATCAGACAGACATTCCCACATTTCTTGATTCAGGGACACATTCGAAATTTGGAAGACAGATTAATAAACCTAAACGTTTACCTTCTCGGAATTTGACTGATTATAATTGATTTTGTAATTTTTTTGCAATGGTTCTTGTAATCTATAAATGTAAACATTGATAAGCAGGTGGGTCAAGATTTCAATTTCTTTAGATTTTAGGGAAATAAAAAATTGACTTTTTTTATGAAAAAGGGGGATGTTGATAATCCGTTTATCTATGGCACACCGTGATTGTGACATATCTGCAAGATGCACACGGCTATAGACTTCTGTGTAATGTAACACAGCTAATAGATATTGAACCTAGAGGATCTGAATAAATCGTTGTGTAGTCTAGAAATATAAAGTGTAGTATTATAGAAAAGAAAGAAAAGTGTAGTATAGAAATATAAAAAAAAAATATAAACCACCAACACGAAATATTTTCATTAATTAAACATTTCTATGTGTGTATAAATGATATGAATAAAAAAATAAAATAAAAGCTTTTTTAACTACTGGATTCCTATCTTATATTCTCTTATACTAATTGCGGTTATTGCATTATTTATAACATCAGTAACCATTAAAATAAATCATTTAGTTTGAATTGCTGCACCTATCTTAATACACCATTTCTTACATCATTTCAT
Organism: Agrypnia vestita; assembly: GCA_016648135.1. Taxonomy (NCBI): domain Eukaryota; kingdom Metazoa; phylum Arthropoda; class Insecta; order Trichoptera; family Phryganeidae; genus Agrypnia; species Agrypnia vestita. The sequence goes on from JADDOH010001201.1 coordinate 31,277, forward strand.
AATGATGTAAGAAATGGTGTATTATCTCACTTTTTAGCCCGAGCTAAAACATCTATGGATACACGTAGGTGTCTCTCTTATTCCCTTCCGTTACTTATTTTGGGTTCCAGTTTGCTCTTTCAACTCTTTCACAACACAAACCCTTTTCACAAAAATTCAATAATTTTCCATTTAAAATAAAAATATTTTTTCCCTTTTCTTTAAATGTATTTATAAAAAACACTTATCATGAACCTTTTCTACATGAAGCTTAAATAACTCACACACACCCCGAAGGGGGTCCGAAACGACTCCAAGAATATTTCCTTTAAAAATCCGTTTTCTAATGAACACATATTTTTAAGTGTGTCTAAATCATTATTAAACGCATAAAAATTAAAGAGTTCCTATTGTTTTGGGATTTTGGGGATTTTTAAATCATTCTAAATTAATCCCGAGATTCGTCATTCATCTAAGATCGGCAATAGTATAGACGAACCAGTATAAATTGGCGTGCGAGGGAGGGCGTCCCTGTCGCGTAACAGAAGTTGTCGCGGTGTAAATTTATTACACAATACATAATGTACAGAATGTCTGGTGACCGGTGTCGGAGCATTTAATACAAATTTGGTCAGGCAAAACTAAAAAATCAAACCAGTAATGGTGGCCGCTCTATCTGTCAACCTGTCAAATGGAAATATCGGTCCATTATTTGCTTTTTCAGCTTCGCAAAACTTTAATACTTCATTGGTAATTGTTCTTGCACCATCCCGGACTGTTTTGGATGTTTTGGACATAATAATTCAAAATGAAATTCAAGATGTCACAGCTCACGCTCAAATACGAGAATGAACTGAATGACAGGCCGAGGGGCTACCGCCGGGTGCGGGCGGGGCGGGTTTTAGTTCCAAAGTCGCCGCACGTCAATTTACGTTGGGCAAGCAACACTACGGGCCGCGCATGCTGTTCTCACGCGACCAGCGTGAGATCCCCACACTGATGGCGATTCTCTAACTGCGATATCTTAATGATTTGTTTTTATAATGATTAATATACGAGTGTACAATAGTTTATGAAATGTTTTCAATATTTTTTTTTATATATATAATTTTTAAATTTTTGTTATAAAATAACAATATAATGAATATTGCTGTGAAAAATATGCGCATTAGTTTAACATTATTCATTTACTTTACAACTAGGAAAAGATATTAATTTGCTTTTTATGCAGAACATAAATTGCTTTCTTGCAAAAATTGCAATGCATCTACGATTTCCTATTTCTAAAATTTATTTCATACTGCAATTTACCGGCGATTCGCGTCGGGATCAGAATTTCTTTTGTTATGATACTTCAATATAAAAGTACACGTCCGATCATGATATGGATGGGCTAAAGGGTTAATTATACTATTTAAATACTTCATATAAATATTTCATATAAAACAATCCCCTACATTTATTTGTCAACAATTACATTATTGATACTATTAGATGATGTTTAACATTAATAAAATTGTTCAAAATGTTATTGATTTGTTCATAGGTTTTTTCCTCCACAAGTCTCCCTCATATTTTTTAAATTTTGTAAGTATGTTTATCTGCCATCAGTAATATCATATTTTCAATTAATTTATTTTGATAAACATCAGTGGAAAGTTTATATTTGGCACAGTTAATTCAATTTTGTAAGTATGTTTTATCTGCTGTCAATAATATCATGTTTCCCATTACGTACTTTATTCTGATAAACATCAATGGAAAGTTCATAATTGGCATAAATTACTATTTTTTTATTCTTATGTATGTTAATATAACATTTTCTGTTAACCTTTCCAAAAAAAAATTAATTGTAAAATTTATTGTCGATTAAGTACATATAATTTATAGACGGAATTATAAAGAGTATCTCGTAGCTAGTATGTATTATAACGAGATGTTTGCTCACTGTCGGTGCCTCTCGAGCATAAAAATACGGTGAAAGTCTCTTGAGCATTCCATAACATTTTGGGACGCCCTACAATCCTCGGGAAATATCTGGAACAATCTGGGAGCGACGGGAACATTTTCGCAAGCACTGGTAATAGACTGAATAATCTCGAGGGTTTGAAAGGATAACATGTTTCATATAAAATAGGCAGTGACGCGGAGAGTTCATGACTGCTTTGAAGTTTAACCTACTAGCGACTTAGCCAGCGACAAAGCCATAGCGACCACAGTATTACCATCGCGAGATTATTCAAAGCGACAGATACGCGGAGATTAATCAAAGCGACAGATACTGGGCGAAGTTCTTACGTGCGAGTATTCAACAGAATATTCTAGCAAGCGATAATTGCGACGACGAGTGATCAATTGCGAAATAGTGTGAATTAAAGAATAATGCTTAAATTCAGTTTGTGTCCGGTGACTTTGTGGCTTTATTAAAATTATTATTATAATAAATCGATAGTTAATTTCCAGTGTTTTCATTTGCCTCCCAGTCAAGTCCCGTGACAATATTAAAGCTGTCTGTTATAAAGATGTCTACAATATACTAATATATTACAGCGAATGGCTTTTTAGTATTCAATATATGTAGATGGCTTTCATGATAGTCTAACGTTTTACAAAAGATAAGCCAGATATATTGAAAAAAATGCTAACTCTGATGAAACTTATCTCCGTAAGACGCCCCCAAAGCATTGCTACTAGCTGCTAGTCACCCTGTATAGTAAGTAAATTGAATTACTTATTCAATAAGTACACGTTACTTCCATTAAATTCCAACATTTATTTTTATTCTCGCTTTGATGAGCTGTGGAAGGCGCGTCGAAGAGAAAATGTCTCGCGTTAATTTTTTTTCGAGGAAAAGACCAACGCATAAAAATCGTAAAAATCAAAAATCACAGTGCGTGGCTGTCCACGGTCCACTATTTATCAAAAAGCTTGAACCATTAAAATTCATTCATTCGATTATGGGGTTGCAAATGTATAAAAGGGTTGGGCCGCGTTTTGAAAAAGTTGATCGGTGGACAAAAATCTACCGAATATTTCTTTCTGTGACGTCTGTGGCGATCGTTTATAACTTCAATGAAGTTTCTTTGAGTGAACCTGATTTGCAAAGAATTGCCAAAATGTTACTGAGTACCTCGGGAATCATATTCGTTCTCAGTTGTTGGCTTTGCAATATGAATTCGAATTACGCAATAAAAATAATAAAATTTTTCGATTTTACAGAAAACGCATATCCAAAAGTAAATAAGTACATGCACAATGCTAATATTTTGAACATCACTGTCCATCTGTTTGACTTTGTTTTTGGGATAACCTCAATATTATTACATAAAATGCCAGATAATTTTGGGATGAATGTGATATTTCTTCGAGGGTGGTTTGTGTTATATTTTGCAACGATGCATTTCTCAATTTACCAGTTTTGTAATACCATGAACATTATGTCTTCATACGCGAGTGTTCTAAATATTTCCTTGGGTAAAATGTTCAACCCGCCCGATTGGTGCATGGAACATAGGGATCCAATCATGTTTTTAATGAAAATTAAGATTTTACGATTTGCAACGGATCTTCATTTTGGAGTCAATGGTCATCTTAAGATTGATCGAATTTTCAAGATTTACTTAAAAATGATTGAAAATTTTGAGACGGTTAATCTGAGATACAATTATGTTGTAAGTATGCTACATTGTAAACAATAACATATAAATAATGTTATAAATAAGATGTGTGCAAAATTTGAACAAAATTAGTCAAATATTTCTTGAGATATCATCTCCAAAAATCTGAAAAAGAGAGTAAAAAATACGCCAAAATGAATAATGGAATTCGTTTAAAATTTACCTCACTAATTTTCCGAATTTTTCAATGAGCAACTCAAATTATTGTTAGAATTTCAAACACATAAAGCAAACACTTATATTTTAAAAAAATATTTAGGTAGTCTATTGATCATTTCTTTATTTGTTCTAGATCTAGAAAATCTTTTTTGATAATTTTGAAATGTCTCTTGCAGAATAATAAATTGTTGAAAATATATTTGTCCACATACAATGTTGTATAATTTTAGCTGCTTTTTGGACCTCTGCCGTTCGTTCTGTATTTTATCACGGAAATATCTACAATAGGTGTGATGGTAAGATTTTTAAAAATATATTATTGAGTAACTGTAGGTTTTAACGTCAAAAATGGCTTACTTTTTCATGTCGTTTTTCTAAGTAATTTATTAAAAAATAAAAAAGAATTTTTTTTTTAAACTTACGGGCGTTATAGGAGGTTACAGGTAGATAGAGAGACAACGAAATTATTTTTGATATAATAAATAAAAATATACTTTGTTTTCACCACTTGCAAATACATTGAAAATATCAACACGTTTCAAGGCCAAAGGTCTCTTCTTATTATGTCAGGATACAATAAATTAAAAATCAAAAATCGAGATAAAGACAATAAAAATATGCAAAAAATAATATATGCAAAATGAAAAAGGAACTGGTTATTTATAATATACAATATATTATTAACACTTTTACTTATTTCCAAAATTTCTAATTTATCAAACTGTTATTCTGTGTAATTTGTATATAAAATTTGTAAACCCTTATAAAGATCAAAATTAATCAATAATTGTATCCTGACGAAGAGGCCAAAGGCCCTGAAACATTTTGATATTTTAAATATATAAGTGGTGAAAATAAAGCACATTTTAATTAATTACAATAATGTCACTACAAAATCAATTTGCTCTTTTGAAGAAGAAATTATTATCGGGATACCTAATAATAAGCACTAAAAAAAATTAAAGGAATAAGGAGGACTAAAAGAATTAAGGGAGGACAGATTTTAAGGGAAGTGCAATAAATGAGAGGACTAATGGATAACACATATTCTTGGCCACAATGCATACTTTAGAAATATATTTGAGGATTATATTAAAGACAAACAGAAAGGCCTTGACAAGAAGACAGCCACGAAGACATTTGCAGACAACTTCTGGATGGTGTCAAGCATTGCACCGACGAAGCAGAGTTCTTTAGAATAAAAGAAGAAAAAGAAGAAGAAGGGATTTTAATGTGTGGAAAGAAATAATATAATCCAGAAAAGAAAGAAAATAGAAGAAATAATATAAAAAGAAAATAAGATAAAAAATATTTTTTTATATAATTTAATATTTTTCACGTTAGGGGTCATCCATAAAGTACGTCACACTAATTTCGTGATTTTTTTACCCCTCCCCCGTCCTTGTCACAGTTGGTCACCTTTGTGTCCCCTCCCTAGTGTGACGTCACATATTTAGTCATTTTTGACGAATAGACGACACACTTGGCATTCGATGGATTCACTGTGCGGGTGCCGGGTCCATCGGATTGCAGTGAGGGGAGCCGAGATCAGTGCCTCTACATACATACACCTGGAACTTCCGACCCAGGTGTATGTTTAAGGCTTAAGGGGCCCCCTTATGATGCATAAGCACTCACCTCCACTGTTTCGGTTTCTCTCCCTGCCTAATCGATAAGACTCCGTTAGTGCAGTTTTCGATACGCATTCTAATATAGATAGATAGAGTTCATACAGATAGAGTTGGAAATATTTTTAGTTTTTCTTTAATAGTTCAAATTTGGCATTTTAACACTTAGATGTAAGTATTAGATTTTGAAATGTGGCGTCACGAAACTTACCACCCCTCCCATCCCTTGTCACACAACGTCACAATTCGTCGAACCCCTCCCCCCCTCAACGTGTGACGTAGTTTATGGATGTCCCCTTAGGGAAACATTTTCAATAAATCTGTTCAAAAGCGAACTACCCAGCAACTACGTCAAGTTGCTCGAATCTATTTGGTAGTCTAGGAAGCCTTTGCAGTGGGGAATAAAATACGTAAACGGCAAAACCTTATATAATGAATGAATATTACTTAGATGATTACTTATACTTATGTAGTTTGGTCATCTTAAATAAAATAAGTGAATTGTATGTCGTATATAATGCAGGTGTATTAGAAGTGGATATTTATGTTTTATTTTTATTTTTCTCAGTGTAATAAAATATTACCCTGATTGTTCTTTATAGATAGGACTATATTAAACGGGGATTATTAATATAGTCATTAACGACGTGTCGGTAATCTGAACCCATCTAAAGAAACTAACCCATAAAAACCAAGTTTTTATTATACTCCCTTTCTCATTTACTTGTGGAAACTGGTTTGGCGCTTAACCTATGCGTTGGGCTTCGGTCGGGCGACGCTACGAAAGGGAGCAATAAAAAATTTCCAAAAATCCAAAATTTTACTATAATCAGGTTCCGTGTCTACCAGATGCGTCGGAATCTCCATACAACTTACTGAGTTGTATGAAAAAACTATTAAAAATTTGAAAAATCCAAAATTACACTATAATTATTATTTTTTTAACGAAAATTTGATAGATGTTCTGGATCGTCGCCACGAGTCTGCTTGCAAAGTTTCGATTGGATCACGGAAAAGGGTTAAAAATTGATCCAAAGTTTTTGCGTCAAGCAGACGCTACGAGTTAAAAGGAAGGAAGTAAAAAAAAATCTTGTATTATTTTTGTTACGTAGATATCCAGTATTTCTACTGTTTATTTTCCATAGTGATAAATTTATGTTAGAAGAAATAATTTTAAGCAAAAAGTTTCAATCTACTAGATGAGTAATAATATTTAAGCTTAAGCGCTTTTAAGCCTAAGTTCTATTATTGCCTCTGGGTGTCTCCATCGAAAGTGCTTAGGCTTAAATATTATATATACCTATAAAACTCAATATCTGTCTGTCTGTCTGTTATCTATACAAATCTATCCGTCTAAACCGTTTGTCCGATTCGACTCAAATTTTGCATACTTATGCATTAGGACCCGTCAGGTAACATAGGTGACATTTACCCTCTCCCCTTTTACCCTTTCCCCTCCCCTGAAATATTTTCTATACAAATCTACACTGTTTGACCAATCTGATCCAAATTTCGCATACTTATTTTTAGGACCGGGCGGGTAATAAATATAGCTTTTCCCTTCCATTTTTACCCTACCCCCTTACCTGATATATTTTCTATACAAATCTACACGATTCGACTGATCTAACTCAAATTTTACATAAGGACATGGTGGGTAACAAAGACAACTTTTTCCCCCTCCCTTCTTACCCCACCTTCTCACCTGATATATTTTATATACCAATACTTATCTATACCGTTTGCAGATCTGACCCAAATTTTGCATTCTTATTCTTTAGGTCCCCGAGAAATACATAGGCCACAATTCCCTCCAGGATATCCCATCCATCCCAGCCTAGATTAAATGGAAATATTATTATTATTAGAGTCTTGCAATGGAAAATAATTGGAAAAATAATGGAACTTTTGTTTCCCCCCACAAACTTATTTTTAACTAAATTAAATTAAAAATCCGAACAACGCCGGGTACGAACAGCTTGTTACTCGTATAGTGGACTAAAACTTGGTGTTTGATATTAAATTGCTTTAATCATGAATTTCCACTCTGTCAACACTCACTTTAATTGATGATGTTAGAAGATTAAAAGTATAATTCTGTGTATTTATTGTACTCGATTCAGGAATATACTTATTGTACCTGTGGTTGGTTGAAAGCATTTGCCAACAATAAACCCGCAATTGTAATAATATATTTTTATTTTTTATATATTTATATATTCACGCCCTACAGGGCTTTTACAAACAATTTATAAAATGAATACTTTAAATGAAAATTAAAATCAAGAAATACCATCAAGAAAAAAAAAAAAAAAACATAAAGTGGATGGCAAATACTTAAAATGCAATTAAAAATATATAAAGATAAATATAATAAACAGTAAAAAGCAAGTTTATAACAAAGCAGAAATTAAAGGAAAGCGTAATATAATAAAATAAATAAATAATATAGAGTGAAAAGCAAAAGCACAAGCTTAGAAAATCATAATATAATAAAAATATTACACAACATTTAGTTATCTCACTCAATCAATAATCAATACAAATCAATTATTTAAGACCAAAATGATAAACACTAGTGATCTTTCAGTACACCTTTTAAAATGTTTGAATATTATAAAGTTGGTGGCAAAAACGTCAAGTTGTTTAAATTTGTTTGCTAGTCTAGGAAGCCTTTGCGGTGGGAAATTGAAAACGTAGATGGTAGATGCAATTTCCATGGCAAAACCTGCATGATTTCTAGTTACGCGAGACGGAACACGGAAGCAGATACGTTCTAATAGTTGAGGACAGTCTATTAATTAACATTTATTAACTAATAGTTTATTAATTTGTGTAAAAAGAAAAAGTCCTTCACTATTCGAATATGTATACAGAAAGTGAATAAATAAAACCATTCAATCTTATTTAACATTATTATCTTAGTAATATATTACTCCCCAAAAACAGTTTTAACTCATGCTTTCAGGGAGAATGCACATTTTTTATGATATAAAATATGAAAACTATTAGGTTCTGCATAATAAAGACTTAATTAACCCCTATTAAAAAGTATTGCAAGTTAGTATTAATTATAAGACAGTCTGGTTCACAATAATAGAAATATAATGAAATTATCATACAGAAGAGATGTCAGCGACGTAGTGTTCCTATTTAAAATTATTATAGTATGTTTGACTGCCCTGAACTGATTCAGATGGTCTCTATAATATATCAAGATAAACGAGTCATCACGAAGTATTATTTGTAAGGACCCACAGGAATAACTGTGCAATAAATTCACCATTAACACGCACGCATCGCCTTGGAAACAAATTCTCTAAATTTGTAGACATTTTTCGTTGTAGGAGCATACCCGAATTAAAAAATTACTTAGATTTAGAATATGTCAGCTGAATTAATTGCAGCTTAATGGACTAAACTTTAATTTATTTTTCGTTTCCCATGAATTATATATATTTATTTATTTTAAAGTATACATATTATTGTTCATTTCCCTTTTTAATATGATTTAATTCTATATTTTTTTTGGTTTATTTTATTATTTTATTTCTCATCTTATTTATCTGGTATATTGGTTTAATTATCTTTATTTAACTTTATTATAAATTTGTTTAAGGTTTCTAATTATCACAGTTTACCTTTAAACTGTGATATTAAAAGTGAAAAAAAAAAGACAGAAAGTGATATTAAAAATAATTGTTTATATATATTTTTCATCTCTCTTAAATATGTTTTATTTCTATTGTTTATTTTTTAATTATTTACTTTAAAACGTGTTTTATGTTAGGTATATAAAAATCCTTGAAACTTTTTTGTACTATAAAAACCCATTAGGGCGTTGATTAATAATATAAATAAAGATATATTACAAATGTCTCATAGGGACGAAGCTATATTTTTTATATGAAAAAGTAGGTATGGAAGTCTATTTGGGTGTTCATAGTGCTTACGACCTATCGTACGGCTGGCTTAAGTGATCACTTTAAACAATGTAACGTTCATCAATCTCACCCATGATGGACTACCACATCTATACAATTTTTGGAAGATGTATATATCTTAACTTTGCACACTCACTTCTACTCTCATATACATATGTAAAGGATATTGCCTTAAAGAAACTCGAATCAACATATGGATATGTCTCATTGCTAAATTAAACCATTGTTATTTTGAACATTGGTATGTTTATATTATATATACTTCTTATTTGTGTGTTTTATTTCTGTCAATGTTCGCTAGGATGGATTACTTCTAAAATTGATAGCTTTTACGTGGGTCTATCAATTTCTACACCTTTTCATTATTGCGGCGGTATGTGAAATCGCTCTGGACGAGTTTAGCAATACAAGAATAATCGTCTGTAAAGCGTTGGCCTTTTCGACTACTTTGGGTAAGTTCGAAGAATTTTTGCTAAGTGTGTCGAATTTTCTATGAGATACACCGCATTAGGTGAAATGTGGTTTTACGTAATTTCAGATCGTGCAGAGAAAGAAAAACTGAAGCGGTTCTACGGCATTTTGGCACGCCACCGACCCAGAATCAGGGCATGCAACATGTTCTCCGTTGACTTTGGATACATTTATACAATACTGGGGGTCATGATAAACTATACTGTCATTTTGATCTTCACCGTGTAATCGCATATTTAATTTGGAAATACAGCGACATCAGTTGACCATAGTGCACAAGAATTTAACATGGTTGTGGTTACGCTAATTTTTATAGCGCCGTTTTTGCGTAAGATACGCTTCAAGGACGCTTTAAAAATAGGATATCTTGAAGAAGTGAGTTCTTAGCCTCTTCTTAAATGCTTTTTGACTCTCCATGGATCGCAACACTGGAGGCAGCTGATTCCACATAGCTGAGCCCGCAAAGCTGAATGAAAATTCCCTTCAAATATTGTGGTGCATTCCTTTAAAGACTTTTGTACACCGTCAGAGAGTTTGAAATTTCTACGCTCCGGTAAGCGAAGCCAATGTAGTTGCTGTAGCATTGAAGATATCCGCGAGAACTTTGACAACTTTATAGGATATCAAAAATAATCTTATTATTAATTATATATTAATATATATTAACGCTAACTATATCATAATATAATAATTATACCTCGCTACCTCGCTTATACCTCGCAAATACTTCGCTACTTCTCACCTTTTTGCAATCCTTAATGAATATTATCTCATACCTAAGACATGCTGATAACACAATCTTGTTCATTGCTGACGTTATCCGTAGAGCTCCTTGTATTGTTGAAAAGAATCAGTAGAAAAATGGGTCTCACCGTTAGCAGGAAAATAAAACATGATTGTTTACTGGCAATAGAATTGACAAACATTTAACTAAGAACTGACTGGAAATAACCCTAATTGCGAGATCATGAAAAACTATACATATTATACAATAGTCAAGAAAACACTTTGTATAATCCACTATTTTGTTAAATTATCAACATGTTTCAGAACCAATGGTTCCTTCATTAGGATACAATGTGAACTAAAATAAATAAATAAAGTATGGACATTAATACCACATATACTTTTTTTCTTCGATTTCAAGTACTGGAGATGTGAAGTCAAAATTAAAAAGGAAAATTGAAGAATATTTTGCTATTAAAGAGTTAAGGTTGTTATTTCGCTTCTCGGTAATACATACGGTGCGTATAAAATATCCAAAATTACAGTTAAATATTTTGCTATACGAAAACTTCGACAGGTTCAATAAAGGGAAGATTATCAGAATGACTACTTTGGAAGAGTATGCGATATGGATAAATGAGATAAAAACAAGGCAGGATGATGAATTTTTATTGTTTATTGTTTTTTGTGGCTCTAGAAAATAATTGAAAAATATCCCCTTTTTGATTTGAATTTGAATAAGTGAAACATGCCATCATTTTCCCCCTTGTAATCCAGGCTGAAAGAAAAACGAATAGATATGTTATAACCGCAATTTATGTGACATTCTATTTCGCGTGTTTCTCGAAATAGACCAAGAGCTGGGTAGACTTGAGTATGCAAAATATGAGGACCGCATTTTAAAAATTGATTAAAGTTCAGAAAAGCCTATAGATTAACAATATGATGGTTCCAGAAACCCAGGTGGTCCAATTTCTTTTATACCGCCTCCCTCTACGCAGCAAGTAAATCGATTGAGAACACGATATTGAGCTATTTTAATGCTTGTATTAGTGCCGTTGTTGTTTTTTTTTTAATAATTAAAGGTAATAATGGGTTGTTAAATAAAATTAAAACAGAAATTATTTAAAAAAAATCATTAAGTGCTGTCAAAGACTCTGGCAATGGTCGTTTTGTTATTTGTCGTGGTTATAGGTTACCATTTCTCTCTTCATATCCAAATGAATTATAATAAATTGTCTGAATCTGAGTTTGATCGGCATTTATCCACAAATATGTTTGTATCGTAGATGCAAAACATCAGATGTGCACATGATTTTCATTAAATTTAAATCAAATCCAATTTTTTTGTGAGTCAATTTGAATTGGAGTTCATCAGCAGTTAATTGTTTTTTTGAAAAGAGATAGGTGCAAACAGTTTCTAACTCTTTCAATAAATATAAATTTCCCAAAGATGCTTGAGCTTTTTGTATGAAATCCAACGATGCAGCATTTAACCATTTTTTTTGTGCATCTATTAGTTGTATCGCAACCTCTTACAGTTACTTACTTATTTTACCAGAATGTAATGCTGGTAAAATACGACAAATATTTTCGCCAAGGGATTGAGCAGCCATCTTGAAAAATGTTTCTTGTTATAAGAACCGTGGAACCATAGACCGAGACAATCTAGGCTAGCTAGTTTATTCCAGAAATAAATACCCAGAATGAAAACGTCAGTATCAGAGCTGAGAATTATAATGTGGGCACATTGAACTCTTGCTGCATGAAAGATATAAGAAAACATCCTTGAATCTGCTTCTAAGTGGTTCGAATTTAATTCAAGTACCTCAGAAAATGAAGAAACCTGTAATTTGAAATATTTTCAAAATCGAACAAATTTTAATTTGTTTTCAGTACTCAAGAGGAAATGCTTAGAATTTGTTGGAATTTTTGTATGATGGCTTCAAATTATGATTTTTTTAATGATTTTAACCTTTACTCCGTAAAGTTGATTGCAGAAATTTTATCGAAATATTATCTATCAAATACAATATCTACTCTTTTTATATTTGGCTGCAAAAAAAGATTAATGATTCTTTAGAAGAATTCCGCAGCAAAATCACCAAAAGTTTTAAATTTATTTAATTGAATTCGATGAACAAGCGCCATGCCATCTACAATATAAATTTTTGGAGCATTTAAACCTATAACGTCTTGCCGAGAGTTGGTAGTATATTGATAGTTATTTTCGATTTCAAGAGTGTGTCCTGATTTCAACGATTTTCTATAAAATCCTTCTGCATCAAAAAGGAACTAGCAGTAGTCTAATATTTCACAAGATGTTAAAATTTTTGTATCAAATTCACGTTGATTAGCCAACATAAATGTTTGTTGAAAATGACTTATGTCTGTTACATCTTGCAACTTCTTGATGGAAGTATTTTTTTTCTTTCGCATGAGTATTTTCAAAATTGAAAAATGTATTTTTTTTTTATAGGACCGGATAACTTTTTAATTTTCTGCACAAATAGTTCATTTTCAAATGTAGTCGAGTCTCCATTTTCTACAATAGTTAGTAAACATCGCGAAGAAGATTTATCAGCTACTTCACCAGTGTAAATATTTCGAAGCACGTACTCCTCATCATCCTTGTAAGGAATACAAGCATTAAAACACTTGATAATATTTTCTATATCCTTTTCGTCTTTATTTATCCTGGATTGCGTCCATTCATGATGGTGATTGATGTCACTTGTAGAGTCCAATTGTAAATCCAGATATGAACAAAGAGCCTCATGAATGCTGTTTTTAAACGGATAAAGAAGTACCCATCTATGCATCGCGTCTTCATTTTTGGTTATACCAGTCAAGCCTCCAGTAACTGCTGAAGATCGATTTTGATCGAAGTCGGGGCTCACCGCATTAAATGTACCTTCCTTTCATTTTCTTTCTTAATGATTGGCGAATATTTTTGCTACTACCTGCTATACCTGCATCACCTTGTTCTGCAATGGACGTAGACATATCTGGCTTTTTATGCAATGCTATTTCTCGTCGTCTTATTTTTTTATCACTTACATAAGTCGCCATACAACATCAACGCCATGAATATTCTAGTGCTGCGAACTCTGGATTATTTTGTTACTTTTTATTAACGTCATCTTTTCTTCGACCTGCTGCTTTTTGAATACTTATAAATGATTGTAATTGCGGTTCCTTAACCAAGTCACATGCTGTATCACAAAAAAACACGATAGCTCGTTCGAATTAATCTGGTTAAATTAGATTTGAGTCAGGTTAAGATAGATTTGAATGACTTGGATGTCTTGGTCAGTCATCTTCAAGAGGCTGAATTTCAATATGCCAAGTTGTTAAACGTTGAGTGATTTAAATTCAATTAACTATCGGCCTAAGCATAACCTGGCTAATTTAACCACACGCGACATATATATATAAATAATGCTTCGGTATATAATAGCATATATATATATATATATATATATTCAGCCCCAATGTCGAATATATTCAACATTTGAATGCTTTCCACCATGACCCAGCTACGGATATATTTGGCGTGATGTGATCAATGTTCTCAACCTCAAATGTCCTTGAACTTTAACATGGCATTTGTGTGACCTTGTTTCAGCCTAAATCTTCCTGCCAGCCTGAAATTTCAATTTCCATATCTGACATTTGCAATTATTGAAATAGTAATCTGGGAACATTTTCGCAAAGTGAGAAAAATGCTTACGTTACACATACTATCGAATCTGTCAAATTACGTCGATAGATACCATATTTAATTTAAATTTTGTTAATCTTTCCATACAGAAATGTTTTATGAAATACAAGAGACTTTTTGATAAAAAGTACTTGTTTCGTATATAAAGTTTTTTTTTAATAATTGAGTATTTTGTCGATGTATTTAGAATCCCTGGGAGGGGAAAATTCATAATGAGTATTTAATAGTGATGAGTAATTGATTCATGTTTCCTATCATCATATTGACAAGCTGCATGTAAACTATAATTACCACGTTATCAAACTGCCGCCATTCCGCTGTCGATTTTAACAGAACCAGTACTGAAAATGTACATTCATAAGAAAATTAAACATGGGTCTTATAATATTAGGAGCAGCTTACCTATTATTCGTAAACTTGAACCCATTACTATAGTGAATATAGTTCTGGGCTTAAGAAGATACAGGATAACTGGAAATTGTGTCACATCTTTACACTGGACCACAAAAATACAGCATATTATACTCTCCGTCGGCTCGCTAATCAAATTATACTTGAGTATTAATTAGTCCGTGGTTTAACGAGAAAGTCGCGCCTGATATGATGTTTGTTCTACTGATATATTTTGTCGGAGAAATTACTTTGTCTTTGAGTAGTATTTTGTTTTGGATTTCGAGTATCGATACAAAATATTTTTTAAAACTTTTAAATAATTTTATCGAAATTGAAATTTTGATCCCAAAACAGAATAAATTTATTCACAGTTATAACTATTTGAATATGACAACTCATTTAGTGGGTATCTTATATATCGCTGGCATTTTAGTAATGATTGGGAAGGAAAATGAAGAAATAGGTATTGAAATATTTGTTGTCATTTGAGCACAATCACAGATGTTATTTATGTCGTTTTTAGTATATCAGTTTTATAATATAGCAATAGTAATAAGTTCATACGTGAACGTACTTAATATCAACTTGTGCAAAATATTTAAAAAAATGGAGTATTTTCCCAACCATAATCTAAAAATGTTTTATTTTAAAAATAACGTCCTACAATACATGAAAATTGATCATTCGAATGAATATATTTTTACAAAGCCGTGTGTTGAACCCATTGAGGAAATGTACGATAAACTCATGGACAATTTAGAATTAGTAAACAGAGAATACAACTTTGTGGTAAGCAAAAATATCGTACACTTAAAATACCGAAGCATTATTTATTAATCTTAACAGAGCTTTAAGTATAAAAAGGATTTATTGGGTCCTTACATATGAAATTGGCGTTTTGCCGTACTGGCAAATTTGATCTCAAATATCTTCTCTTTGGTTAGGAATTCCAAATCCAAATTTATACAGCTATTTACTCATGTATTTGTGTTTTGAAAATTATAATTCATTTGTTTTTTCCTCAATTGTTTTTTTCTTTGCGTCACTCAGTTTACAAAATGAAAAACTTGAAATATCTCGTTATTTACGAGTACGAGTTCCACCGTGGCACCAGTGCTGCAGAAACGGCTCGAAGGATTAATGATGTGTATGGCGACGGTGCCGCAAAAGAAAACACAGTGCGTTTTTGGTTCCAACGTTTTCGTTCTGGAAATTTCGACCTGCAGAACAAGCCCCGTGGACGGCCGGAGACCAAAGTTGATAATGAAGAATTGGAGGCTATTGTGGAAGCGGATCCATCGCAAACCACATCCGAGTTAGCTGCAGGCTGCGGTGTTAGTGATAAAACTGTTTTAATCCACTTGAAGCAAATTGGTAAGGTGAAAAAGCTTGAAAGGTGGGTACCTCACGAATTGAGTGAAGCAAATCAACAAACGCGCGTTGACGGCTGCGTTGCATTACTCAACCGGCACAATAATGAAGGGATTTTAAATCGAATCATTACCTGTGATGAAAAGTGGATCATGTACGATAATCGGAAGCGCTCATCGCAATGGCTGAACCCTGCCGAACCAGCCAAACCATGCCCCAAGCGAAAATTGACTCCAAAAAAGTTACTTGTGAGCGTTTGGTGGACTAGTGCTGGTGTCGTTCACTACAGCTTTCTTAAATCTGGCCAGACGATTACGGCAGATGTCTATTGTCAGCAACTGCAAACCATGATGGAAAAGCTAACTGCTAAACAACCGAGGCTGGTTAATCGCTCTAGGCAACTGCTGCTTCATGATAACGCTAGACCACACACTGCACAACAGACGGCTACCAAATTAGAGGAGCTTCAATTGGAATGTCTAAGACATCCTCCGTACTCTCCGGACCTTGCCCCAACAGATTACCATTTTTTTCGAAATTTGGATAACTTCTTGCAAAGGAAAAAATTCAACTCCGATGGGGCAGTCCAAACCGCCTTCAAAGATTTTATTGATTCCCGTCCGAATGGTTTTTTTAGTAAAGGGATCGATGAACTACCTATGAGATGGCAAAAGTGCATAGATAGCAATGGTACATACTTTGATTAAATAAATATATTATAATAAAAAAAATCGGCTTTATATTCCTCCCATACTAAACGCCAATTTCATATGTAAGGACCTAATATTTCAGATACTCTTTGGCCCAATACACTTAGTGACTGATTTGATGATGACAATATCATTTGTAAGTATCAAAAATATTATAAAATATAGTTAATTTATTTACCACGTGGTAGTACCAAAGGAAGAGTATAAAAACAACACAAAACCAAAAAAAAATTGCCACTCTGCAAATGATGAAAAGAGAGAGTGACGTGTTTGAAGAACATTATCTGGCAAGGAGGGTAGTTTTACAAATGACAACTAATTTTGGAAAAATATTTGTATATTATAAAATAATTTTATGGACAGAACATCAATTTTAAATTAATGATGACGATATCATTTGTAAGTATCCCAATTATTATAAAAAATATTTATTTACCATGTAGTGGTAACAAATAAAGAGATAATAATAATATGAATAATATGATATAGATGATGAAGACAAATGATGAAAATAGAGTAAAACGTGTTTGAAAAAAACTATTCAGCTTTTGCAAAAATATTTTCAAATAATAGCATTTTATCAACGAAAATTTTAAAAACCCGCTCCTGATATAAAATCGATAATCTGTATATATTTTTAATTCAATTTTATTATGTGCATAATTAGTGGCGGTTTTGTAAGAAATAAGGATACTCGATAGTGATGGTCAAAATCGTTATTTTAATCGGTTATTTTCGGTAATTCGGGATTTGTATCTGATTTTACCAATGACTGGGAACTTAGATATAACTGCTGTATTGTGCCGTTGGTTGCCCGTCGAACTGCAAAAAAATAGTTTCCAATCATTGATACAATGATTGGAAACTTATTTTAGATGTGTCACCGGTTAAAAAACAATCCCTTATACTTGATAAAGACTCAATTTTAATTGTCTTTGAAGCCAAATGAAACGTGAAAAACAGCGATTCTCGAAGAGTTTTACATGATATATTATTATTAAATAGTATACGGGTACTTGGCCCTTTGTGTTAAAAAATTGCCGGTCCTTGGTGAAGACTAGTAGATATACATATTTAAAAAATATTATATTAAATATTCGTTCATTCCAGATTTATTTAATTGACATGTCGCAGATGTACTTAATTTTGCAAAATGTCACAATTCTTTTCGCTGCTGCAGTGGCTACTGAAATACTGCGAGACGACATAAAGATCACGCGGATAATAGTCGTACGTTTGCTTACATTTTCGGATTTAACAGGTAAAAAATATTTTTATAGCACCCCGTATTAATTTCAGCATATAAACGATATAAATCCGACCAAATTCTAACAGAATTGTAATAAAACTGAAATCAAACAGTCATTCAAAAATATAAGAAGAATATTAAATACATATTGTTCTTTCTAATGAAACTTACTGACGCGTTTTTACCAAACTTATGATTTTCAATATGCACTTAGTTTGTACACGGTAATGTCTATTGTCGCTCATAAAGTACTCCCTGTGTGCATCTATACACTGATTTAGATGGCGTTCCCACTTCTGTAAGCAGGCAAAGAGCACACTTTCTGCACTGCTATTGGATAACTATCTTATTTTAATTCTCTTACTCATTGTCTCTGATAATCGTGAGATTAATTTTGAGTTGTTTATTAAATTGTTTAATGAAATCAGTATGATAATTCTAAAACAGATAATAGAACACAACATAGCGTTAATTATTTCTTAAATACTCTCTGAAAACAGATCAGAGGATTTTAATAGAAAACTTGATGAAAATTAAGCATCAATCTACAAGAGAAATGAATTATGAAATAAGAAGAAATGAAGAAATTAAGACCAGCGCCATTTTCCGCGGCGGACCGCCGCTACATTTCTTTCCATATTGGTAATATGCGCTTATCAAATACACCGCGTGGACGATTGGTCGGTCCATTTGCTTTGCCGATTTGACGCGATGGAAGAGACGCGGCGGAAGATCCGCGCAGTGTGACGATTATTCAAAAAGTAGTCAAAATCTTAAGAAGCATGATGTACAGTATCTTCTGTGTATAGTTTTCTGGGATATTATGCCGCCCTTCTGTGCCCGTGACCTCTCTGGCCAAAGTTTCGGATCCCATTGCAGGGTCCATCATCAGGGCTGATGTGATACACGGCAGAATATGCCAGAAAACTATACACAGAAGATTCTGAACGGCCGTGAAAATCTAAGAACATTTTTATGATGTACAGTGCAATGAAAAGTTAGAAATGCCAGAGGTTATAAGTAAGGAAGTAACAAAAATAGATCAATTTAAAAATAGTGCCGAAAACGTGCGTCGTGCAAAGTTTTGATGCATACATTTATGAATATTGTGTTTATTTTAGAGTATAATATATATACTGTTAGATATAAGTTTTCATCCCTTTAGTGTAGATTTTGATTTAATAAATAGCCAGAAATCACTAGAGGCTTAGTTAGGTGAGTAGGAAAAATGATCTTGTTAGGTATTTGCTTTTATGGCCAGAAAACCTCTCACAGCTAGTGCAGTTTACTGCTATATATTTTTTTTTTACATGGACATGCAGACGTCTGTCATCTTTGCAATAGCTAAGTATCAACTGTTCTATCCACTCGAAATTAACGAACGTATTGGTTCAAACACGACTCATTTCGTGTGCAAAATGCAAAATGCGCGATTACACGATTATTTGGGAGATATAATTGTCATATTTTTTTGTAGTCACCATCATCTGTTCGGTAACCAAATGCAGCCGTATTAATAAAATGAAGAACTTATTGTATCATGCATTATTTTTCAGATGAATAAAGGAAGCGTCTTAAATTTTTTAACAATATGCTGATTTGCCGCAAACCTGATATATCTGCCTGCAAAATGTTCTGTCCTAACTTCAAGCATATTTTTGATCTGATGGGCCTGATCACAACCTACGTTTTAACCATACATAGTTTTAGATTAAATAATGAGGTCGATGTCGGATGAAGATTATGTATTGGGAGGTTATGTCTCTTCGATGGGCCACGCGTGACCATGGCACCAATCTGAAGCATGGACGATGAAGGTGAATATTCTAAATCGCCTAGAGGCGTTCGAAATGTGGATACATCGTAAAATGTTAAGGATATCTTGTACTGACATGACTAGTAATATTGAAGTTTTATGTAGAGCAAATACAAACAGACAGTTACTCAACACAGTAAAGCTCCGTAAAATTTCATACTTTGGTCATATAATGAGAGGCGAAAAGTACTCCATTCTTCAGCTCGTCATGAAGGAGAAGATTGAGGGTGGCAGAGGGGTCGGGAGGAGGCGGCATTTCTGGCTTCGAAACATCCGAGAGTGGACCGGGATAAGGAGCGTGGAAGAGCTCTTTCGCACTGCCCTGGAGAGGGAAACTTTCTCACAGATGATCGCCGGCGTCGGGGGGACCTGACAGGGCACATCAAAAAGACGAAGAAGTAAACTTACGTGTGTAATCAATACATTTAATAGAAATTAGATGAATCGCTTACAGAGAGATGTACAGAACATTTATTTTCCACCGGGATATAAACCCGGAACTTTTCAAATCCGGGGAACAGCAATTAACAATTTCGCCAATTAACCACACGATAAAATTTAAAAATCTAATATAACTATGAAAGTATGATGTACAGTAATATTTCGTAAATAAGAGATTCGCTCATTTTTCCATATCTAAATTGTACTATGCAATTAATGCTGAATACCTTTGAATCTATACCTATAAGACTCAATGTCTGTCTGTCTGTTCTCTATAAAAATCCACACCGTTTGTCCGATTCGACTCAAATTTTGCATACTTATGCATTAGGATCCGGCGTGTAACATAGGCAACATTTCCTTCCTATTCTCATACCCCTTCCCCTCCCCCTGACATATTTTAGATGCAAATCTGTACCGTTTGACCGATTGGACTCAAAATTTGGAAACTTATTCTTTAGGACTCGGCGGGTAACATAGGCTATATTTCCTCCCACCCCTTTTACGTTTTTTCTTCTTCTGATATATTTTCGATGCAAATCTATACCGTTCGAATCAAACCTTTGTTTCCCCCCACAAATTTATTTTCAACTTAATCCTTGAACCTTGGACCGGAATGAGGCAGGTGGAGGATTTGTTCCGGGCAGCGCAGGCCTTGAGGTTTTTCGCACAAGTGATCGCCAAAATCGGGGGGCTCTGACAAGCTACAGAATGAAGAAGAAGCGTAAGAATACAATTTATCGTGAAGTCACATTCTTAGTGAGATATGTGAGAAGACATAGGATTAATATAACAGAATATTTAAGTATTAAGGTTGTTATTACGGACGTTAGACATATTTAACTGTAACTGGTTGCGGATATTTAGAATAGTGAGGGAGTCCATCGAAATATACAAACATCCCAATTTCTATAGAGATGAGAGTTACAAACAATCAAGTATTTGGCGCCCTGTTCTTACGAAATTGATTCAGCCTTTGAGAGACGTCGCAGTAAAGTTCGCCGACGTAACTAGCACATATTGCACACTGGCGACCTCTATCGTAGAAGAAGTGAACACTCTACAACAAAGTACATATAATTTACGCCCTCGGAAGCAGTAATCAGTCCGCCCTCTACCTTCGCGGGTAAAGGTCGTTCTCCTGATGACGATATATATATAATAAGAATTCAACAAAACGTTGAGAACCGTTTCTCGGAAAAACATACGGTTCGTATAAAATATCCGCAACCAGTTACAGTAGTAACCAAATATTTCTTCGGAAAAAAGTTTTTTCTGTAGTTTTTTCTTGTACAGGGAATACCGGAATTATAATCTGGTGCCCGGTATCGGTACATAAAAATGTATTTCACATTGCTACTGAAATCACTTTATTGAAATTAATTATAACGCAGCAGACAAGCAATCGGCTATCGCCATTTGATTACAGCTATGCTCTGCGGGCGACTGTGCTGTCAGCCATTGCCCGTTGCTTTTAATACAATTTTCTTATTTTTTGAAACTGACAACGGAAACGCGTTGCACTACTTGTTTATAATTCTCCTGTATTAAGGACTTATTCTTTCTGTATTCACTCTTTGCCAAATATTTCTTCTATCACCCTGTAGAGCACTCTCCAAGTAACATTCCTACTTCGACGCGTCATTCCGCGCTGTTAAAACTTTTAAAACCCAAATCCACATGTTTGACGAATGTCATATTAACCTAAAATTAATGTTCACGACTGTTGATTTCATTTCAGTAATTTGTGAATAATGTAAATGCATAGTTATAACGACTTTTAATAGTGTGTTTAACACTTCTCTAACCATACATATTAGCCTAGAAATTAAATGTACTTGCCTTCAGAAATAATAAAATTGATGTAAGAAAATACGTATATCTATTTCTTTCTTCTTGAAGTTACTCGAATATTTAATAATGTATATAAAATACTTCTACACTTTAAATAATATCAATTGAATAATATGTATTTTAAAATAATTTGTACAAATCGATTCTCTAACCCTTTTTAATACGATTTGGTAATTTTTTAAACTGGCAATGCTAATGTAGGTAACGTGTACCTACTGCGCTCTTAAAGCAATTATATGTAATATATTCAGATACTTTCACCGTTATGGTCGCTGAATTAAAATAACGGCTACGTACAAGCCTTTCAACGAAAGAAATTTCAATAAATTATATTTTAAATGAATTTACTGGAATTTTTAAAAATTCTTACCCTCCCCTTCGCTATAACACACTTGCATGGTTTATTTTTTTCAATTTTAGTACACAAACAATCCTGAAGAAGAGAACATTTTTTCTCGAAACATGTAGATTTTACATTTAATAAAGTGATGAAAACAAAGTGATTTGTGTTTTATTTAAATAATAATATGTGTGTGTGTGGTGAGTTCAAACCTTCATTCAGAAAACTAAATTTGTATTTTGAACATTCAAATGTACTTGGTATAGAAAACAACATGGAGCTCTCTATCTACTGTAATACAATACTTCTTATTTTAATTTTTTTTTAATATTATTAAATTTTCTTAAATAATTAATATTATAAATCTGATATTTATCTTTACATATATTATTTTATTACATATAATGTGCGTAATAAAAAAATAGCATAAGTAAATTTAATTAAAGGAAGAATCCAAAGGTATACCTATATACAATTAAAAGGCAGAAAAGAAATTGATACGCTATTTGTTAATAGTACGTAAAAAAATTCTTAACTGACAATAAAAAACTTATTATGTAAATAACAAAGATATATACTTTCCTTTCTACATCAAATACAAAATAAACTTGCGGAACAACCCTAAGTTAACATAATTTCCATACTTCTTCTGTTTGTTTTACTAAATTTATACTACTTCATACTTTGTTTTTTACTAGATTTATATTCTTTCTACATATAGTACATATTTTGTTTCACGAACATTATATATAGGTATATACTTTTTTCTTCCCCCCACCAATATTTTCATTATTACATTATTACATTACACAAACCTATAAGATGTACTTGAATCTTTTTAACTGCAATCCATATCTTCTTCTTCTTAATACTTACAATCATTTCTTCTTACTATTTAATTTTCTCTTTTTAATTTACACAAATCTATAAACTGTACTTGAATATTTTTAACTGCAATATATTTCTTCTTCTTCTTACTATTTACAATAATTTTTTTCTCAATACTTTCACTTCTCTTTTTATTTTATCTGAATTTTTATTTGAATCTTTTTAACTGCAATTTACACTAATCTAAATTTTACACAAACCTTTCATATGCACTTGAATCTTTAACAGCAATTTAAATTTACACAATTCTATTATATGTACTTGTACCTTTTAAGTGTATTATTATTTTATAAGTCTTATGTTATTTTTTAAAATTCATAATCTGTATATTATGATGTTGATTTGCTGACATGTCATTTAGTTTACAATAAAAGGCTACTTACATGCACATCATGCCCTGACCGCCAGACGGTATTGCTACGAGAATATGGGTCCGTTGATTAAATAAAATTCATATTTAATTTAACTAGCTGGAAATCTAAACAAGATACATTGCTTTGGTAGAAAGCAATAACTTTGTGGTTTGACATATTAAAATAAATAAAAACACTTTACTTTGTATTAAACCATGCTTTATTGTCGTGCCAACCGGTTTTTTATTTAAACTTAAGCTTCATCAGGGCAACTTAAGAACTAAACAATAAATACAAAGCAGTGCACCTATATATACATAATGAGGGAGACAAAATATAAAATTACATAGAAAAAAGAGAGACAACAATATACGAGTACATATGAAAAAGACAATATAAAATTACACGATAATGACAACATATAGAGAGATAGAGAGCCAAATTACAAACAAGTGAGACAAAAATATACCAGTAATTATGAAAGAGAACATAATATAAAATTACACGATAATAAAAGATTATTAAATTATTAGAAATTCGGTTTCTTAAGTATGAATTAAAAGGTTCTGGACATCATGGACCCTTCAAAATCTCGGGAATTCCTCCGATGATTTTGTTGGAGTTGCCAGCGAGCAACATGTCGCCAAGTGGTTGTCTCATTTTGCGTGGTTGTCACATTTTGCGTACGAAAATGCGCGGGCTGCGCGGGCCCTAGTTAACAAGAAAAAACTAATTATAAAACAATCCACAGCTAGTAGCGTTATTTAACATCTATGGTATCAGAATGTTTGAATATTTACCCTTAACGGGGCCCAGAAGAGAGTGTGTCTACATCTGCCTGTCTGCGCAATTTTGGAAATGAACGCTGAAAACTCGTAAAGCGAATAGACAATTTTCTGTCTGTGCATAGACGGGACGCATTACATACCATAAACTCAAATACCGAGCGGCTGGTTTAATTATGTCAAGTGGGACAAAAACTGAACACACGGATTCGTCACGTCATAATATATGTAAAAGCCCATAAGGGCGTTAAATAAATAAATAAATATAACTTCTACAAACTTGTCCTGCATTAGTGTTGACAAATTATAACAAATAACAGGTATACAATTAGTTACTCTAGCACAGGCTACGCCTAGTGGAGTAGTAGCAATCCACAAAATATAATTAAAATATGTGTATTTAGATAAGTAATATTGTGAATAAAATGATTAACATTATAATGATCCACATGTTTATGTATAAAATAAATTGTAAAAGAAGGATTTTATAAATAAATAAAATATCAAAACAGAATTTTGCAAATATATATATAACACAATAATAGTCCTTCATATCAACTACATCAGCAGTATTCTTTTTCTCGTAAGTAAAAAAAATGTACCAGTAAGTAATAAATTAACAATAATACAAGACAGTACTAAAAATATTATTACAAAGGAGTTGATACATAAAGGAAGAAGGCTTACAAATAATGACATTCCGAAATATGATTAAGTTTAAAATTAAAATTAATTTAAAAGTTTATGTATGAAACTATCAATGGGGGTCTATTTTATATTCATAGTTAAAATAAATAAAACCAACGTGAATATGATAACTGCACACGAAGAAATCACAAAATGAGATTTTTAGAAGGAAAACTCAATCGAAAATTTATTTATGCGCAGTAGAATGAAGTTGTAAGGTATGCTGCGGGGGAGATTAGGGTAATAGGGGAAACATAGCAAAATAGGGGCAACACACAAAAAGTTTAATGTACAAGCAAACATCGAATAGAATCCAAAAGTAAGGAATGTATCGAATGGTAAAAAAAAAAAAATTGTTGAAACTACATACTAAAACTCGCAGACGTAAAGATGGGCGAATATAATAATACGGCTTCTGTAAGAAAATATCCAGAGAGTTAGTTAAATTAGTATTAGTATATTAATAATAGAAAACATTCAGTTTAGGGCGAGTTTCTTTCAGATTTGAGAAACCAATTTGATGAGCGCAAACAATGTAAGATATAAGAAGCATTGAAACAAAGTTGTATCCATACAGAAACGTCAAAAATAAATAATCTAGCCATAGCTACGGATAACGGCTAGCATTTGATTTGATATTATTAATAATTTATTCATTCTGCCCACTTTTTTTGATTGGTACATGAAAAATACTTTTTTTTTATCTAATAATATAATATATTTTTCTAATAACATCTCATCTCATTTATAAGTTTTTATCGAAAAAAAATATCTGATTTTTTTTTTATTTACCGCTCGACCGGTGTACTTTTATATCATACTGCAGCACTTTAATCGCCGCTTCTTTGGCAAGTAAATTTAACAAATTGTGCAAAAACCATGAAGCAAAATCTTAAATTGCTTGAATTATGCCCGAAAAAATTAATGATCGATTATATTATGTATTATAATATTATACAAAAATTACTACATAATATATACAATATATTATCATATATATAGCAAAATAATTCATCACTCTGGCATAATTCTTATGTAAGAAGGTATGATTACTTACTTACCATCACGCCGTTTCCCCGTGGAGGTAGGCAGAAGGGATAGAGATAGCCACACTCTTCTGTCCTGACATACAACTCTCGCCTCATCCACATTTATACATCTTCGCATGCAAGCTCGCCGGTTGTTGAGGCTTCTAACGGGACCAACTTTCAGTGTCTGGTTAATCTGGTCATGCCATGTCTTCCGCGGTCGCCCTCTCTTTTTGGCGCCATCAACACTTGCATTATATATCTTTCTTACCATTCTTTCCTCATTCATTCGCTCAACATGCCCAAACCGTCTGAGCGACCCTTTTTAAATTCTATTAACTATGCTAAGATCAGCTTTACATTCATTCCTAATATCTGCATTCTTTACTCTATCATAAATGGATTTGACACACATAGGTCTGAGGGATTTTATCTCCACTGCATTCAATCTACTTTCGTTCCTCTTCTGCCAACAAATAAATTTTAGATTACGAAATATTTCAAACTTATACATAAAATCAATCAAAACAACGCTATAAAAAAATCTAATCAAAAACATTTATTTTATACTTAAAATGTTCTTAATATAACAATAATTTTTTTATTTTATGAATTAATCTAATGTTTCTCGGTACATTATATTTTTATTATATTACATGCGGGGTATAAAAGGAAAGGCAGCAATATCCAAAAAAAGCTTGATTGCCGTCACCGAGAATTACTAATTTAAAATGTATTGAAATCGAGATTTTATATGAAATATAGCCTATACATTTATAGGAAACATCATTTTGTAACGGACAGATACATAAAATCTAGAATTCAGTACATTTTTCCTCCATTGGTAATCCTCGGCGACTGTATTCAAAACATTTATAAATTTTTCAGGATATCGCTGCCTTTGCTTTTATATCCCGCATACATTATTTTTCACCATTCTAAAGCTAATATTACTTTAACAATATACTAGTATTACTTTAACAATATATGACATTGCCCCCACTCTTAAACACGAGAAATAA
Organism: Agrypnia vestita; assembly: GCA_016648135.1. Lineage (NCBI taxonomy): Eukaryota > Metazoa > Arthropoda > Insecta > Trichoptera > Phryganeidae > Agrypnia > Agrypnia vestita. The sequence goes on from JADDOH010001201.1 coordinate 58,522, forward strand.
ATTCTATACTTAAAGTGGGTAAGCGTTAATATTAATATATAAGTATAAAACATGTTCATACTACTCGTCTTTCGTAAATTTGGATTTCAATATTTCCAAGCTCATTAAAATAATTTTTACGTATACCTTTAAAATGGAGTCAATTAATTTGTTTGAATTAAATTTTAATTTCGTTAATCTTTCCATAGATAAATGTTTTTTGAAATACAAAAGAATTTTTGAGAAGAAGTACTTGTTAAGTATATAAAGTGTTTTTTTAATAATTGAGTATTTTGTCTATGTAGGTTAGAATCCCTAGTGAGGGAAAAATTCTTAATGAGTATTTAATAGTGATGAGTTTATCATATATAATAGTGATGAGTAATTGATACATGATTCCTATCACAACTGTAATATTCATACTGACAAGCTGCATGTATGACTATAATGACAACGTTAATCAAACTGCCGCCATTCCGCCGTCGATATTAACAGAACCAGTACTGAAAATGTATATTCATAAGAAAATAAAACATGGGTCTTATAATATTAGGAACAGCTTGCCTATCATTCGTAAACTTGAACCGATTACTATAGTGAATACAGTTCTGGGTTTAAGAAGATACAGGATAACTGGAAATTGTGTCACAACTTTGCATTGGACCACAAAAATACAGCATATTATACTTTCTGTCGGCTCGCTTATCAAAATGTACTGGATTATTAGTCTGGTCACTCATCAGAACCCCACGGCTGATACAATGATTATTTCAGCGTTATATTTTGTCAGAAATATTGCATCATCTTTAACCACTATTTTATTTTGGCTCTCGAGTATTGACTCAAAATATTTTTTAAAAATTTTAAATAATTTTAACAAAATTGAAATTTTGATTCCAAAACGAAACGCTTTTATTCACAGTAATAATTTTTTGAATATTACAATTCATTTTATCGGTATCTTATCAATTATTGTTATTTTAGTAATGATCGGGATGTCACCTCAAGAAATAAATTTTATTTTACTACTTGACAATTGGATACAAATAGAGATTTTTATTACGTCTTTTTTAATCTTTCAGTTCTATAATACAGCTGTAGTAATAAGTTCGTACGTGAATGTACTCAATATCAGCTTGTGTAAGATATTTAAAAAATCAGAGTATTACCCGAACTATAATTTAAAAATGATTTATTTTAAGAATAACATTCTACGATACGCGAAAATTGATTATTCGAATGAATACATTTTTACCATGCCGAGTATTGAATCCATTATGGAAATGTACGATAAACTAATAGATAATTTAGAATTACTCAACAGTGAATACAATTTTGTGGTAAGCGCAAATCTATCAAACTTCAAATACCAATGCAAAATTTATTGATGTTAAACGTGCTTTATTTTTCTAGCTCCTTCTTGGTTCAATACCCCCCGTGACTAATTTAATGTTCCTAATATCATTTGTAAGTTGATCTCATATTTATTATTTTTTCAACTGATTCAGCAACATTGTTGATTGACAGTTTAAAAAAATATTGATTGTATTATTTGTATGTTTCTTGATAACTGAACAATTTATATATAGTGGTGGTTTTGCATCTATACGCCACTTATGTTAATTAATATAAAATATTATTTTTTTGGCTCTTTTTTCTTCAAATGTGCCAAACCCTAGTACGAAAAATTTGAATTACAATTTTTTTTTTAGATTCATGTAATTGACATCTTGCAGATGTTTAATGTTTTGAAATATTCTATAACTATTTTCGCTGCTGCAGTGGCTACTGAAATATTGCGAGATGACATAAATAACACTCGGATAATAATCGTCCAATTGCTGGCATTTTCGGATTTAACTGGTAATAAATTGTTAATATTCTAGTACTTATTTCAGCGTATTTATTATTTAAATCTGTTACCTTTTATCAAAAATATATCAGTCTTAAAAATGGCATTGAGAATTTTTTTTAAATATCGTGTAAGGCTTATACGGTTTGTTTTTTTATTACCATATGGAGAGCCCAAGAAAGCTGATAAAAATTACTCAAGAGACGTGCAAAAATGTTTGTTTTTTCTAAAGGCTACTTTTTAGATTTTATTTTGGACTCTATTCAATAGCATGGTCATCAAGGGTTGGGTAACAAAAATTAGAATCTTAAAATATGGAAGTTTATAGCTGTGGCACTAGTTAAACTAGTCCACGATTTCATTCAAATTCATAGAAGTGCTATAAGAATAGAAAGCTAAAGTAAAACTAATCTACGATTTCATTCTATTAATAAACGTGCTATATATATCTCAAAAACCAACGATTTACAAAGGCTATATTTTTATATTTTAGTTAATCGTGAGTTGACCTTTCAGCCCTTCAAAGGATGACGTTCACTTTTGAGCACTTGGTATTTTGACTTTTTAAAAGGGTACCACATTTTATTTTTCAGATAAGCAAAGGAAGCGTCTTAAATTTTTTAATAATATGCTGATGTGCCGCAAACCCGATATATCTGCCTGCAATATGTTCTGTCCCGACTTGAAGCATATTTTTGGTTTGATGGGCCTCATCACAACTTATGTTCTAACGATACACAGTTTAAGATATTTCAGTTAAACAAGGAGCTCAATATTGAAAGTAAAATCAAAATGTACTTAAGTCCATTTTAAATTATAAAATCATTCTTGAAATATACAAATTTCATTTACGTTGTTTAAATTATAATTCCATATTCCTCTTCATTTTATTTCATCTTATTCAAGTTATAAACAAGATGCACAAGAGTTTTCTTTGAATTGCTAAAAAAAATATTTTGGCGTTATGTAGTTTTCCTATAAATGTATAGGCTTTTTTTCTTATAAATTCTCGAATTCAGTACATTATTAAATTCGTAATCCTCGGTGATTGCATTAAATTTTTTTTGGATATTGCTGCCTTTGCTTTGATGTAAATTGTATGTAACTAGTTGTGCCCGCGCGGCTTCGCACGCGTAGATTTTTAGTACACTGTTTGGATCGTCATAGAACTTTCGCGAACCTTCTAGAACATTTTCCTTCCAGAACTTTCAAGAAATTTATCGAATGTATCGAACCTTCTAGACACACCGACACATTCCGCCATTCAGTTTAGAACTTTATAGAACTTTCGGGAATGTTTTAGAACCTTCTCCTTCCAGAACTTTCTGGAGCAGGTTTTTCCGGAACATTCTAGTTTCACCGACACAGTCAGAGGGCCTATTTTGAAACAATCTGAAGCATTTGCGGCCTTCCCATAACAAAACAATGTGCCAGAAAGCACATTTTCGGCACCCACTCCCACACACGCTCAGCCACCCCCACCAAACTCGCATATTTTCGATGTGACACCAAGGGCTAACTACCGCCATAACCACCGGTGGGTGGTTGTGGAGAAAACTTGGCGGATAGGGAAACACGGGTTTCATTTTATATATATATATATACATATAATATATATCATATATATATACTGTTTATATTAATTACTGTTTATATTAAAAATTGATTACTGTTTATATTAAAAAAATATTTTTTTTATTTTACCTACTTTAAGATTACTAAAAAAATTGAATAACGAAGCCGACCGACGTTTAATTATAAATTTATTGTTTAAAAACATGAGTTGTATATCTTTTCAATTAGGAATGACAGTCTTACGACATGTATCTTGTTTAATAGCTGTCTGCGTTATATATCGTTATTGTCCGATATTGTATATACATTAATAAAGTAGTGAATCTCTGTTACTGGGTGACTTATTATTTCAAGAAAACCCGCCAGACCCAGTAGGTACTTTACATTGAGCTGTGCTTGTATTTAGTGTTTAAATATTTGTCTCAGCATGACGAAATATGTATCTGTATAATTATAACATGAACAAATAAATGTATGGAGAAAATCTTCCTGTTATTATTTGTTTTATAAACGATGCACCTTAAAATAATTCTTTCTAAGAATTATAAAGCTGTAACGCTACACTCGTACGAATAAAGCCAGAATGACATGTTTATTCTCGTCGACAAATAAACATAATCTTTCATCTATCTACGCAGAGTGTTGCTAGCGCTGTCTCCTAGGCCTCCTGGGTCTTTTATATTTTTTAATATTTTTTTTTATCAATGTAACTAGTTCATAAAATTTAATTATAGGTCTACCATATTTATTATCTTATGGCCATTTTCTTGATGTGTAAGTTATTTGAAAAGTGATCAAATAATCATTCCGAAATATTCTAACTATAACCATAAAGGAATACATATTGATATTCGTATATATAAACCTGTTCCAGGCCAGCATAAGCGCACTAAATGCACGGCATGGACACGGATTGGGTTAAGAATTTATAATAAATTAATAAGTTAAGCTAACCTGCTTTTCCAAGCCTGTTGTTCGCTACCCCTGATCTACATAATCCAATCAATACTTTTACAGTTGTTTTTTGTATGTAACTGCGATAACTGATTTTGCTATTGCGCTACTCTTAGAGTATATACAATCCAATCTAAGGCGCTACTGCAATAACTATTTAAGATTACGAAATATTTCAAACATTTGTATATTTACGATTTGTCATTCATCAATATGGATTGGAATAGTTCCAGATTCATAACAAATATTTTTCGTTATATATTACTATATACTCATCAAATTTGTTTTAGTTAATTTTCAATTATTAGAGAAAAGTGTTATGAAATGTAAAGGAAATTGTGAGAAAAAATACTCGATGCATAAAATAAAAAATATATTTTTTAATAATAATAATTGAATATTGTATTTATTATCTATTTACGTTTAGAATCCCCGATAGAAGAAATTGCCTTAAATTTAATAATGCGTACTGTATTATTATTTCTTAATATAACTTAAATATTTTTATTGACAACCGACATCTATGAGTAGGTACACAAAGTAATCACATTAGTCAACAATACACAAACTATCGATTCCGCCGTCGATTTTCACACAACCAGTACTGAAAATGTATATTCATAAAAAAATTAAACATGGATATTTAGATATTAGGAATAGCTTGCCTATTATTCGTAAATTTGAATCAGTTACTATTCTGGGCTCAAGAAGATACAGAATAACTGGAAATTGTGTCACAACTTTGCACTGGACCACAAAAATACAGCATATTATACTCTCTGTCGGCTCGCTTACCAAAATGTACTTGAGTGTTGTTAGTCCATGGTTTTGTGAGAAAATCGCGCCTGATATAATGTTAGTTCCTCTGATATATTGTATCAGAGACATTTCATCGTCATTAAGTACTATCTATTCAAAATTCTTTTTGAAAATTATAAATAATTTACCATCATTGAAATTCGGATGACTAAACGGAATACATTAATTCAATAATAACTATTTGAGTATGACAATTCATTTGATGGGCATCTTATTTACGTCTGTTATTTTAGTAATACATGGGATGGAATTTAAATATTCTCAATATATTTCTTGTCATTTGGGCACAATCACAAATGCTAATAACGTCGATTTAATTTTCCAGTTTTATAATACAGGAAAAGTAATAAGATCATACGTGAGTGTAAGATATTAAAAAAAAACTAACCCATAAAACCAAGTTTTTATTTTACTCCTTTTCTTTGTTAATTAAGATTATCATCATGTAATTAAATAATTGATTGACTGAAAATGAAACATGTCTAGAAAAATATCTACGTCAAAAATCTCTAAAAATTACTCTTAATCTCCATTTGAATTTTCTTTTCGTTTTATTTCTTCTTACATTCCTTTTGGCGAATGAAAATCTTAACAACAAAAGAAGAATTAAAACATATAATATAATACTTTTTTACAGGAATTTTATATATTTCTAAAATGTCAGATGTTTTGAGCTTTAATAAGACACTTAATGCTTTGATGATTAAATTCTTAAAACATTTGTCAGTCAATTTAATTAAGATTTTGATAGATTCAATTATCAGCAATTTCGTACCTTATAAATTTCCAGAGTCAAAATGATAGAAAATAGTCAGAATCAGATTTAAATAATGTAGAATTCTTCAAAACTAAACAGAAATCTAAAATAAATAAATTATTATTTGATTTCTTCCCAAAAAACAGAATTTTGATGTCATCATCATCTGTGAACCAATTGTTATAAATTTTCGAAATTCGTAGTGATGTACCTATTATACCGACGGAGTAATTCAAATTTTAAATATTCCGTGACGTCGTCAGGCCGTTGTTGGTAGTAATCAAACAATTGTATGGTTTCAAATTTTAAAAAACCATTAAAATTTATAAAAATCCAAAATAATACTACAATTATTTATTTTTTTTAACAAAAATTTGATAAATCATTTTTATCGTCACCACGAGTCGGCTTGCAAAGTTTCAGTTTGAATGGATAACGGGAAAAGGGTTAAAAATCGAGCCAAAGTTTTGACGTCAAGCAAGCAAGCAGACGCCACGAGTTAAAAGAAAGGAAGTAAAAAAGTAATCCATAAAAACCAAGTTTTACTATACTCCCTTTCTCATTTTCGGGTTTCGTGTCTACCACATGCGTCGGAATTTCCAACAACTTACTGAATTGTATGAAAAAACCATTTGAAAAATCTAAAATTATACTATAATTATTTTTTTTTAACGAAAATTTGAAAGATCTTCTTGATCATCGCCACGAGTCTGTTTGCAAAGTTTCACCTCGGTTGGATCACGGCAAAAGGGTTAAAAATCGATTCAAAGTTTTTTCGTCAAGCAAGCAGACGCCACAAGTATTAATATAAAGGGAGTAAATAGAGTATTTTCCGAACAATAATCTACAACTCTCTTATTTAAAAAAATAACATTTTACAACACACGAAAATTCATTATTCGAATGAATATACTTTTGCAAAGCCCCGCGTTAAATACATTGAGGAAATGTACGATAAACTAATGGACAATTTAGAATTAGTAAACAGAGAATACAACTTTGTGGTAAGCAAAAATCTAATACTTAATCGTTAAATAGTGAAGCAGTATTTATTAATATTCAAAGCGCTTGAGGTGTAAAAAGGGTTTAAGAATATTTAGGGTTATGGAAATACATGATATGTACTTAAAACCTTTATATACAGTGTAATTAAATATAAAACATGTTCACACGAGTAATCTTTCGTAAATTTGGATTGAAATATTTCCAGGTTCATAAAAAATATTTTTGCGTAAACCTATATAAAGGAGTCAATTAATATGTTTGAATTAAATTTAAATTTCGTTAATCTTTCCATACAGAAATGTTTTATGAAATACAAGAGAATTTTTGAGAAGAAGAATTTGTTACGTATATAATTTTTTTTTTAAATAATTGAGTATTTTGTCTATGTAGGTTAGAATTCCTGGTGAGGGAAACACTCTTTGTGAGTGATGAGTTTTTCATAATTAATAGTGATGAGTAATTGATTCATGATTCCTATCATAATTGTAATATACATATTGACAAGCTGCATGCTGCATGTATGATTATAATGACCGCGTTAATCAAACTGCCGCCATTCCGCCGTCGATATTAACAGAACCAGTACTGAAAATGTACATTCGTAAGAAAATTAAACATGGGTATTATAATATTAGGAACAGCTTACCTATTATTCGTAAAATTGAACCCATTACTATAGTGAATACAGTTCTGGGCTTAAGAAGATACAGGATAACTGGAAATTGTGTCACAACTTTGCACTGGACCACAAAAATACAGCATATTATACTCTCCGTCGGCTCGCTAATCAAATTATACTTGAGTATTAGTCCGTGGCTTAGTGAGAAAGTCGAGCCTGACTTGATGTTTGTTGTATTGATATATTTTGTCGGAGAAATTGCTTTGTCTTTGAGTAGTATTTTGTTTTGGCTCTCGAGTATCGATTCAAAATATTTTTTAAAAATTTTAAATAATTTTAACAAAATTGAAATTTTGATCCCAAAGCAGAATAAATTTATTAACAGTAATAACTATGTGAATGTGACGACTCATTTAGTGGTTATCTTATATATCTCTGGTACTTTAATAATGATTGGGAGGGAAAATGATGAAATAAGTATTGAACTATTTGTTGTCATTTGGGCACAATCACAGATGTTAATTATGTCGTTTTTAATATATCAGTTTTATAATACAGTAATAGTAAGTAGTTCATACGTGAACGTACTTAATATCAACTTGTGCAAGATATTTAAAAAAATAGAGTATTTTCCCGACCATAGTCTACAAATGTCTTATTTTAAATATAACGTCCTACAATACACGAAAATTGATCATTCGAATGAAAATGTTTTTACAAAATCGTGTGTTGAATCTATTGAGGAAATGTACGATAAACTAATGGACAATTTAGAATTAGTAAATAGAGAATACAACTTTGTGGTAAGCAATAATCTAATATATGTAAAATACTAAAGAATTATTTATCAATCTTTAAAGGGCTTGAAGTATAAAAAGGGTTTTTTCCAGTTATTTTTTGGCCCAATACCCCTTGTGACTAGTTTAATGATGGCAATATCATTTGTAAGTATCACAAACATTATAAAAAATGGTAATTAATTTATTTACCGTGGTGTAGTAACAAGTGCTCATTTGTATTGAAATAAAACTAAAAACTAAAAAAGCCACTATGCAAATGATGAAAATAGAGAAAAACGTGTTTGAAAAATACTATTCTGCTTTTGGAAAAATGTTTTTAAATAATAGCATTTCATCAACGAAAATTTTAAAAACCCGCTCTGGATATAAAATCTGTATATATAAAACCTGTATATATATATATATATATACAGTCAGATTTTGACCATCAGATAGTGATGGTCAAAATCGTTATTTTAATCGTTTACATATTTTGTGTACAGTTATTTGTGATTTATTCTGATTTTATCAATGACTGGGAACGTAGATATAACTGCTGTATAGTGCCTTTGGTTGCCCGTCGAACTGCGAAAAATTAGTTGCCAATCATTGATGCAATCATACAAAAATCTCATATAACTGTTAACCTGTCACCGGTTAAAATACCATCCCTAATACTTGATAAAAACTTAATTTTAATTGTTTTTGAAGCCAAATGAAACGTGAAAAACAGCGATTCTCGAAGAGTTTTACATTATATATTATTATTAAATAGTATTTAGGTACTTGGCCCTTTGTGTAAAAAATTTGCCGGTCCTTGGTGAAGACTAGTAGATATACATATTTAATTAACATTTAAAAAAATATTATATTAAAATATTCGTTCATTCTAGATTTATTTAACTGATTTGCCGCAGATGTACGCAATTTTGCAAAATGTCACAATTCTTGTCGCTGCTGCAGTGGCTACTGAAATATTGCGAGACGACATAAAGAACACGCGGATAATAGTCGTACGTTTGCTGACATTTTCGGATTTAACAGGTAAAAAATATTTTGCACTCCGTATTAAATTCAGCATATAAACGATATAAATCCGACCAAATTCTAACAGAATTGTAACAAAACTGAAGTCAAATAGTCATTGAAAAAATATAAGAATAATATTTAATACATATTGTTCTTTCTAATGAAACTTACTGACGCGTTTTTACCAAACTTATGATTTTCAATATGCACTTCGTTTTTACATGGTAATGGCTATTGTCGCTCATAAAGTACACCCTGTGTGCATCTATACACTGATTTAGATGGCGTTCTCACTTCTGTAAGCAGGCATAGAGTACACTTTCTGCACTGCTGTTGGATAACTATCTTATTTTACTTCTCTTACTCATTATCTCTGATAATCGTGAGATTAATTTTGAGTTGTTTATTAAATTGTTTAATGAAATCAGTACGATAATTCTAAAACAGATAATAGAACACAACATAGCGTTAATTATTTCTTAAATACTCTCTGAAAACAGATCAGAGGATTTTAATAGAAAACTTGATGAAAATTAAGCATCAATATTCTACAGGAGAAATTAATTAAATTAAGACCAGCGCCATCTTCCGCGGCGGACCGCCGCTACATTTCTTTCCATATTGGTAATATGCGCTTATCAAATACACCGCGTGGACGATTGGTCGGTCCATTTGCTTTGCGGATTTGACGCGATGGAAGAGACGCGGCGGAAGATCCGCGCAGTGTGACGACGGCCTAAGACAGCTATTCAAAAAGTAGTCAAAATTTCAAAAAGCATGGTGTGCAGTGCAATGAAAAGTAAGAAATTCCAGAGGTTATAATGTAAGGAAGTAACAAAAATAGATCAATTTAAAAATAGTGCCGTAAACGTGCGTCGTGCAAGTTTTTGATGCATACATTTATGAATATTGTGTTTATTTTAGAGCATAATATATATAAGTATTGTTAGATATAAGTTTTTATCCTTTCAGTGTAAATTTTGATTTAATAAATAGCCAGAAATCACTAGAGGCTTAGTTAGGCGAGTAGGCAAAATGATATTTTTAGATTTTTGCTTTTATGGCAAGAAAACCTCTCATAGCTAGTGCAGTTTACTGCTACATACATACTGCTACATACATGCAAACATCTGTCATCTTTGCAATAGCTAAGTATCAACTGTTCTATCCACTCGAAATTAACGAACGTATTGGTTCAAACACGACTCATTTCGTGTGCAAAATGCAAAATGCGCGATTACGTAATCACGTGGAAAAAATAATTGTCATATTTTATTGTATTTCCTATCATGTGTTCAGTAACCAGATGTAGCCGTATTAATAAAATGAAGAACTTATTGTGTCATGTATTATTTTTCAGATGAACAAAGGAAACGTCTTAAATTTTTTAACAATATGCTTATTTGCCGCAAACCTGATATATCTGCCTGCAAAATGTTCTGTCCTGACTTCAAGTATATTTTTGATCTGATAGGCCTGATCACAACTTACGTTTTAACCATACATAGTTTTGGATATTTACGTTAATTAAAAATATCGATGTCGAATGTATATATGTTTATATTTATTAAATACTTACGTGTGTAATCAATATATTTAATATAAATTATATGAATCGCTTACAGAGATATACAGAAATAAACCTATCTTTCAAAAAATATTTAGTTTCCGCCAGTATAAAAACCCGGACCATTTAACATAAGTATGAAAGTATTTCGTTTATAATAGATTTGCTAATTTTTAAACTAAATAGCTATTAACCTTCTGGTATGCAACAAATGCAAAATACTTTTGAATAATATATAATCCAGGAACAATCAATATCTTGAATCAATATCTGGAGTATGTTTAACACAAATAATATAATTATTTGACACTTCTCTAATAATAATAATAAAATTTATTTAAAAAAATACAAAGTACATATATTTCTTTCTTCTTAAAGTCACTCGAATATTTAATAATGTATATAAAAAAACTTCAACACTTTAAATAATATCTATTAAAAAATATGTATTTTAAAATAATTTGTACAAATCGATTCGCTAACTCTTTTTTTAATACAATTTGTTATTTTTTTAAAATGGCAATGCAAAAAATGCAAGCGCAGAACACAATGTAGGCATTGTGTTCTGCGCTTTTGAAGCAATTATGTGTAATATATTATCGTCGCTGTATATATAATAAAGCCAATGTGCCATTTAGTACATTTTGAGATGAACAAATCAATTTGTCAATTTTTAACATAAATAATGGAGATATACTTATTAAAACATTTAATTATTTAAAATATTTTGTATAAATCTAGTCTGTGAAATTATTTTATAAAACAGTTTCATTCGTTCATCTCAGAATGTACTAAAATGGCACATAGGATTAATTATATACACAGCGATGATATCAAGACACTTGCACCGTTCTGATCGCTGAATTAAAATAACGGCTACATACAAACCTTTTAATGAACGAAATTTCAATAAAATCTATTTTAAATTGAATTTACTGGAATTTACAAAAATTCTCACCTTTCCCTTCACTGTAACACACTTGCATGGTTTATCTTTTTATATTTTAGTACACAAAAAATCCTGAAGGAGAGAGTATTGTCCTCTAAACATGTAGATTGTATATATAATAAAGTGGTAAAAACAAAGTGATTTGTGTTTTATTAAAATAATAATGTCACCGCGAAGTTCAAACCTTCATTCAGTATTTTGAACATTCAAATGTACTTGGTATAGAAAACAACATGGATCTCTCTATCTACTGTAATAAAATACTTTTTAAATTTTTTTTTTTGAATATTAATAAATTTTCTTAAATAATTAATATGATAAAGCTTATGTTTATCTTTACATATAATATGTTGTTACATATTATATGCGTAATAAAGAAATAGCATAAATAAATTTACTTAAGGGAAGAATCCGAAGATAAACTTATATACAATTAAAAGGCAGTAATAGTAATAATAAAAAAAAAAATTGTTGAAACTACGTAATAAAACTAGCAGACGTAAAGATGGGCAAATATAATAATACGGCTACAGTAAGAAAATATCCATAGAGTTACTTAAATTAGTATTAGTATATTAATAATACAAAATATTCAGTTCAGGGCGAGTTCTTTCAGATTTGAGAAACTATTTTGATGCGCGCAAACAATGTGATATAAGAAGCATTGAAATGAAGTTGTATATTTACGGAAACGTCACAAATAAATAATCTAGCCATAGATACGGATTACGGCTAGAATTCTAAATAAATTTTTTATGGATTCATCGTTCTTATTACTTCCTTTCTTTTAACTCGTGGCGTCTGTTTGCTTGACGAAAAAACTTTGGATCGATTCTTAACCCATTTCCCGTGATCCAATCGAGCTGAAACTTTTCATGCAGACGCGTGACGACGATCAAGAAGATCTATCAAATTTTCGTTAAAAAATAATAAAAATTATAGTATAATTGTGGATTTTTCAAATTTTTAATGGTTTTTTCATACAAGTTTTAGGGAGATTCCGGCGCATATGGTAGACACGAAACCCGAAAATGAGAAAGGGCGTATTGTAAAAACTTGGTTTTTATGGGTTACTTTTTAACTCCCTTTATTATTAACTCGTGGCCTTTGCTTGCTTTCCGTCAAAAAAACTTTGGATCGATTTCTAACCCTTTTCCCGTGATCCAATCGAGCTGAAACTTTGCAAGCAGACTCGTGGCGACGATCAAAAAGATCTATCAAAATTTCGTTACAAAAAAATAATAATTATTGTATAATTTTTTCATACAACTCAGTAAGACTGCGACGCGTCTGATAGACACGGAACCTGATTATAGTATAATTTAAAAAATTAATTAATTTAAGTAAATGAGAAAGAGAGTATAATAAAAACTTGGTGTTAATGGGTTAGTTTTTATAACTCCCTTTATTTTAACTCATAGCGTCTGGTTGTTTGTTTGTTTGACGCAAAAACTTTGGATCGATTTTTATCCCTTTTCCCGTGATCCAATCGATCTGAAACTATGCAAGCAGACTCGTGGCGACAACAAATATGATCTATCAAATTTTAGTTACTAAAATTAATAATTATAGTATAATTTTGTTTTTTAGAAATTTTAATATATTTTTTTAATTGGAATCATTACAGAAAAGTTTGATTACTACCAACGTCGGCCTGATGACGTCACGGAATATTTAAAATTTGAATTACTCCGGTATAATAGGTACTTCACTACGAATTACGAAAATTTATGACAATTGATTCACAGATGACAGCAAAATTCGTTTTTTTGGGAAGAAATCAAATAATAATTTATTTCTTTTAGTTTTCTGCCTAGTTTTGAATAATTCTACATTAATCAAATTTGATTCAGACAATTTTAAATCATTGAAACTGGAAATTCACAAGGTACGATATTGCTGATAATTGAATCTATCAAAATAATGATTAAATTGACTGACAAATGACAAAAAAAAAAGTTTTTAGAATCTATTCTTCAAAGCATGTGTCAAAGCTGACATCTGACATTTTAGAAATGTATTAAATTCCTGTAAGTTTAGTGTTATGTTATATGTTTTAATTCGTCTTTAATTGTTAAAATTTTATTTCGCCAAAAGGCTGTAAGAGGAAATAAAACGAAAGAAAATTCAAATGGAGATAAAGAGATACTTTTAGAGATATTTGACATAGATATTTTTCTAGACATGTTTCATTTTCAGTCAATCAATTATTTAATTACATTATGATAAACTTAATTTACAAAGAAAGGCAGTAAAATAAAAACTTGATTTTATGGGTAAGTTTTTTAGGATTATTTTATTAATATATGTTAATAAATTAATTTTTGCTTATATGCGCTGCAGGCTACTGGGCATAAGGTACAAAGTCATCAAGGAAAATGCTTTTTCTTGTCTCACCTAAAGTAAGCTTTTGAGGATATGAGGAAATTAGACATGAAACACTTGTTATAATTAACAATTTAAGCATTCTGCCCAATTATCATACTTTTTTGATTGGTACATGAAAAAGACGTCTTTTTATAATCTAATAATCTAATATATTTTTCATTTTTGAGTTTTTATCGAAAAAAAAATCTGAAAAAAAAATACCACTCGAGACCTGTGTATTTTTATATCGTCCTGAAGCACTCCAATCGCCCCTTCTTTAGCAAGTATAGTTAACAAATTGTGCAAAAACTGTGAAGCAAAATCTTAAATTGCTTAAATTATGCCCGAAAAAAATAATGATCGATTATTATGTATTATTATAGAAAAATTACTACAAAAAATTATCATATATATGCCAAAATAATTAATCACTCTGGTGTAATTCTTATGTAAGAAGATATGCTTGTATACTTACTTACCATCACGCCGTTTCCTCGTGGGGTTAGGCAGAGAGGATAGAGCGCTACACACTTCTGTCCTGACATACAACTCTCGCCTCATCCACATTTATACATCTTCGCATGCAAGCTCATCGGTTGTTGAGGCTTCTAACGGGAACATTTTTCAGTATCTGGTTAAAATCTGGTCTTGCCATGTCTTCTCTCCTTCTGGCGCCATCAACATTTGCATTATATATCTTTCTTATCATTCTTTCCTCGTTCATTCGCTCAACATGCCCAAAACATCTGAGCGACCCTTTTTTAATTCTATTTATGCTAAGATCAGCTTTGCATTCATTCCTTATATCTGCATTCTTTACTCTATCATAAAGGGATTTGCCACACATAGGTCTGAGTGATTTTATCTCCACTGCATTCAATCTACTTTCGTTCCTCTTCTGCCATCTCCAGGCTTCACTTCCATACATCAGTATTGGTACCAGAATTCCATTATGTGCTGCTAGTTTTGCCTCGGTAGGCATATTTCTATTAGAAACTATTGCGTTCAAAGGGTAGGTACCTGCGCCTTTTTTTTTTCAAATAATTTGTGCAAATTCGAATGCAACGTTGCGTCAAAAAGAACTTTAGAAGATTTATGATTTTGGACAATCGAAAATTTACATTTTTATTTATATTAATTAATAAAAGGTATATAAAAACAAATAAGGTATACAAAAACATCCTCGTAATCGAATGCAAAATTTAAAGTGCTAAAATTTCAAAGCAATCGGTGAAGAACTAGAGATTATCGATTTCGTACAAATGAACATCTACATTTTTTTATATAGATACATATAGATAACACGTAGTTCTGCATGATTTTTTTAATAAATTCATATGCACAGAGAAATCCATTGCATATATTTAAAAGAAAGAAAATATCTATAAAAAAAGTAACCCATAAAAACCAAGTTTTTACTACACTCCCCTTCTTTGTAAAATATAACAATAATTAAAGACGAATTAAAACATATAACTTACAGAAATTTAATATATTTCTAAAATGTCAGATGTTTTGAGATATCAAGATTTTGATAGATTCAATTATCTATCAATATCGTACCTTATGAATTTCCAGCGTCAAAGGATTTAGTCAGAATTAGATTTGAGTAATGTAGAATTCTTCAAAACTAAGCAGAAATCTAAAAGAAATAAATTATTATTTGATTTTTTCCCAAAAAAAACAATTTTGCTGTCATCTGTGAACCAATTGTTTTGTAAATTTTCAAAATTCGTAGTGATATACCTATTGTACCGACGGAGTAATTCAAATTTAGAAAATATTCCGCGACGTTATCGGACCGCCGCGTTGCTATATACCGTTGCTAATCAAACTTTTCAAATGATTTCAATTTGAAAAAACCAATAAAATTTCTAAAAATCCGAAATTATAATATAATTTTAATTCTTTTAACGAAAATTTGAAGGATCTTCTTGATCGTCGCCACGAGTCTGCTTGCCAAGTTTCAGCTCGATTGGATCACGGGAAAAGGTTCAAAAATTGATCCAAAGTTTTTGTTGACGGCAAGCTAGCAGACAGGGAGTAAAAATAGATGTTTTAAAGGACAAAAAATGGTTAATAATTGTGACAGTGAAGAATAGCGACCGCGAACAATGTTGCGAACAATACCATCTAATTATATCTTATATGACTTGATATATTATCACACATAATAGATTTTCTACAATATTAAATATATTGTAGAAAATCTATATTTACACTGGTTTTTAATCTCGTAGACTGATTTTATTTATCTGTTTTGGTAGAAGAGAGTTTTGACTCAAGTCTTTTGCAGGATGTTAATTCTCTAACTGATTGCAACGTGTTATCACCCGATTAAAAGTATATTTCTCTGGTGGGCGTTCGGATATATTACGCTTCCCTATTATTTGTCCTAATCCTAATGAGCTTCTGACTCAATTATCACATTAAATGTATTAAGTAGCTTGTTGGTCTTGTGGATAGGATTCTCGCCTTGTAATCCAAAGGTCGCGGGTTCGAACCTCTCCTCAAACCAGCAAGTTAGTCCTATTTTCATAGCACAAGCGTTTAGCTTAATTTTAAAATAGTAAGAATATTGATGTGACACGTATTCTGTGTTTGCATCTCTATTTAAAAAAAAAATATATATATATATATATATATATATAGATCTAACACAATTTGTAAATCTTCCCATGTTAATTTTATTCAAAAGTAATCAAATAGAATAATCTAAATATATCCATATATGCGTATATTTATATTCATATTTAAGAATCTGTTATAAAGTAATAAGTCAAACTGACCCGCTTTTCCGTACCGTAGGTTCGCTACCCCTGTTTTACATAATTCAATCAGTAACTTTTCCAATCCAGGTCGCTGCGATAAATGATTTCGCTATGTTAACAAATTTAGAATACGAAATATTTCAATTTTTATTTGAGTAGCTTGTTGGTGTAGGTAGTGGTTATGATATTTTGAGAATAGTAAAAATATTGACGTGACATGGAGTACATGTATGAATCTCTAAAATAATTCTAACTTTGTTTTTACGATTCGATTTTTGGATTGGAAAAGTTCCGGGTTTATACCAAATATTTTTCCTTGTACCTTCTAACGCAGAGGTTCACAATTTTCTTTTGCCACGGAACCCTAATATTGATCGTACTTTTCTTGGCGGAACCCTATTTCGATAACAAAAAAGGTTACCCTGTAGTTTGAAAAATTTTGATGTTTGACATGAAAAAAAAGAACATATATAAATGAAAAATTATAATTGTAAGTATTGTAAAACATTTATTGTGCAAAGAAATACAATGTAACTATGAATTTTAATGCGAAGAATGAAATTTTTCACATGTTTCCTTACAATAGCACTAAAATTAGGCTTAATGTCTGACAATTGAACGCGAAGATCTGGAGCTATATCCAGTCTGTTTCTGTAATTTTTTTGGTGTAAGCGTAAGCTGAAAAACCAGTCTCGCATCGGTGAGTCGTCACAAACGGAAGCAGAACTGTGATAGCCTTCTCAAAAATTACAGAGTGTTCGTCTTTAAGTTCGATCCAAAAGATAATCTTCTAATTCGAATTTTTGTTTTAGAGAAGATGAACACTTAACATCGATCAAATTTTCGTACTCTGACACAGTTAGCATCCATGTTTTGGTACAATTTACGAATGGAGTCTTTGTCCTGTAACTTCTCCGGAAAATACTCTTTCAAGGATATTTTAAGGCTTATCAAATAATGCTCATGTTTGTGTTTTACCACATTTGAGGTTACTTGCAACTCATTTTTGCAGCACTCATGCGGCGCGTTTGTGATTCTTTTATACGAACGTTTCATTTAACTCTCGGACGGAACGCGGAACCCTTGTGATCCTTCCACGGAACCCCAGGGTTCCACCTTTCGGGAAACGCTGTTTTAACGCACTCACCTAATTTGTTTTAGTTAAATTAAAATTTCTTTAATCTTTCCGTAGAGAAATGTGTATGCAATGTAAGGGAAATTGTGACAAAAAGTACTCGTTGCATAAATCTTTTTTTTTTTGGAATGTTGTATATATGAATGTTTACAATCCCTGATTGAAGAAATTCAAGAAATTGAAGAAATTAATATGTGGATAAATATTAGGTCCTTACATATGAAATTGACGTTTTGCCGTACTGGCAAATTTGATCTCAAATATCTTCTCTTTGGTTAGGAATTCCAAATCCAAATTTATACAGCTATTTACTCATGTATTTGTGTTTTGAAAATTATAATTCATTTGTTTTTTCCTCAATAGTTTTTTTCTTTGCGTCACTCAGTTTACAAAATGAAAAACTTGAAATATCGCGTTATTTACGAGTATGAGTTCCACCGTAGCACCAGTGCTGCAGAAACGGCTCGAAGGATTAATGATGTGTATGGCGACGGTGCCGCAAAAGAAAACACAGTGCGTTTTTGGTTCCAACGTTTTCGTTCTGGAAATTTCAACCTGCAGAACAAGCCCCGTGGACGGCCGGAGACCAAAGTTAATAATGAAGAATTGAAGGCTATTGTGGAAGCGGATCCATCGCAAACCACATCCGAGTTAGCTGCAGGCTGCGGTGTTAGTGATAAAACTGTTTTATTCCACTTGAAGCAAATTGGTAAGGTGAAAAAGCTTGAAAGGTGGGTACCTCACGAATTGAGTGAAGCAAATCAACAAACGCACGTTGACTGCTGCGTTGCATTACTCAACCGGCACAATAATGAAGGGATTGTAAATCGAATCATCGAATCATCACCTGTGATGAAAAGTGGATCCTGTACGATAATCGGAAGCGCTCATCGCAATGGCAGAACCCTGCCGAACCAGCCAAACCATGCCCCAAGCGAAAATTGACTCCAAAAAAGTTACTTGTGAGTGCTGGTGTCGTTCCCTACAGCTTTCTTAAATCTGGCCAGACGATTACGGCAGATGTCTATTGTCAGCAACTGCAAACCATGATGGAAAAGCTAGTTGCTAAACAACCGAGGCTGGTTAATCGCTCTAGGCCACTGCTGCTTCATGATAACGCTAGACCACACACTGCACAACAGACGGCTACCAAATTAGAGGAGCTTCAATTGGAATGTCTAAGACATCCACCGTACTCTCCGGACCTTGCCCCAACAGATTACCATTTTTTTCGAAATTTGGATAACTTCTTGCAAAGGAAAAAATTCTACTCCGATGGGGCAGTCCAAACCGCCTTCAAAGATTTTATTGATTCCCGTCCGAATGGTTTTTTCTACCCATGAGATGGCAAAAGTGCATAGATAGCAATGGTACATACTTTGATTAAATAAATATATTATAATAAAAAAAAATCGGCTTTATGTTCCTCCCATACTAAACGCCAATTTCATATGTAAGGACCTAATATGTGGATAAATATTTCATAACGAAGGGTAAATTATGAATAATTCCTAGCACTACTCAAGTATTTTAATTTTATAAGCGATATATATGATTCCATAAAGTGGCCCCATTAGTCAACAGTGATAAATGAGTGGATAAATATTTAATAATCAAGGCTAATTTATTAATAATTCCTAACACTATATTTTTATTGACAAGCGACTTATATGAGTACATTAAAGTGGCCACATTAGTCAACAATACACCAACTGTTGCCATTCCGCCGTCGATTTTAACAGAACCAGTACTGAAAATGTACATTCATAATAAAATTAAACATGGGTCTTATAATATTAGGAACAGCTTGCCTATTATTCGTAAACTTGAACCGATTACTATAGTGAATACAGTTCTGGGCTTAAGAAGATACAGGATAATTGGAAATTGTGTCACAACTTTGCATTGGACCACAAAAATACAGCATATTATACTCTCTGTCGGCTCGCTAATCAAATTTTACTGGATTACTACTAGTCTGATCATTCATCAGATCACGGCAGATATGATTATTATTTTACTGATATATTTTGTCGGAAATACTGCATCTTCTTTAAGCACTATTTTATTTTGGCTCTCGAGTATTGACTCAAAATATTTTTTAAAAATTTTAAATAATTTTAACAAAATTGAAAATTTGATTCCAAAACGAAACGCTTTTATTCACAGTAATAATTTTTTCAATATTTCAATTCATTTTATGGGTATCTTATCAATTACTGTTATTTTAGTAATGATCGGGATGTCACCTCAAGAAATAAATTTTATGTTTCTACTTGTCACGTGGGTACAAATAGAGATTGTTATTACGTCTTTTTTAATCTTCCAGTTCTATAATACAGCTGTAGTAATAAGTTCGTACGTGAATGTACTCAATATCAGCTTGTGTAAGATATTTAAAAAATCAGAGTATTTCCCAAACTATAATTTAAAAATGATTTATTTTAAGAATAACATTTTACGATACGCGAAAATTGATTATTCGAATGAATACATTTTTACCATGCCGAGTATTGAATCCATTGTGAAAATGTACGATAAACTAATGGACAATTTAGAATTACTCAACAGTGAATACAATTTTGTGGTAAGCGCAAATCCATCAAACTTAAATACCAATGCAAAATTTATTGATGTTAAACGTGCTTTATTTTTCTAGCTCCTTCTTGGTTCAATACCCCTCGTGACTAATTTAATGTTCATAATATCATTTGTAAGTTTATCGCATATTTATTATTTTTTCAATTGTTGTTTGATTTGTTTATGTTTACATGTTTATATATAAATGAATAAATAAATGACGATGGAAAGGTTTTTCCGAAACATGTAGGTGTAATTAGTCAACTAATATAAGTAGATATATACAAATAATAAAATCATTATTTATTTTTTATATATTTATTAATATATCGTTTTAATAAAAGACAATTGTATAAAAAAAACCATCACTGAATAATTGATGAAAATAGAGAGTGACGTATTCAAAAATTGTTGTCTGGCAAATAGTGGTAGGCTTATTAATCGATGACAGCTTTTGGAAACATGTTTGTAAGATTTAACAGCATTTTAACAAGAGCAGATCGATTTAAAAATCTCAGCCGGAGAATATTGGCTTCAATTATTGACACAATATACTTGCGACGCGGATTTCTTCCTCTCAAAATCATCTAAAAATGGATAGGACATGCTATTTGTCCTATCCAAGCCAGTCGGCTAGATCTGATAGAGCTGATTATGAAAGGTCGTTGTTGATATTGATATATGAATCTAGTACGAATAATTTGAATTAATTTTTTTTTTTAGTTTTATTTAATTGACACGGTGCAGATGTTAAATATTTCACAATGTTTTATAACTATTTTCGCTGCTGCAGTGGCTACTGAAATATTGCGAGACGACATAAATAACACTCGGATAATAATCGTCCGTTTGCTGGCATTTTCGGATTTAACTGGTAATAAATTTTTAGTACTATATATCAGCGTGTTTATTATATAAATCTGTTCATATTTTATAAAAAATATATCAAAATCTTCAAAATTACATTTAGATTTTTTTTTGCAAATAATTTGTAAGGCTAATGCGGTACATTATTTATTACCGTACAGAGAGCCCAAGATAGTTGATAAAAATTACTCAAGTCGTGCGAAAATGTTTTTTTTTTCCAAAAGTTACTTATTAGTTTTATTTTGGACAGTAATCAATAGCATGTTAATCTTGGGTTGGGTAACAAAAATTATAATCATAAAATATGGAACATTGTAGCTATGGCACTCGTAAAACCAGTCTACAATTTCATTCAAATTAATAAATTTGTTAGATATATCTCGAAAACCAACGATTTACAAGGGCTTTATTTATTACTATGGCTATATTTTTATATATTGGTTAATCGTGAGTTGACCTTTCAGTCCTTCAAAGGATGACGTTCACTTTTGAGCACTCGGTATTTTGACTTTTTAAAAGGGTACCACATTTTATTTTTCAGATAAGCAAAGGAAGCGTCTTAAATTTTTTAATAATATGCTGATGTGCCGCAAACCCGATATATCTGCCTGCAATATGTTCTGTCCTGACCTGAAGCATATTTTTGGTTTGATGGGCCTCATCACAACTTATGTTCTAACAATAAATAGTTTAAGAAATTTTAGTGAAATATAGAGCTCCGTAGCGAATTGAAATAATTTGTACTATGAATATACAAATCAAATGAGTAGCTTGTTGGTCTTGAGGTTAGGACTCTCGTCTCATGATCTAAAGGTGCAGGTTAGAATCTCACTCCAGACCAGCAAGTTAGTCCTATTTTCAAAGCACAAGAGTTAAGCTTTGTTTGAATACTGATGTGACACGTCAAAGTTAATAAACTTTTGGAAATAAACAATATATTTAATACAAATAATGTAGATTATATATTATATATCATATGGATAATATATATATATATATATATATATAAAGTGAAAATCGATTAGAGCGGTGATATAGAGACAAAAATCTATCTTTATTTACCAACGAGATGAAAACTTGGAACTTTTAATAAATTCGCTGTAGGAACCACATGTAACTATAAAAAAAATTGAGACGTGATATGTGAGGAATGAAAAGAAAGGCAGAAATATAAATTAAATAAAAACTTTTTTATAAATCTGGAATATATTTAACGCAATTAATATATTTATATTTTTTAATAAGAACACATTTTATCGTGAAGTTATAATCTCAGAATCAGAAGCGTACAGTGGGAGCATTAAAACATGACTTTTACGTAACCATATATTTTGAAAAAAAAAACATATATCTCGTAATATTACTATTATAATTATTATTATATTATTAAAACTGTAATATATTAAATTTACATATTTAAAATAATTATATATGTATTAGATTATTAAAAGTTTAATATAATAAAACTAACAGAATATAATGATATATTATAATCGCTGTCTGTCCATCTGTCCATCCGTCTGCCTGTCTGTTTGTCTGTAACTTCGTATTACGTCCATAATTTCGTTCGAATTTGCGGCTCAAAAAACAAATAAAACGGTTGGAGATGGGGCTTGAACCCCGTGCCAGCAAACTGGAACCCATCGCTTAACGCATGTTGCTACTGCCGCCCCTCATTAAAAAAAAAATCGTCAAAAATATACCATAGATATATACTAGGGCTTAGCAAAGACGCGAACGCGGTTCATCATTTTTGACGGGTTACAGCTAGGAATATTTAAAACAGCTTACGTGAATCAATTAGAAAGATATACCTACATAAATCAGGCTCGCATACCTGTAGTAACAAAATATTTCTTCGAAACTATTTTTTTTTTAGGTCTATGTTGTAAAAAAGCTTATTGTAATAATCTCCGCTTAGACAGATAAACCCGAAATTGTAATCTGATCTAAATTACAAAGCCTTCAAACAGATGAAAAAATGCTAATAACTTTTATTTAAAAAAATAAATTATCTAATTTTAAAACTGTCTATATATAACGGTGAGATATTTTCACTTATCAGTGTTTTCAAAATAATCCCGATCAATTTTTATAAAATTTCAAAGTTTCTTTACATAATGAATTTGTAACCTTAAACACTTTAAAAAGATTAGTCATTGAATACGTAAACATATTTCTGACAAATTTTATATAATCCAATTTCATTAATTTGTCATCGACCGTTTTTGATAATTAAGTGTCTTTGTCAAAGCAGACATACACTAACTTATTTATATCAATTAATATAAGAGTCGTTGAGTAACAAAACCTACCCAATGGTGCTTGGGTCTAAAAAAGTCTAAAAAAAACAAAAGTGGTGACTTTTGTTTTATTGATTGTTAAAAATCAGATTGAGTTTCAAAAACATACCTTTATTCAAATTCACTAGAGTAAAAAATATATATATCCATACTGTAAGTTTTTAAAATATTTAATAAAATTTAACACTCTTAAATTAATGAGAACTTAATTTCACTATACCTCGGATATTGCAATAAAAATATTTATTTATTGAACTTCAAAATCAACCTTAAATTTCAAAAGCAACCTAACTCCATTGTCTGGATGGATGTAATTAAATGGACTTAAGTACAAGCAAAATGTACTTAACTCCATTTTAATTGATGAAATCATTCACGAAATATACAAATTTCATTTACGTTGTTTAAATTATAATTCCATATTCCTCTTCATTTTATTTTATCTTCAAGTTGTAAACAAGATGCAAAAGAGTTTTCTTTGATTTGCTAAAAAAATATTTTGGCGTTATGTAGTTTTCCTATAAATGTATAGGCTTTTTTTCTTATAAATTCTCGAATTCAGTACATTATTAAATTCGTAAACCTCGGTGATTGAATTAATTTTTTTTGGATATTGCTGCCTTTGCTTTGATGTAAATTATACGTAATTACTGTTTATATTAGGAAATATAAAATATTTATTTTACCTATTTTAAGATTATTAAAAAATTGAGTAACGAAACCGATCGACATTTAATTAAAAATTTATTGTTTAAAAACATAAGCTGTATATATTTTTCATTAGGAGTGACAGTCTTACGACATGTATCTTTTTTACTAGCTATCTGCATTGTCTATCGTTATTATCAGATATTATATAAATAAAGTAGTGAATCTCTGTTACTTTTTATTTCTTTCATTTCAAGAATAACCGCCAGACCCAGTAGGTACATTACATTAGTGTTAAAATGTTTGTCTCAGCATGACGAATTATGTATCTGTATAATTATAATATGAACGAATAAATGTATGGAGAAAATCTTCCTGTTTTTATTTGTTTCATGAACGATGCACCTTAAAATAATTCTTTAAAAAGATTGTCACATTTGTGAAGAATTTTAGCATAGTAACGATACACTCGTACGAATAAAGCCAGACTTACAAGTTTATTCTCTTCGTATTGTTGCGCTGTTATTTTCACAGGCCTCCTGGATCTTTTATAATTTTCGATAAAAAAAAATTTAGGTAACTAAGGTAACTGGTTCAAAAAATTCAATTATAGATCTACCATATTATTTATCTTATGGTCATTTTCTTGATGTATAAGATATTTAAAAAGCGACCAAAAAACCATTATTCTAAATATAACCATTTAAGAATATTGATATTCATAATTAACCTATTCCAGGCCCGCATTAGCGACTCCTAAATGCACGACTTGGGAACGGAATGGGTGAAGAATTTATAATTAACTAATAAGTTAAGACAACCCGCTTTTCCAAGTCTGTTGTTTGGCACCCCCGATCTACATAATCCAATCAGTACCTACTGTTTTCAATCCAGGTAACTGCGATAACTGATTTTGCTATTGCGTTATTGTAATAACAATTTAAGATTACGAAATATTTCAAACGTTTGTATGTACGAGTAGTCATTCGTCAATATGGATTGTGTTATGGAATGTAAGGAAAATTGCGAGAAAAAGTACTCGCTGCATAAATTAAAAAATATAATTTTTAAGAATAATTATTGAATATTGTACCTATGTTCATGTGTTTAAATAAATAAATAATAAATAAATATAGCTTTATTTCAGAATGTGGGGAGGTTCGTGCAATCCCACACATTCCATATAAAAGAAAATACACACATTAAAAATATTATATAAAACAAAAGAGAAATAGTAAAATAGAAGAAGAACATATAAAATAGAAGAGAAGTATTAAAAGTAATCAAAAGAAATATACGGTAAAATATCGGCTTTAGCGAGCGATGGCAAGTCAATTATGCGTTTAGAATCCCTGATGTACGAAATTCCCTTAATGAGTTGATAAATATTTAATAATGAAGAGTAATATTTTATATAATGGTAGGTACTAAATATAATTTAACACTACGGCAACAATACACAAATTGTTGCCATTCCGCCGTCGATTTTATCAGAACCAGTACTGAAAATGTACGTTCATAAAAAAATTAAACATGGGTATTAATATTTGGAACAGCTTACCTATTATTCGTAAACTTGAACCCATTACTATAGTGAATACAGTTCTGGGCTTAAGACGATACAGGATAACTGGAAATTGTGTCACAACTTTGCACTGGACCACAAAAATACAGCATATCATTCTCTCTGTCGGCTCGCTAATCAAATTGTACTTGTTTATAGTCCATGGTTTTGTGATAAAGTCGCGTCGGATGTAATGTTTCTTCTACTGATATATATAACCGGAGACATAGCAGTGTCTTTAAGTACTATTGTATTTTGGCTCTTGAGTATCGATTCAAAATGTTTTTTGGAAATTTTAAATAATTTTAACAACATTGAAATTCGGATCCCAAAATGGAATACATTCATTCACAGTAATAACTATTTGAGTATGACAATTCATTTGATGGGTATATTATTTACGTCTGTTATTTTAGTAATACTTGGGTTGGAATTTCAAGAAAATATTTTCAATATATTTATTGTCATTTGGGGAAGATCACAGATGTTAATTACGTCTTTTATAATTTTTCTGTTTTATAATATAGCAATAGTAATAAGTTCATACGTAAATGTACTCAACATCAGCTTGTGTAAGTTATTTAAAAAATTAGAGTATTTTCCGAACAATAATCTACAAATGTATTATTTAAAAAATAACATTCTCAAATACACGAAAATTGATTATTTGATTGAACATACTTTTACGAAGCCCTGTGTTGAATCCATTGAGGAAATGTACGATAAACTAATGGATAATTTAGAATTAGTAAACAGAGAATACAACTTTGTGGTAAGCAAAAATCGAATATATGTAAAATACTAGAGCATTATTTATCAATCTTAAATGCGCTTGAAGTATAAAAAGGGTTTTTTCCAGTTATTTTTTGGCCCAATACCCCTTGTGACTAATTTGATGATGGCAATATCATTTGTAAGTATCACAAACATTATAAAAAATGGTTATTAATTTATTTACCGTGGTGTAGTAACAAGTGCTCATTTGTATTGAAATAAAACAAAACTAAAAAAGCCACTATGCAAATGATGAAAATAGAGTGAGGTGTTTGAAAAATTTTACTAGGCAGCAAGTGGTAGTCTTACAATTCACAACTGTTTTTGGGAAAATATTTGTATGTTTTGAGAATTTTATCAACAAAACTTCAATTTTAAAACCCGATCTGGCTACAAAATGAGTTTCATATATTTTTAATTTCAATTTCATCATGTGAATACATAGCGCCGGCTTTGTAATTTTAAATATCGTAGTAACCACATTATGTATCAAGAACGGCAGCTTTCGAAGTATTTTATTTTAGTTATATATAAATATTAAATATTTTGAACTTGGCTTTTTTGTCTAAATAAATTGCCGATCCCTGGTGTTCACATGTATATGAAGAAATATTCATTCATTATAGATTTATTTAAATGAAGAGCCGCAGATGTTCGCCCTTTTGCAAAATGTCACAATTCTTATCGCTGCTGCAGCGGCTACTGAAATATTGCGAGACGACATAAAGAACACGCGGATAATAGTCGTCCGTTTGCTGACATTTGCGGATTTAACAGGTAAGAAATATGTTGCTTTCCGTATTTATTTGAGCATATTCATGATTTGAATTTGACTCTCTTCTAGTAAAATTATAACAAAACTAAAATCAAATACAATCATTCAAAAAATTATAGCGTCTGGCAATGCGGGCGAAATTTACTACGTTTTCTCATATCTTCTCTTCTGTAACACATTTTTTCAGGAAAATACAACATTAAATTTTATTTATCTGGTTCCATATTTATCTGGTTCCATGTAATTTTAATATCTTCCTTAAATGATACAAATTAAATTATTTAATTAATAAATGAAGTACCACAGCAACGAAGTTTTAAAATGAATTTCTCCACAAATTGTGTTTTATATAACTGCAGGCGTTTGTGACATGACTTTTTTTTATAATAATACAAGCAAACGATTATCTTAAATATAATTAAACGAATTAACTTAGTTTTTTTTTTCATCACCACTTAATTTTTGGTAAAACCAACTGGTTTCGGAAACAACGTTCGTTCGTCAGAAAAATTTAATAATTATAGCGTAATTTTAGATTTTTCGAAATATTAACGATTTATATATTGTTAAATTTTCGAACCCGACGCGTGGAGTAGGCGCGAAACCTGTTTCAATGAGAAAGGGAGCATAAAAAAACTTGGTTTTATGGGTTAGTTTTTTAAAACATTGTTGGTTTTTCAATTATCATGACACGACACAGGCTAAACCATTTATTTATTAAATAATTTTGCTTATATGTCATTTTAAAATATATAGAACTTGATGAATAAATTTAAATTTAATATCTTGCTATATAAAAATGTAATACAGGATGCAAGAGAAGATGTTATGAGAAAACGTGGTGAATTTTGCTCACATTTTCAGACAATAGAAAGGAATAACAGTAAGTTTATACGTTAAATAGCTCCGAGTTTTTAAAAAATTTATATGTTAAGTAATAATTTTTCAATTTATTTTAAATAACATTAAATAATGACTGCCATTTAGAAAGTAGTGATGAAAATATGATGCATAGTGCAATGAAATGTTGGAAAATTATTGAACATATTATTTTTCAGATGAGGAAAGAAAACGTCTAAAATGATTAATAAAATGCTGATTTGCCGCAAACCCGATATATCTGCCTGCAAAATGTTCTGTCCCGACTTCAAGTATATTTTTGATCTGATAGGCCTGATCACAACTTATGCTTTAACCATACATAGTTTTGCAAATTTCTATTAAATAAAAAGGTCGATATCGAATTGATACTATATGTATTTTATATATTTAATACATATTAGATATATAAATCGCTAACAGATGTATTTTATTTTAATTTAATTTTATTAAACAAACAGATCATCAACATGTCATTATGGACCCTTATAGATGGTCCTATAGTGGCATTAGAGTACAAAGTATAAATATTTTATAAACATTTATAGGAGAGTAGGGCTTGTCGATTTTTTCACTAAATTTGGATTTTTTGAAAACAGTTTTTTAAACATTGTATTACGATTTTCAATAATAAATTAATTTTTTAATTAAACTGGTAATATTTGGAATTAAAACCACCTTAGTTACAAATAAAATGAGAAAAATATTTAATTATTTTGTAAAGTGACGTTATTTGTTGAAAAGAACTCCAATTTAATTTTTTAAAATTAAATAAAAAAAAAAAAATAAAAAAAAAATTTAAGTGTTCGATATTTTTTATCCAAAACAGGAGGATCTTTTCGCCAGATTATGTCATTATCAATTGATGACTTTTTCTCAAGTAAGGATCAAGAATATTCGGGTTAGAGATAGGACAGAGTCTCTTTTGTTTTTGCAATGCTTAACATTTTTTTAACGCCGGATTGCTCCGTTGTGAAACAATTGCTTAATTTAAGGGATGGTTACTTAATTCAAAGCCTGGTTTCATTACTTAAGGGATAATATCAAGCTGTTTTATATTTAATATAAGTTTACTTTTTTATATTTAAGTTTTTTATTTTCAGTACATTTTCTTTGTACTGAAAATATTTTTATTTTATATAAATGTGAATGATATATGCCAATTCAGCATATATCATTTACTTAAATAATTTTGTTCTATTGAATTTTATGTGTGGGGTCAAAAATCCGTTTCCCCGCGCGTTTTTGACCAGCGTTGACTTTCGCCAACTTTCGAACTCTCGCGGAAACTCGATGCGCGTCAAAAAACACGCGCACTCGGAAGCACGGACGTCTGTGTTTATATAACAGATAAGACCTAGACCAGGAATTCACATGCGGATTCCGCGGACGCGTTCCCACGACAACAAAGGAAAATAAAAAGATGTTGACAGGCGATTTCTTACATGGGATTTTGCACACGTCTAGCAAGCATAATTGCGATATAAAAGACGTGTTTCGGACATATCAAGACGGTACGTCCCTTGCCGTCACAACAAAGCCGACGCCACGCTGCCCGGCAACTACCGTAAAATTTGATTGATTTTTCACAGATACTCTTATAGTCTCCAACTGAATTCCTTGCAGGCGAAGGCTGCGAGAACACCATGTTTAAAATAAATGAACCTGTTCCTAGCACGAAAATATCTATACTTTGGGTAAACATGGGTACTTCTTACATAAAATATTTTATACGTATACACTCAGTAATGATATTGTTAAGAATCTGACTGTTATTCAAAAGATCTAAACTGAAACATGTTAGTATGTTTCAATTTGAATATTTCGAATCAAACCATCGTATGTAAAATGTCAATATTTGCATAATATATCTTTGTAACGTCTCTAACGTGTTGTGATGTTAAAATATATTTTACTCACTATCGATTGTCTGTACGTCGCGCGTGTGGTATGGTGCGAATCCAAATCTTTAAATTGTATTTAACAAACACATCATCAACTTATCATTAAATTGACAATACCCACGAATAACTTGAATACCATTGCAATCTGACTGGATATGGGAGAAATATTGCTAAAATATTATTGGTATTTCTAACATATCTTTATTTCAAATACCGTGCCGGCCATGGTACGTGTGCATAAGTCCATTTTTCTAGGTACTTATTTTTGTGTTTTCTGTTTAAAAAGTTAGTTTTCTTTTTCCTATACCCTCAAATGTCCCGGCCTGTTTGCTCCATTCCATATAATCCTATGTATCCTGTATTTTTATACTGTGTTATTATATACTTTGTATTTTGTGTATGCTTGTACATCGTGTTAATGCTTACTGTATTTAATATACAATATTTATCCAATACAAATAATTATTCTACCATATATCTATGTTTTATAAATACACATTATTGTAAACTATGCCTGTCCCAAAACAGATATTTCTAGTTAGACAGGCACAGTCCAACCAAAGTTTTATATATGAATTAAATAGAAATAAATAAATATATTTTTTTTTAAATATTTTGGTGGTTTATGTATTTAAAAAAAATAAAGACGTAAACTGACGGGACACAGAGGGAAAAATTTTGGAACAACTCTGCTTCGCAATGCTAGGTTATACGGTTGCTTTTAGCATTAAAAGATGCCAACCTGGCGGCGAATGAGTAGGATCAATATAGAAGCTTTTGCTAATAAAACGGTCCTGGGTAAGCGGTGGGTCTGCCGTCATTATATCTCACTCAGCAATTATCTAAAATATATTAATCAAAATAATATTAAAAAGAAATCGATACACAAGAATAAAAGCGATTTTAGAAAATGTTTATAATAATATGTGAATAAAAAATATAATAAATAAACAAATAAAATAATATTTATCTTCTGAGAACACAATTACTGGCTTTTTCCAATGCGGAATTACTATTTTAATTAAAATAAATTATAAAGTCTCACAGAGACGAAGCTATTTATATTCATACTACAAGTATTAGAGGATGGCCCTGTTAAAAGTCTCATCAACCGTAGAGCGGGCAATATGGCGTTCTCTGCCTACCCCTACGAGGAAATGGCGTGATGCTTAGTTAGTTAAACGCGTGATAACACATATATATGATACACTTTCACACAAACACATATTTCAAATAAACGCAACATAATTGCGTCTATTTTTGTTAATAATACATGTTAGTATTCAATTGAATCATAAATCAATAAAAATTGACAAATATCGCAAAATATATCGTATATATTTGTGTATACGTGTACAAATAAATCGAAAAAAATAAATCGTATTTCCCGCGCACTTTATGCGTGACCTTGAATGACGGAATATTTGAATTTCGATTGCACAACACGCGTGCCGGGCGCCATCTACAACTATCCTACACGATTTTGACGGCAGAAAAACTTCTGTTTTGATTGTTGATTTAAAATATAATCGGTGATGTTTTTGAGTTGAAAATGGAACGACAGGTCACCACGGGATTTCTCTACTGGGAAAAAATCACGTTTTTCAAATTCGATACGCGGCCGTCGAGAAATAATTAATTTTGTGCTTGTCGCATATATCCGACGTGGCACTCTGGCCCCTGTCATTCACTGTCGCACAGGTCCGACGTGGCCCCACGCTCATTAATTCAAAGGACAAAAATTTTCTCTAAGTAAATCAAAAACTTACTACCTACTTATTCTCAATAATATTCTAACTGAACCTACCGAATGTTTATAACATAGAACCAATTTATTACAAAAAACATTATGGATCTATTGCGTAAGTAAATATAATAATTAAAATAAAATAAAATACATACAATATTATTTTACGGAGCGCCGAGAACATAGACGTGCGGGTTCAACAAAGGTTGAGATATGACTGCAAATTTGACTCGGTGTTAGGTTAGGTTAGGTTAGGGTAGATTGGGTTACACATGCTTATTTTGAGCATGCTCATTAGCATGCTCAAAACTCGCATGCCTTAACAACTGTACACACTTGCTCATTATTAGCATGCTTTTTTAAGCATGCTCATTATTAGCATGCTTTTTTTAAGCATGCTCATAAATGAGCATGCTAAAAGTTAACAATCAAACACACATGCTTATTAGTGGCATGCTCTTATCAAGAATAGAGAGGAACTCTAGTCAAAATTGAAACTTTTCAGTCTGAAATAGAAAATTCAATTGAACCAATAAATCAAAATAGTTCCTGAGTTTCCATCCGCTCTTTTTTGATTTTAGTTTTTATAATTTTTATTGTAAGATTTGAATCATTCACGTCTTTTAATAAAGTTTCATAATCATTAATTTTTGCAATATTATTTTTACATAGCGGTGACCGAGTATTCTGCAGACATTCGTGATTCCTATAATAAGTCACGAAAAGTAATGTTTTGTCATCTCCCCAACGCGCCATATTTGTTTCATCTGTCGCGGACTGAGAAGATCGCATTGATAATCGATACTAGCTGCGAATGACATTAGCATGCTCGTTAGCAAGCCTGTTCACACATTCTCAAAAGATACCCCTTCTCGTGGAGAATGACATTAGCATGCTCATTACTAGCAATGTGCGTACACACATGCCACTAAATGGCAATGGCTTAAGAAGAGCAATACTGCGCATGCTCACGTACCACTAATAAGCGTGTGTATCAGTACCTTAACACGCGGAGTTTTGATGCCACATGACATCATATTTATCTACTTATTCAAAAACCTAAGCGCAGCCGTACCCCGCGAGGTTTGGAATTTTAGGTTTTGGCCATGTTTTAAGCTTAAATACCTGTAAGTGAGACGATGAGTTGAACAGGTTGGTGAATTCGCAGATGGTGTTGTAGTTAGAATTTTTCCAAATTTAAAATTGGTACATGACTACAACTCCAAAATGACCTTGTATGCTATCAATGAGTCACGAGAGGCAGCAACGTACGGAAAACGACCACCATCAAATGTTATTCCTGATGATGCAAATAATGTGGTGGTTTGATGCAGGTATTGAAACTGGGCAGAGGCTCCAGAGTTATGTTGAGACGCAACATTTCTGTTACTGAGGGCTTGGTCAACGGGGTAATGGGTATCGTGTCCAAGTTTAAATGGCCAGCCCTTCGCCGTGATCAAATATAATCAGGTGAGTTACCTGATTAATATCTGATTCAGATCAGTCTACTGATTCAGTTTTTATAAAATTTGATGATGACCTATTGGCACAAAAGTGAAAAACAGTAAAGGGTTAGTTGCCATAGTGCCTGTGCCAACAACTTATCAGGCAACTAAAGGCTACGGGGATGTTGGACGGAGAATGCTATCGCTAATCCTCAGTTGGGTGGTTACGGTGCATTAACTCCAGGGCACCACCCTAAAGCTGTGATTGATTGAGGTAAAAAAAAAGCCAAAGCCAATTTTATGTTGCGCTAAGTCGCGTAAATACCTTAGACGGTATTGTTCTTTGCGACTTAGAGTCCAACGAATTGCTTAAAAAACCACATGTTGAAAAAACTTTGCGCGAAATGCAACGATTACGACTGTTGTAAATATCTAAATTAGAATACTAAGACAAGCTCCAACCTTGAGAAAGGTCAATCCAACCCCCAGCTTTTCTTCCCCTACAGAATACAGATTACTATATCGACAACTTAAAGTATTATCTCCCAATTGTTACGGAGCTTAACCTTCCATCATCAGCTCACCTGAATAACCTGAAAGAATACAACTATCGGTCTATTCTATATATGATATTTAAAGAATTATCCTCCAACTCCTAACCGTTATGGAGTTGTACTTTACATCACTAGCTCATCAACATGAGATGATGACTACCAGACACAAATACTTGAATAGCTTTAGAAAAAAAAATGAAATACGTAATACGTGTCTATAATATTTGAGGGTTGCCCTCGGTTTTCCTGGGATTACATCATTACATTCTGACTTGGTAACAATGGGTCATCTCAGGAGTGTACTCTATCGAATAAAAAAAGAATTTCGAAATCAGTCCACAATTGACAGAGAAATCGGTGAACATGCATACAAAAAAAAATACATACAGTGGAACGTAAAACTTCCTCCTTTTTTGAAGTCGGTTAAAAATGCTTTAAGAGCCAACATTTTTTTCATCATTAGCTGCTTACCGTGTTCTAGAAGATTGTCTCTTCTAGAACACAAATATTTTGGAGAGGCCTTAAAACAGAGATTTTGTTAGGAGTGTCTTTCATCTAATTTCTATTAACTTTAGGGGAGTTATTTAATTTTATTCCTACCTCTCCATTTTTTTTTTCAAATTCCCAAATTATCAACACCCATCAGCTTCACATGATCAGTCATCAAAATCTAATAGATTTGTGATGCTATTTCTCTAGCCATTAAAAAAGTATTAAGTAACAACAGTTCTAAAACCATTTAAAACGTGTTAAGTATCATAATGGTAGTTATGTCTAAAGGATCGATGATGATATTTAAACGCCACAACTGTAATTACTTCTGTCCCCAATGATTCTCCTTTCGTTGGTGGTAATATTAACTAATCATCTTATTCACAACAACTGACTTAGCTGGTTCTCATCGCTAGGCCTATCTGTTTTATATCATTACCGAACATTCCCCGTCTTGCCGATTTAATTCGTGTCGCATTTCTTAAATTGTGTTCACTTATCATTATTATCATTATCACGATATCACTATTTGAACTGCGCAAAATTATTTTTATTTTTATAAATTATTGATAGACGTGGCGTTAATACTTTTCATATTATTCATGATGTTTATTCAAATGGATGGAAATCATGATGTAATTTTTTATTGAATTTATTTATGTTTTTTATATTTTACTACGCGAGTTTTGGGAGTGTCTCAATCTCTCTTCGACAGGTGACGTATTAGAAGGAATACATTCAAATATAGATTTTACCATTGCTTAGGTGAAAAAAATAATAATTAAGACTACACCACCCGCTACAACCACCTTTAAACCGGTGTTGTAACGGGAATATTGAGAGGAGAGGAGAAGAAATGGCGAAAATAATAACGTATATTATGCGCATCAAGTACCTCTCGATGGGCACATTACATCACTATAATGCAGTCGCTGGTGCAAAAATTAACCATTAAACACTACGTTTTCTTTAAATCTTTACATGTTTGTTTTGTCTCGAACAAAAGATTATCGAGTTATATATTTTCATTAATTTTCATACCCAACATTTATATTTCCAGAAATATTTTTGTATAAAGATTTATATAAAGAAATACCACAGACGCACATACAGGTATACACGCTACCAAACTGTTTTATTAGTATAACTATTAGATGAGTCGTGACAATTATTAAGATTCAAATATATATTTTTACATCACCGATTCGATACCATATTGTTGTATTGTTGTATCTCTCAGACAGAATGGTTTCCACACATCGTGTAAATCCTAATTATTCCAAAATTAACAACGGTTTGTTATTTGTTAAAAAGACAGAACCATTGGAATTCATTCACTTAATTTTCGGATTAAGGAGTCACAGGACAGTCAGAAATAATTTTACTTCGGTACATTGGTGGACGAGAATTTATTTGATGCTTCTGTCCGTAGTCACAATTTATATATATTACGTATCACGACAACGGCAAAACGATGTGTTACATACCATGGTTGAAATTTTGATAAGTTTTTTTGATTCTGTTGGCGCCTCCGTGTGCTGGTTGTCGGCCGGGTTCTCGAACGAAACGATAAAATTGTTTACAATCTTTGATTTCATAGAAATGATTTTCCCAAAACTTAACGGATTTATTCGCAATTCCAATGCCTTAAATATTTGTATCCACGTTTTCATTGTACTTTTTTTGATATTTACCATATTACCTTATGTATCATTGTTTTATTCGGTAGGTTTACTGCCATATCTTATTCTATGGTTAATTTCCAATATTGTGTTGGAACTAACGCTATATGGTTTTTGCATATTGATGAATATGATTAGTTCATATGCAAATATTTTAAATGTATGCATATGCCAGTTGTATAGAAGGCCAGAAGAGCATTTTAAGTTCAAAGATCCGTTCATGTTTTTGCTGAAAAATAAAGTTTTACAATACGCTGTCGTCAATGATTCTGAAAAATTACAAACCGGTCAACTTAATATTGAAACGTTGATCAGAGTGTGCGACAAATTATTGGACAGCTTGGAGTTGGTAAACAGAAAATACAGTATTATTGTAAGTTTAAAGTTTTTTTCTGTTTGGTGTTAATTAACTTTAATTGTCTTTTTTTTCAACCGGTTCAGCGATTTTGTAGATTGACATTTAAAAATTACTTGTTTTAATCTACTTTATTAATTACACCTATATGTTTCGAAAAAACCTTTCCATCATCAGGGTGTTTTATATATGTAAAATATCAAAATGAATGACGTATTTTAGTTTGGTTTTCTAAATTATTAAAAAAAATATTTTTAAATATTATTGCCGAATTTCTTGATTACCTACCTACACAATTCTTGTAATTTTTTTTTAATAATTAATTATATTTGTTTGTTTGTGTATTTTTTAATTAGTTGTATAAATAACACATCTAGTTTAAAACATAAATTAACACAGCAAAATAAACATAAATTTTCCAAAAATATATCTACATAAATAATTATAAATAGAAACACATTGTCACATCTGTAGTATATCACAAAGTAAAGAAATTTAAAAAAGAAAATAAACATGAAACAACATAACACGATTATACACAGATAAGTATCGTCTATTTTTTCACGTTAGCCAACTTTTGGGGTTGAATTTCGTCAAGATTGAATTGAAATCTTAAAAAGTAAATACTGCACGTGGTAATATTCTTACATAGACCAGTTTAAAACAATAAAATCACTTTATGGCCTGATGTGCTGTAGAGACGCTTCCATTTCTACAGTAAATGATTAAGAAATCGCCTACTTTTTGGTCGCGATTTGACTTGACCTACGATATATGGTCAGGAGATGGCCACAGATTTCATAGAAATAATGAAAAAATTAGCTTATTTTAAAATTTCGATATTATTATATTATTTTTATATCAAAAAACCTTTACAAGATATTTTGTCCCTACACATATACATTAGGGTATTTCATAAAATTAAAGTTTTTATTTTTAATCGTGGCACATTTTTATTTGCTTTCAATTGCCAAAAAATATAACTATTTTTTAAATTTTTTATTTGTTTAGGGAAATTACTGCAACGCAACATTTATTGCAACGTTCAGAGCAAACATGTCACTGCATGCAGCATCAATAAGCCGTGAAGTTGAACACACCCATCTCCCGGCTCTGGTAGTAATTAAAACGATAGGAATCGTGTTTAAACGTATTAGAATCGTAACTAGTTTTC
This sequence comes from Agrypnia vestita, assembly GCA_016648135.1. Taxonomy (NCBI): domain Eukaryota; kingdom Metazoa; phylum Arthropoda; class Insecta; order Trichoptera; family Phryganeidae; genus Agrypnia; species Agrypnia vestita. The sequence goes on from JADDOH010001201.1 coordinate 96,422, forward strand.
GAGAAATAATGAACCTTTTTTCGTAGACTGAATTTACTAAAATGTCATATAATTGCGTTAACAAGTGAAGTGAGTTTTAAAAAACTCGGAAAATGACATCTGTCTGAACACTTTGTTGCTTTTGCATAGTTCGATGATGAAGTTTCCACGGAAACTAGACGGATGACGGTCACTGCCCCCGAAAATCAAGGATTGGAGGGTTCTCCAAAGGGAGCAACCATCAAAAATGCTCTCATTGTAATCAAAAACTTGTATTTCTGTTTAAAATCCATACATGTTTGCAAAATAATCGCCGTTTCGTGAGATTTTTTGATGAAAGATGCTAGGACGTGGAAGGATGACGATTACTAGCATAAAGCTAAGATTTTTCAAGAGTATTTGTGATGTGAAGACAATGGTCTTCTCTCCACCGATCAAGAGCAGAAGCAAATGGCGGATAAAGATTATTTATTATTGACGAAAATTTCCTGACTCAAAAAAGTTCAAGCGTCATCTTGAATTATTATTATTCGTTTTAATTAAATATTTTTTGAAATGTTTAATGTAATTACTTCATCTATTTTAATCTAAAGTTTAACTAAATTATCGTAAAAATTTGTTTAAAGTATATTTTTTCAGTTTAAATACCAACTTATATTTTTTAGTCAGGCCCTACACTTTCACAGCTGGTAGCGGACCCTAAAAGTCATTTATAAAACCTGAAAAAAATAATGAAAAAATTTCAAAAAACAAACATATGTTTATCAATAATATTTATTGCTCACAAAAAGCTTATATACTTTTCAAAGGAAAATAAATAAAAAATAATATAAATATGTATATTTTGAATTTCAATTTAAATCCGCAGTTGCTTTTGGGACCACTACCCTTTATACTTCACATCATAGCCAATGTGACGGCGGTTTTGAAAATGGTGAGTTTAATAATAACTTTTTTTTCTTTTACTAAAATAGGAATGCGCACACGGAATGCGTGTCACGCAAATTTGACTAACTTGCTATAAATTACTATTTCTTATTTTTTTTTAAATAAAATTGATTTGAATAATAGAATACGAATATTAACGTTTACCCACCATTAAATGAGGATTTAATTCTCGTGTTTGAAAGCGGGAGGCATTGTCATATTTATTGTTCATATAGTTATTAGTAGTAGCGTTATATAAGAATAGTGAAAAAGGATATAATGTAGGGAAAATAAAATGTATCTAGAAACATTAGATTAAGTTATAAAAATTAAGAAGTATGTATTGATTATTTTAGTTAACGTTTTTTTTCATAGCCTTGTTGTGATTGATTTTTTTACTAAATTTTTCAATTTTGTTTTGCAATTCCTATAATTTTTTTCCGTCTTAATTTCATGAGGAAGAACATAATACTCATCGATAGGTGAAATGATGTTGGGCTATGCTAGTATTACATTTATATATATGTAATTCTAATAATTATTTTTCTTTCACTTGCATGTCATGCAGAGTGGATTTACTTTTGTTATGGTTATATTGTGGTGGTTAATAAGTTTACTAAAATTACTCGCCATCGCAGCAGTATGCGAATGTGCACTGGATGAATTCAAAAGCACAAAAATAATAATTGGAAATTTGGTGCTGTTTCCGACAACTATGGGCAAGTATCTGATACTTAATAGTATATATAAGTATACATAAAATTTTTTTCTACTTCATAAGTATCCTAAAATCTCTTGGTTAATAATTTTTCTAAAAATGATCCAATTTGGACCTCTAATCGATTAAAACGTGCACCATAACAGTGAACTAATGTCATCATCATAAAATAACACGCGGGTGTTTTTAATGAGTTAGTTATCAGTTGAAAGCAACAAGGGGATATTAATCAACAGCCAGAGAATGTTAATAGTTAGGTGTTGTAAAACAATAAAAAGCGAAATCTACGTTATATTCAGTGTCCTGTATTGTAAAGGCCTTTATTTGATAATTTCAAATTTTTTTAATTTTATTTTTTTTAATTAATTTTTTTTTTTCACATATCAGACCCACAAAACATCACATTAATATTTGTCTGTAGGTGCATCAATATATATATAAATAAATTGTATTTACCAGAAATACATTCATATTAATTAATTACAATAGATCTTATAAACTCAAATACAAATCAACAATACAAGAAACAATACAAATATTACCAAAATCAAAATAAGTCTCTTTTATTTAGTAACATATTCATTAATTCTGTATTTTGCCCTTTTTTATTAATATCCATTTTGACACGACATGGGATTTTATTTAATATTTTTGGTATGACATATTTTAATGTTCTTTGTCCATATTTATTTATGACCTTCGGTATTCGTAGTCCTTCTTTAACCGTAAATCTGGTACTATGTTTATGAATCAACCCATGCTTATATGTCCCATCTTCATGATATCGTGTAATTAGTTTGTACCACAAGATAGCATTAATTGGCATAGAGTCTTGTTTCTTGAAGAGTTCCTGTATATCTTTAGTACCACTTTATTTATTTATTAAATTGCGAAGACAATTAGACGTATTTATTTTAAAATCAGTGGAGCATTGTGTGACATACAATTATTCACATAATTAGTAATAATAACTAAATATAGGAGCCTGCCACCACAGGGCCAAGCAGCAAGCAGATACCAATGGCCACGAAGCGTCCACCATAGCCGCCCGGTGTGTTTAGCAAAAGCAATTGACGACAGATTGCAGACGTAAACGGCCGCGTGGCGGCCAATAATGGACACCTTATATGCACAGCGGCCACAGGACAGCCGACGACAGCCGATTTGTTTAACTGCTAGTTTTTTGTAGTAATTAATTAAAAAACAAATTAGGTGAATCAATTAGAATGATAAACAGAAAAAAATCTATGTATCCAGAAAGTATTTGGTTCGCCCGGAACTTTTCTATTAAGTTATTCATCTGTTTTTTCTCAATAAGTTCTAAAATTGAAAAATCATTAAATATATTATGATGGTGTAGTATATTTTTTAGTGTAAATGTCAACTTTTGTAGTGTAAATCATACAAACTCATTAACGCACAGTGTGATGAGTATGCTAAAAATACGTTATTATCAAGTTGAAAAATTCTGAATCATTCATCATTTTTTTAAAATTAAAGATGAAAAACACGGAATACGTATCGCATCGATATTCATACTAATTTCAAACTAAGATGTGCTTTGAAAATAGGACTAACTTGCTGGAGTCCTGGAATGGGGCTCGAACCATCGATCACTAGATGACTAAGAATGCGTCATGGCCACTATACCATCAAGCGACATTGTTAAGCCAAGTCACACTAATGCTTCAAAGAACATTTTTTCTAATAAAGATACAATTTTTAGATGACTGCGAGGGACGACAACTGAAATAGGACCAACTTGCTGGAGTCCTGGAATGGGGCTCGAACCACCGATCACCAGATCACTAAGAAAGCGTCATGACCACTATACCATCAAGCGACATTGTTAAGCCAAGTCACACTAATGCTTCAAAGAACATTTTTTCTAATAAAGATACAATTTTTAGATGACTGCGAGAGACGACAACTGCAACGATTTTATGCTTTCCTGGTCCGCCGCAAGCCTGACGTCACGGCCTGCCGCATGATATCCTTCAACTTCTCGTACATCTGCACCGTGGTGGCCGTTGTGACTAGCTATTGTATTATTTTACTAAATTACTAGATTATCTGTTCAATTATCCTTTTGTAAATTTTTGTCACTTTATTTGAGCACCATTTTGCAATTTACGTTTTTAACGCTGTGAATGAATAGTAATTTATCAATATTTGTAGTGAAACATTTTATGTAAAAAAATACCAGTTTTGCATTGCAAATATATAAACATTCGAGAATAGCATTAATTTTATTTAAAATAATAAGTAGGTCTATATGTAGCCATTTAATTCTGAAGAAATAGGTGAACCGATGAATTTTTTCAATTGTCATAAATTTCTCAATCCAATTTTTTTTCGAATTAATTATTTTATATTTGATGTAGGTACTTACCATCATTTTAAATAACAATAATTTAATAAAATATAATAAACATGATGAATATTATAATGTATATACGTATGTACTCAGTTAGTAGATAAATTATTTCAATAGTGAGTTTATTTGAGTGAGTAGGTACTCACTCGCTCAGAAACAAGAATTTAACCAAAAAATCCGAAAAAAAAAAGATCTTGGGCTTATCTTTGACTCCAAATTACTCCGTATCAATCACCTTGATGTATATCTTAATAAATCAAAATAAAATAAAAACAAAAATGTCTGATATTGAGTAACAAAAGCACAAACATCATTTTTCTTCATAAAGTGGTTAAATCTTTTTTCTGTCTTAAGATGGTCGTCCTGCCTTAATCCTCATTTTAATGCTACAAAAATTTTGTTATTGTATTTTTTAAACCATTCTTAATTGACTTTACACAATTTTTAATATTCTATGTTGATATGCGTCCATTTTAAAACAAAATGCTTTTCATAGCTTTCGATTTCTTGCGCTTTGCTTCCAACTTTTATGATGTTATTGACACATACAATGATAACGATAGAATATTAGGAATATCTGATGCTGAGTGTACACAATTCATTATTAAATATTTAAAAAACTATATTTCCTGCATTTATGAATTAATTTTAAACGGGGGGGGGGGGGGATAACATCAAGTTTGATGTGATTTTATATTTGAAATGTCAAATAGTTAAGGATACTATTCATATTTATTGTGAAATATACATACATTTATAGTTTTCTTACGTGTGTGTAAAAAAAACTATGTACCTTCACAAATTAACATTAAAAATTAAGAAAAATATCAAATGCGTTTTTTTTTACATAACTTGTTCAAAATTTTTACACGAAGTGAAATAAACTACGCAACCTTTGCCAAAAAACGAGAGACATTATTTAATTTTACCGAAAACGATACGATAATATTAGATATATTGAAGGAAATAATAGCCGAATAGCTGATAATATAATGGCTCGAAAAGTACCAGAGATGGTGAGACTAACTAACTAACTAACCATCACGCCGTTTCCCTGCAGGGGTAGGCAGAGAGGATTGAACGCCACACTTTTCTATCCTGGCACACCACTTTTGCTTCGGTCACATTCATACATCTTCTCATACACGTTCTACGATTGTTGCGGCTTTTAACAGGGCCATCCTCAAATACTTGTAGTACCTGATCGTGCCAGGTCTTTCGCGGACGCCCTCTATTCCTCTTGCCTTCAACATTCGCCTCATATATTTTCTTAACCAGCCTTTCCTCGTTCATACGTTCTACATGACCAAACCATCTCAGCACTCCTTTCTTCATTCTATCTACCACACTAGAGCCAGCATTGCATTCACTTCTAATTTGTTCATTCATGAGATGGTGAGAACACACCTAAATGTTGGAAATACAAGGAACTGAAAACAAGGACTCACCGTATTTCGTCTCCCTCAAGTCTCTCGATCACCTCCCAATTCAGTTGACTATGTAGAACTTTCGGTGCTTCATAAAGGATATATATTATACACTGCATAATGTGTTAGACTACGAGTCTCCAAGTTTTATTACACGGCGTATACGTTCGTTCCATCTTAAGGTCACAGATCGATTGATTTGCGGTTACGGCGAAAACGGAAAGGGGAGCGGGCACATAAAAAATGCGTTCAAGGTACTTAAAAAAGGTCACAAAAACTATCTACAGAACAGAATTGTTCCAACTATCAAATTTCTGACACCATAATGGTGTATTAACTAATTTACCGGCAAAGAAGGTATCAAAGTCGACTAATTTTAAATTAAATGTAATACTTCAAATGTAATACTTCGTAATTGTCACTCCAGGTTTTCAGGTTTTATATCAATATCTTCTCAAATTACCCCACGTATGATGTGCATGATAGGATAATATAAGATTTAAAGTTTGGCACGACCCCACCGATGAAATTTTGGTAAACGGTAACGGTAAAGAAATTATAAAAAAAAATTGAAAAAAAAAACAAAATATTGCGTTGAAATGTAAGGAATTCAATCCTCGCTGCTGCTTACCCATATGGGATACCTGTATTGTGTGTAAATTAGTGCAATTTATTTTGTGAGGAGCTGGAGAAATGGGAAGATGAGAAAATATTCTAAGACGAATTATATCGTCACAAGATGATTGACATCGCGACAGCTACTATTTTGCGCGCAATAAAGGTTTGTAAAATTTTACAAAAACTAGTTTTTTAAGTCGCTTTTGGTACCTATATGTATTTAAGAACGAATTTATTTACACGTTTAAGACGTGGTTGGCGTATGTACCTTTATAAAATATATTCGATTGATACTTTTATAGTAATGTTCTCCATGATGTGACAATTTGTTTTTAGCAACTTGAGTTGACGAATTAAAATCAACCGGATTAAAAAGATATCCAATTAAATAAACAGAAAATATCTTTAAAAAAATACGATTTATGGATACCTTCCTATATCATTCATTACAATATTTTTATATTACAATATTCCGATAGGAGATGATAGTTTTTAAATTAGAATTTAAAAAAAAGGTGTTTCTTATGTTTACTTGTATAAATATTGTATAATTTTTTTTATTTTTTATTTATTTATTTCAAAAAATCCTTGTTTACAAATAAAGGTACTTAATACTAATTTAACAATAAAATATAAGATAAATTACACTTTTTTTTTGTTGTTGTTAAATTTGTGGATTATGCCACTCTACTAGGCTACGCCTGTCCCAGAGTGGCGTTATAGAACACAATTATAATATTTTTTTGAATTCGTCAGTAGTATTTATTTTCATAAGATAGTAATATGCATCTACAAAGTATCAGCTAATAAAATATCAATAAAAATCAACAAAATATTGCGTGTCAAAAACAAATATAATATCGATAAGTATTATAAATATTGCGCATAACAATATGGAAAGGCTAATATTTTTAGTCGCAGGCATTATTCTATTATAGAATAATATTGACACAATATTCTATGCCCTTAATATAATTAATTGCTTGGATGAATTCATTAATATATGAGGCAAAGTTTGCGTTATAAAGAGCAACACATGACGATTATAATACAGAACGGAGAACGCTTTGTGGGAATATTAAACCAAATATTATAATAAATTAAAACTGTCAAAATGAACGGGGAAATTGTGTCTGTTTATACCAAAATACAAAATGGCTTGTTATTTCACAAAAAGTTACAACCAGTGAAATTCGTTTATTCTCTTTGTGGCTTGAGAGGCTATACGATAAAAAGATCACGTATCTCAAACGTAGATTGGTGGACGAAATGTTATTTAATTTTTTTAATAATTTTTACTGTGATCATATTTATTTGTGCATTTCTTCTTGAAATCGATTCTGGTAAAACTACAATACATATCACATGTTCTATATTGATGAACTTTGCAGCAATCACGAGCATAATTGGTGGTTGGCTGACGAATATGAATTCAAAAAGTATGTTAAGAGTGTTAAAAAACTTCGATTTTATAGAAAATACTTTTCCAAAATGTAATGGCTTTCTATATAACTCCAATTTGCTAAATATCAGTATACATTTACTTTTTTTAAGCGTGTCTGTCGCACAGCAGATAAATTTTGTTTATATGCAGAGGGACAACTTCAAACCACACATGATTTTTAATATAATCTGGGGTATTATTTTCGTGCTACTAACGAATTATCCGACATATCAATTTTGTGTATTGATAAATTTAACTAGTTCTTATGCAAATGTTTTAAATATTTCCATGTGCAATATGTATAATGAGCCACAGAATCACTACGAGTATAGTAATTCATGTATGTTTCTAATAAAAAATAAGATATTTCAATATGCGGTCGTTAATTATTCCACGAAATTAAAAACACAGCATTGTAATATTGATACGATGATGAAAATGTATGATAAATTATTGGACGCTTTGGAGATAGCGAATAGAAGAAACGATTTTGTTGTAGGTAAAATGTTATATATTTTTGCACACGTTGCTTTTTCACATCACTTTAAATAAGATAATTGTGTCTCTATGGAATATATGTTTAACAGTATACTAGCTTTAACCCCATGAAAAATCACGGGGCACAATGATTGCAGGATTTTGAAGCTGAAAATTCATGAATAGAAAACCATTTGTTTTATTGACTTTAAAACTAATTTCGGATTAACTAATTTGATCGACTTGAAACCTAATGTATAATTACAACACACTTTAATGACGACATTTTTGGTGAATGTTCGTTACTGATCATTATTGATGTTGTTGTTATAATTCCAGCAAGTTACCGATGGACGGACATTTGCAATTCGGAGAATTGATATCTGTAGTATATTTTTTGATAATCATTGACTGCCCGTCAGATTTAAAAAATTACATTTAATTGTTACGCATATCATCGTTTTTAAAAAATATAATAATTATACACAATGTAAATAATGATCGCTTGTCATACGAGACCAGACTTGCGGTGTATAATTGAGTTTAAGATACAATTCTATATCAAAATACATGATATTCTATGTAACAATGTCAACAAAAAATTGATAGAAAAAATTTTGTGTAAGTAATTTATATCGCTAGGATATAATAACTACTCATCGATGTTAAGCAGAAATTCAAATATGTAAAAGTACGTCATTTTTGACAGTTTTAACATAAATACTTCATTCAGTGATTCTACGCTAGTTTTGAAATATGATAATATTTCTGCTAATTTCTTTCACAATTCAAATTCGCAGCTGCTTTTGGGACCATTACCCTTTATACTCCATATTGTCACCGGAGTAACTCCTACATTATCATTGGTGAGTATAATATCTGAATTATTTGTAATCATATGAAGTGTTCAAATGTTAACTCTTAATATTGTTTTTCCAGTTATCGATATTGAATATTAATGTTATTAATATTTTTAATATTGAAATGTTATTAACGTTAGTATATAACCGCTAAAAAATACTTTTTTGTCTACCGGTTTCGAGACATAACCCATCCTTTCGTCAGGACTACCACTATACTAGGATATAAATATCACTACACACCAGAACCATAGGATTGGTTACACACCTATACCTTCACAAAATACCTACCCTTCACATGCGTGTTACTCTAACTAAAGGCCAACATGCATTGTACTTAATTCTAGGCTTTACATATTTATCTCATCCAAAGACATGTTTCCTATAAATTTATAGACTATGTTTCGTATAAAATCTCGAATTCAGTACATTATAAATTAGTAATCTTCGATGACTGCATTCAATTTTTATGGATATGGCTCCGAATGCTGGACTATATACAACTCTAGTCAACTCGTAACAGCAGAAATGCGAATGCTTAGATGGTCGGCAGGAGTAACACTAAAATATATGATTAAAAGTTCACGCATTCGTCGTAGCCACAAATGTATGGACACAAACAGAAAGCTGGAGGAACGACAGTTGAGGCGGTACGGCACATAAGACAGAGACCACCAGACCACACGGTGAAGCAGGCAATGTCTATGGAACTTCATCGACAGTCATCCAGATGAAGACCAGAGAATTCCTGAATGACTCAATGCACCAAAATACGACAGAGAAACGGCCTGGATGAAAGCAATACCCTCACCACACACAAGAATCATAATTCTTCTTTTTGGTGAGGTATATACATACAAAAAAAAATTGAATTGTAAACATTTTCTAGGTATCATCGATTAAAATAATAAATATTATTAATTAAAAAAAAAAATACCCAGAACAAGAAGATACAGCCTGAAAACAAGAAAATTCGACCGCAATAGCCTATCTAGGCAATGAGTTGGGACAGTGTAAGGAAGAAGAATGAAGAAAATGCCTTTGCTTTTATATCCCACTATTCATGTGTGTGTAAAAAAATATTTATATACCTTTTTTAAATTAAAATGTTTCATATACTATTACTGCACAAATGTCAAGTGTTAAAAAAGTTACGTATCCGTAATATAATACCGTTAAAGTAGACATAAAAACACAGGATGCAAGTTTTGATTCAAAAGCCTAATCTGAAATTGAAAAGGACTAAATGAAAGTTAGTTTGGTAATTTCACGGGCATTGATAAAAACGTTCCTTCTATTTATGATGGAGTAATAATAAACGAATAAGGCGAACTATTGTAAATCTGCGTCTTCTCTATTTTTGAGTAATTGAATATTAGGTATAGGTACAGTAATTAAATAATGAGTATTAGAGTAACAATACCAAAATAATTTTTTTGTTATTTTCAGAATACGACCGAATTTCGTATTATCTGAAATGAAGAAATGTAAAATAAGTATCTGTTAAATGTTTTTACACACGCTTTATTATTTTAGTAGAAAAATCATAAAAAAAACTTTTTTTTGTTATAAGTAAACTCCAGATTAGTAATAATATTAAAATTAGTGGATTCACAGTTAACAGTCATTCGAACGTGTAATAAGGTGAAACAGTGTAATACTTACCCCCCATATTTGATAACGATGAGTTTAAACAAAAAACATCAGGAATGCCTTAAATCAGTGATACAATCCTACAATAATATTTGTTTAGTTAAAATACATATTTGGACAAAAAATAATTACGAAACGATCGTTCGTGAACAAACGACAAAATAAAACATTGGTTATGTTATTATACCAAATTCGCAATAATGAATGCTTCGTGAACTGTCGCAATTTATATATATATATAAAGAAACCCGTGTTTCCCAATCAGCCAAGTTTTCTTCACAACCAGATACTACCACCCCCTGGCGGTTATAGTGGTGGATAGCCCTTAGTGTCCCATTTAAAATGTGCGAGTTTGGTGGGGGTGGCTGAGCGTGGGTGGGAGTGGGTGACGAAAATGTGCTTTCTAGCACATTGTTTTGTTATGGGAAGGCCGCAAATGATTCAGATTGTTTCAAAATAGGCGCGACGACTGTGTCGTGAGTCTAGAAGGTTCCGTAAAAACCTGATCTAGAAAGTTCTGGAAGGAGAAGGTTCTAGAAAATTCCCAAATTCTATAAAGTTCTAAACTGAATGGCGGAATGTGTCGGTGTGTCTAGAAGGTTCCTGTACATTCAATAAATTTCTTGAAAGTTCTGGAAGGAGCGTGTTCTAGAAGTTCGCGAAAGTTCTACGATGATCCAAACAGTGTACTGAAAATCTACGCGTGCGAAGCCGCGCGGGCACAGCTAGTACTCTGTAATTGTTTCTTTCTTTTACGATTTGGTTGTTTTCTTTTATGTATTTTATTATTAAACAGAAAAAGTCTACCGAAAAATATACTATTACCATCGGGACACGAAACTGGAACCTTCTGTTGCGGGTAGAACGCGTTACCGATTGCGTCACACACTCGCGTTAAATTTGGATTACATAAATAATTGTTTTTTTTTTAATAAATAAATTTTTAAATGTAATATTTTATTGTAATAAAACTTTGAGAAGGAGTATTAATATTAGCATTTTTTTGTGTATCATACAGGATGGATTTTCTCTATCATTGATATTATTTTGGTGGGTACACAGTTTCCTTAAAATACTGGGAATGGCAGCAGTGTGCGTATGTGCTTTAGATGAATTCAAAACCACAAAAAAGATCATTGGAAAATTGGTGTTATTCCAGAGGCCTATAGGCAAGTATCATTATTTTGTAATTTATATTGCTTCTTCCTTATGCTCTTTGCAGAGCAGTTTTGTGTTTGCTGATAATGACGACACTACAGACAAAACTAACGACAGTATTTCTGACGACTTCCTGAAGTGAGTCAGATTTCACCAGTTTCCATCCAGTTGGCGATCTTCCGCGGAGACTCCATTGCATATTCCTTGTACCACCGGTCAATCCATTGTATCCCTTTTTACTCCCTTTATTTTAACTCGTGGCGTCTGATTGAGTGATTGGTTGACGAAAAAACTTTGGATCGATTTTCAATCCTTTTCCCGTGATCCAATCGAGCTGAAACTTTGCAAGCAGACTCGTAGCGACGATCAAAGAAATCTGTCAAATTTTCGTTAAAAAATATAAATTATTATAGTATGGTTTTGGATTTTTCAAATTTTTAATGGTTTTTTCATACAACTCAGTAAGTTGTATGGAGATGACGACGCATCTGGTAGACACGGAACCTGATTATAGTATAATTTTGGATTTTTGGATTTTTTTTTAATACTCCTTCCGTAGCGTCGCCCGACCGAAGCCCAACGCGTAGGTTAAGCGGCAAACCAGTTTCCACTAGTAAATGAGAAAGGGAGTATAATAAAAACTTGGTTTTTGTGGGTTATTTTTTTTTTTAAATAGAGCTGTTTATTCTTTGAGTTGTCTATGGCTTTCGCAGCAAATGTATTTGAAGCATAGTAATTTATTGTTTATGAATTTAAACTATGTATAATATTAAAATTTCATGCTAAATTCAATAGCTATATTTTTATATAAGGTTAAATAAAATTACTATTATGGAAATGTATATTTTACCACCTTATAATTTCTGTGTATTTACCACACCGGTGTATTTAAAGAAATCATTAAAAGTATCAGACAGAAAATGCTTCAATATAAAGTATCCACCTCATAAATTCCACTGTAGATGGAGAAATCTGTCATGTGATGATTTAAAAATATATACATAAGAATAAACAGGAATGTTAAAAAAGATAATTTAATCTATTAATACAGGAAAGTTCGTCATTTATCGGCACATTTCATACTTTGGAATATTTATTTTAAACTAATTAAGGTTTTTTTATTAAAAAGCTTTTTAAAGTCAACAAAAAACGTAAAAATGACGATTAATGCTTATATTTTCTTAATTATTGTAAATAATGTTCAGTTGACTACTTTTGTATAAGAAAAAAGGTTCTATCTAAGTTATTGCCCTAAAAAATTGCAGTTTTGAATATAAATTCTGATATAAATGAATAATAAAACCACACATTTTCATAAAAAAAAAACGAAATATGTATTTACAGTGAATGTCCACCCTTAAACATGCGGTAATTTTTTTAAATTATAGCTTGGTCACACTATAATTTTTTTTATCTATCTTCATTAATGAATGTGTAAACATTTATTTCAGATAATGGCGAGAGACAAAAACTGCAAAGATTCCTTACGTTCCTGACCCGCCGCCAGCCTGACGTCACGGCCTGCCGCATGTTCTCCTTCAACTTCGCCTACGTCACCACCGTGGTGGCCGTCGTCACTAGCTACTGCATCATTTTAATAAACGAGTAGATTATTTTTGTTCTTCTCGTTTTTTAAATGAGTTCCTAAGTTCTTTATTCACTGACTCACGAAAGTTAACTCGATTTTTTTAAATTTTTTAACTTTTGAAGTGTTTAGATACTTTGATTTTTTTCAAAAAGCACTTTTCCGGTTGTCTTCGCAATCTAACATTTTAAAAATTGGCCTGCATTTGTAATACTTGAGTTTTTAAATAATTAAAATTGTATATATTTCAACTAATAATAATATATTATATAACTGGTCGTACCCGGCGTTGCACGGATTAAGGTTTAAGTAAAAAAATAAGTTTGTGAGGGGAAACAAGGGTTCCCCTGTTTTGAAAATTCTCTAAAAAAACAATGTTCCCATTTAATGTAGGGTGGAATGGATGGGATGTCCAGGAGGGAAATGTGGACAACGTTTGCCACCAGGTCTTGAAGAATATGTAAGTGAAATTCGGTAGAACAGTACAGATTTGCATTGAAATTATATCAGTGGGAGGAGAAGGGGTAAAGGAGGAGAGTGGAAATGTCGCATACGTTACCCGCCGAGTCTTAAAGAATAAGTATACAAAATTTGGATCGAACGGCACAGATTTGCATTGAAAATATATCAGGGAATGGGGAGGGGGAGGAGTAAAGGGGGAGGAAATAAATATTACCTATGTTACCCGTCGTGTCCTAAAAAATAAGTATTAAAAATATGGGTCAGCTCGGTCAAATAGTACATTTGCATATAAAATATACCATGGGGATGGGTAAATCGGAAGAGAGGAAATGTTACTTATGTTATGCGCTGGGTCCTGAAGAATAAGTATACAAAATTTGGATCAGATCTGTCAAATGGTACAGATATGCATGACAAATATTTCTGGGGAGGGGGAGGGGAAAGGGGGACAGAAAATTGTCACCTACGTTACCCGCCGGGTTCTAAGGAATAAGTATGCAAAATTTGAGTCAGATCGGTCGAACGGTACAGATTTGCATGGAAAATATATCAGGGGAGCGGTAAAGGGGGAAACGATAATGTCACTTATGTTATCCGCCCGATCCAAAAGAATATGTAAGCAAGATTTGAGTCAGATCGGTCGAACGGTACAGATTGGCATGGAAAATATATCAGAGGAGAGGGAGGGGTAAAGGGGGAAACGATAATGTCACTTATGTTATCTGCCCGATCCAAAAGAATATGTAAGCAAGATTTGAGTCAGATCGGTCAAACGGTACAGATTTGAATGGAAAATATATTAGGGGAGGGGGGAAATTGTGCCTATGTTTCCCACAGGGTCCTAAAGAATAAATCTGCAACATTTGGGTCAGATCAGATAAACGGTGTAGATTTGTATAGAGAACAGACAGACAGACATTGAGTTGTATAGGTATGGATAGCGTGTGATGCTTTAACGTCCAACAGATGGCACCTAGCGCAAAACGCTTATTATTATTGGTATCGTTATAAATGTTCTGTCTGAATTAGAGAACCGAAAAGTGCATTTTATATATTAACAGTTTTGGTGCATACTGCTTACTGTATTTCTACAATGAATCCACTTATTTTAGATTTGTAGTATATTCTATTTGTGTTTAATATTGTTATGCAATATTAGTGGGCTGTACTCTCTTATAGGTTCAAACGTTTTATTTAAGCAAAGACAACCGAATGTAATAAAGAAAATTGAATTCGGAAAATTTTAGGTACGTATATCTAAATATTTATCAATATTGAAAAGGTAGGTCCGGCGAATTTTTTTCAAATAATTTGTGCGAATTCGAACAAATATAAATAAAAATGTTAATTTATATAAATAAATAGAAGGTATTAGAAAAAAGTAGGTATACAAAAACGTCCTCGTATTCGAATGCAACGACGTGCCAAAATTTCAAAGCAATCGGTGAAGAACTTTCAGAGATTAGCGATTTTGTACAAACGAACACTAAAATTTTTATTTATATAGATTTCAACTAATAATAATCTATGCTAATATTATAAACAGGAAAGATTTGATTGTTTGTTTGCATTAAATAGGCTCCGAAATTACTGGACCGATTTGAAAAATTCTTTCACATTTAAAATCCTACATTATCCATGATGAACATAGGCTATAGAATATTTTCAAAAAAGTTAGGGATCCGTATGAAAACTTAGATAATGTAACCCAACGTGTGAAAAAAATACGAAAAAAACTTATATCGCGTACGCTGCAGAAATTATTGACAATAGAGTAAAGTGAAGTACTACAGTTTTATAGAGGACTACAAAAAAGTCCGCGGTACCATGTCTATTACAGTTATGTTATAATAACTACTTTTTTAGTTATCAAAGATGCCGCTTTAGGAGTCTACGGTGTAGGTACATCCTTCTTAAAGTGTTTTTATCTTAGGATGTTGCTACACCACGTACGCGGTCCAACCTCATTCGAGTACTTAAAAATCGTTAACGGAGTTCTCAAAGAGACCCATCAAGCAGCTTGTAGTGACAGAGATTTGCTACAAAACGATGACCATTGGGAAAATACTCTGAGAGAAGCATTGCTTTCGCAATGCTCAGTACAACTGAGAGAGTTGTTTGTAGTCATACTTTTATTTTGTCAGCCATCGGAACCATTAAAATTATGGGATAATTTCAAATACGATTTATGTGAAGATATTAGACACAGAATCAGGCAGCAAAATCAAGACTTCGTCTTAACATACAGTGAGGATATTTATAACGAAGGTTCGATGCAAATAGAAAATAAACTATTACAATTAAATGATAAAAGCCTAAGTGATTTTGGATTATCTTCTTCAGTTCATACAGAAAACAATGCTACAGATACAATGGCACATCACTATAATAAAAATGATTTAACCGCTTTTGTCAATGAAAACCTGAGAAAATTAGTCCCAGATCGAAGACATTCTTTTGAAACAATAGTCGATAGCGTGAATAATAACAAATTAATTTTTTTTTTGGATGCGCCAGGCAGTACTGGAAAGACGTTTCTTGCAAATTTGATTCTTGCTAAGAAAAGACAATCAGGGAAGATAGCGATAGGAGTTACTTCATCAGGAATTGCTGTAACTCTCTTAAAGGATGGAAAAACTTCTCATTCTACTTTAAGACTTCCGCTATCCGTAAATCTTGAGCAACAATCTACATGTTCTATCCGCAAAAATGGCCTCTTGGAAAATTACTACAAGATGCCTCATTGATTATGTGGAATGAATGCACCATGAGCTATAAAGCACATATTATAGAGGCCGTGAACAGAACCTTAAAAGATTTTAGAAACTCCTCTGCTCTCATGGGCGGAATTCCTTTTGTATTTGCTAGAGATTTCCGACACACTCTTCTCGTCATTAAAACAGAGGTACGTGAGCAGACATCATCAAAGCATGCATGAAATCGTCTCCCTTATGGATTTCAATTTAAAATTTAAAATTACGGACGAATATGAGAACTCATCTTCATGGAATCACAGATAGTGATTTCCCACAACAATTGCTAAAACTTGGGGAAGGAATTTTTCCCACTCCAAATTTAAGCAGATAAATAGTATATTACCTTTCACATTGTTTATTAAATAAGGTTACACTACCTATATGATTATAAGTGATTATCCCTCACCACACACAATAATCATAATTCTTTTTGGTGAGGTATAACATATGAAAAAAAATTGAAATGTAATCATTTTCTAGGTATCATTGAAATTAAATATTAAATATATGAATAAATAAAAAAAATTATACTTATAGTGTTTATTTAATTTTGGTACATTTTCCAACTCACAGTAATGCAATTTTCGGTGTAACGATTACGTATGGTGATGAATATGATTAGTTATTATGCGAATATTTTCAATATTTTAGTACGAAGGCTATACGAATGATTTGAATAACATTTTAAGCTCAGAGACTCAAAGTATTATATATATTATATCTTTAGTTTGCACAACTTGTTCCATATGCGCGTTTTTTTATTACCGCCCTCTGTGGTTTGAAAATTTGTCGATCCCATAAACTAGTACAAACGTTGCCAAGATTTTTATATATTTATTTATATTTATTATAATTTATATAATTAAAATTTTAATTTTAAACTGAGCGTGCATCATAAATAAAATATCCGGGTCACCATTACTGGATGGTATATCGTAGAAGTGATTTACTAGTCTAGGTAGAGGAAAGAAATAGTCTAGATTAATATTATAAAATTGGACAGAAGTATGCTTGCAAAACTTAATTGATTAGAAGGGGAAGTTTAAGTATATTTATGAGAGTATATTTCAGCTTGTGGTCCCCTATTATGTAGCGTCTTTTTTAATAAGTCACACGTTACGGTTAAATCAACACATAAAGAACAACATTTTGTTTAAACAATTTTCGAGATATAACTTGGTTAGCTTTCCGGTTGCTGATTTAAGTTCTTCCTCAATTCTTTCATTCCTCATAAAACTAAATTATTTTACATGTTCTTATACCACGAGGCCCACTTGCTGTAGTGAAACACACTACAAAAACACTCTGGCCTGAGTAAATTATTCAGATGCAATGTGACTCCACCAAGAATCGAACCCGGAACCCTCGGTATGAAACCAGTGTCACACCCACTGGACTACGAGTGTAAATAAGGAGTTCATTGCTATAGTGAAGTTAATTAACGATCAAGATGATAGCCGCTGAAGCTGCCAACAAAAAAATATTCCATCATGCGACGCGCGAAAAAAGGAATTAATGGTATGTATTTTTGCGAGTATTCTGAAGGGTGAAGATTTAACATTTGGGGTTTGATATGTGTTGACTACTAGTCGCAGTGTGTGCAATGAGTGCAATAATAACAATCAAATATATTATTGTTGCCACGAGTAGCCATAACCTAGTGTATAATTGTGGCTAAAAAGTTTACACAATTCCAAAATATTTTATCACTCCTCTTTAATAAAATATATGAATTAATGTTCAATTGTCATTTGTGATAAATAGATATTAGGGTGTAATTTTTAGTTATAATTAGAAACATTAAAGGTTAATGCTGACGAATCGTTCGATAGTTAGTTTGATTAATTATTTATTACTGTGTACTTATGCCGAATTTATTTGACTTTAATATTTCATAAGCAGAGGTGGTTTTAATTATTCAGAGTGGATACCGTAGAAAATGTAATAGAAGTAAGTCAAATTGCCAGTCGAGACAAGATATTGCTTTGGGTCGGTGTTTAACAGCAACAACATTGGACATTTCTAAAACTCTGACAATATTAAAATCTAATCTTCGACGATGTCATCAATTAACTATTTCATCCCTTCCGATAACCAAATAACCAACGGCCATTTATTTAAAAATAAGATAGAACCCTTGAAATTAATCCATTTGATTTACGGCCTAAGGAGTTTTAAGACGAAGGGATTATGTTTTTCGAAGCCAGATTGGCGTATGCAAACATACCAAATCCTTCTTCTTGTCATTAACACTGTTATTTCACTTATAATACCGAGGAAAATTTATCCATCGATAATCGGTACTGCAGCCATGGTGTTGATAGATTTGACAAATTTTATAAGCGTGACTGGGAGTTGGCTCACGAATGTTAACTCCATTAATACTATTGAAGTGTTTAGAAACTTTGATTTTGCAGAAAGCACTTTTCCAAAACTCAACGGTTTCCTTCGTAACTCAAACATTTTAAATATTGGTCTGCATTTGCTATACATTAGTTTTTATATTATTGAAATTGTATATATTTTTACTATATACGCAGATAAATATACTTCTGTGGGCTATATTATATTGTTAATTAAATTTGTGCAAATTTTTCAACTAACGGTAGTAGAATTTTCGGTATACCAATTCTGTATATTGATGAATATGGTTAGTTCGTATGCGAATATTTTAAATGTATCCATATTTAAGCTATACGAACGGCCTGATGAACACTTCAAGCTCAGAAACCCATTTATGTGTCTAGTGAAAAACAAGATTTTGCAATACGCTGTCGTCGAAAATTCTGAACAATTCCAGTTTGGTCACATTAATATTGATACTTTAATAAAAGTTTATGATAAATTAAATGATAACTTGGAGTTAATAAATTCAAAACATAATATAATAGTAAGTCTATTGTTATAGTTAATTAATAATGTTTGTTATATTCAATAATCTGCATTAATTTGCAGTTCACTTACTTTCTAGTCTTATACATCTAGATACTCTGTAGATTAACACATAAGGAGTAGAAGTAAAGGGTTTTTCAATAGGATTGATATTATTTTAAAATGAAGTGGCAACGGCATTTTCTTTTATTTTAGATTTTTATTTATTTAAATATAATATAAATATTCTAAAAATCGATCATGGTTGTGTATACGCCTCTACAACCTATGGTAATTATACAAAGCTTTATGAAGATGAGCGTTCTTTTGTGAAAACTCAAAAGTGAACTTCGTTAAACTTATGGTCCGCATAATCGAATTACTATAATGCGAATAGTTGCAACATTTGATAAGATATAATTTGATAAATTTGACGGACAGACAGTAAAACTATTATGTTTGGTGTGCAGCGCGTGGTGAGAGGCATCACCATAAACCAAGGGTGAATGTAGATATTTTGTTTAAAGCATAATATATAGAATTAAGAAAGCATCGCAAAAATGGTCTGAGTACGAGTGTGTGTAATGAATGAGTGTGAAGAGGAAAGTTAAGAAAATTTATGAAGCGAGTGTTTGAAGCAACAAACTGTGAGCAAGCTGGAACGGTTATACGGAGAAAGCAGTAGGCCAGCCAAGAATGATATATATGTCAGGACAGAAGAATATAACCTGTTGTCCTATGTGCCTATTTAAGCATGAAATTCGTAAGGAAATGTATATTAGTCATGACTTTTGTTGAAGATTTGATTAGGCTCTATTGGATTACTAGCTATACTGTATCAGTGGACTAAAAAAATATATTTTTTTAAATTTGCTTATTTCTTAAATAATATTTTTACCGTTTTCTATTCACCATTTCGGTTTAAAATTGTTTTTTTTTATGATTTATTTTTCAGCTGCTTTTAGGAGCGATACCATTTATACTATACATTATTACCGGTGTATCTAATATGCAGGCCTCCACATCGGTAAGATATTTTATGAGGATTTCTATTTATTTTTTTGATTGTGATAATTGGTCTAAGCGCAGTGAGCAGATACTTTGGTATACGCTGTACTTCTCTAGAATTTATGGGTCTAAATAAAATATGCTACTCTTTATATTCTTGTTACAATAATTTCATATTGTTCATATTTGTTATTGTTGTTCTTGACCAGCCCCGTCAGTAAAGTGTTCGTCTACTATTCTGCCAGGGAATTCCGGTCTTGAAATTAAATGCCGGAATTTGTCAGGCTTTTATTGAGAACTCGATTAAGTTATTGTGCTTGGCAGTTACATCTTTTTTCGAATGCCGCGCTCTCTTCCATCCCCTTCGCGCATCCAGACAAACGACACATCTAGATACATTACATTTGCTCAAAAACTGGCCCGGGTGTATGGTGGGTCGCTATATACATATATTAATGGAAAACAACATTATTCAAGATACTAATACCTTCTGGGACTACATAAGGCGGATGGCGGAAATGTTAACTCCATGACATGGGGCGAAAAAATGGTACGGGGTGCAGATATTGCCGAGGCGTTTGCAGGTCATTTTAAAATAGTGTATAGTAGTGAACCTCCGCTTCTTGATGTTAAAATTGCTTAAAAAATGATCTCCGATCGGTGCACAGTCTCTTGATGTACAAAATATCAGTGAGAAAGATGTGTCCGACACTATTAAAAAATTAAATAATACTCATTCTCTTGGTCCAGATTTTATTCCAACATTTCTCTTAAAGGGTTGTATGGAACTGATAAAAAAACCACTTTGCTTTTTGTATAATCTTTCCATTAAAACTGGAATCTTCCCGGAAACATGGAAGATGTCAAAAGTTACTCCTATATATAAGAGTGGTTCTAAGTCATCCGTAGAAAACTACAGACCCGTAGCTATTCTTTCTGCACTAGCTAAGGTGTTTGAAATTATAATTAGTAGAATCATCGCTTCCCGAGTAGAACCATTTATAATTGATGAACAGCATGGATTCAGGAAAGGCCGCTCGGTTGAGACAAATCTGATGGTTTTCACGAATTACGTAACGGAAGCACTGGACGCGGGACATCAGGTGGATTGTTCATATAATGATTTTGCCAAGGCTTTTGATACAGTCAACCATGGTGTTTTGTTAAAAAGGCTATATGAGATCTGTTTCTCGGACGGCTTGGTAAAATTAATGGCAAGCTACCTCCAAAATAGAAACCAATTCGTCTCCTACGGTTTATTCGCCTCAGAGTGTTTCCATACTTTCTCGGATGTCCCGCAAGGCTGCAACCTGGGTCCATTGACGTTTTCTATTTTTATCAATAATATTAAAAATGTAATTTTAAACTCGCGCTTTCTGTTATTCGCGGATGATTTGAAGCTTTTTTTAAAGGTGATAAACCTTGGACGATTTTCAACTTCTCCAAGCAGATATATCAAATATATGTGAATGGAGAAGGCGAAATAAACTTATTTTCAATGTTTCCAAGTGTTCGGTTACATCTTTCACTAGGGCCCAAAAAACTTTATTCTATCGCTACAAAATGAACGACCAAAATAACACGAACGTAGAATGTTAAGGATCTCGGCATTAGATTTGTGAGCAAACTGTCACATTTCGCATTTCAATATACAGTACCAACCTTCCAATGGTTATGACTGTTGAAAGAGCTACTGCTATGCTGAACAATATTACTTCGGATATTGATCTGTTCCATGTCTCTGAGAGGGTATTTCGAACCAGGATTCTCTTACACCTTTGATGTGATTTTTGATGATTTTATATATGTTTAATATTTGATTTTGTTTATATATTGTAAGGAGTTGTCGATTGACGATTGACAGCCGAATACAAGCGAAGGCGCATGCGCGCAGAACAGCGCAGAACATACGCAGCACGACGGCCCGGTGTGCTCAGTCGTGAAATAATGAAGTAACAGATAATTCGAAAGCGAAGATTTTAGAAAAGTTCTTACCGCAGTAACGAAACACAAGCGAAGCGGTTCTTTTAGTTTAAAAAGACTATTGAGTTTCCAGCAAATGTTAAATTTGAGATAAAATGTTGAAGCGATAATAAAGGTTTATTTTACGAGTGATCAATTACGAAATACGTTTTTCATTTCATTTCGACCGAGCCACGACACGTAACAATACATTTATATATCTCTAAATTATTCATAACATTTACCAATTAAATTTGTGTTTGTAATGTAAATGTTATATAAAAAATAAATAAATTGAATTGAAAATTGAATTGATTTGAAATTATTTTTCGAAATTTTCTTGTGTAACTTTGTGAATTATATGAAATAACTAGCTCTTCATACCCGGCGTTGCACGGGTTAAGGATTAGTTGAAAATAAATTTGTGGGGGGGAAAACAAAAGTTTGATTTGAACGGTATAGATTTGCATCGGAAATATATCAAGATTAGGGGTAAAAGAATAGGGGGAAATGTCACCTATGTTAGCCGCCGGGACCTAAAGAATAAGTTTCCAAATTTTGAGTCCCATCGGTTGAACGGTACAGATTTGCATCGAAAATATATCAGGGGGAGGGGAAGGGGTATAAGAATAGGGGAATATGTCGCCTTTGTTACCCGCCGAGTCCTAAAAAAATGTTTTCAAACTTTGAGTCCGATCGGTGGAACGGTACAGATTTGCATCGAAAATATATCAGGAGGAGGGGAAGGGGTAAAATAATTGGGAAGAAATGTCACCTATGACCCGTCGGGTCCTAAATGATAAGTATGCAAAATTTGCATCGAATCGGACAAATGGCGTAGATTTGTATAGAGAACAGATAGACAGACTTTGAGTTTTATAGGTATATATAATAACTTTGTTTACCTTAGTTATTTATTTATAACGATTAAAACGTTTTCGATGGTAACGCACCATCTTCATAATGTTACTAATACTAAACTTAAGACTAAAGGACGGCGTGAGGAGTGGGGTGGAGATCAGAGTCGGGTGGGTGTGTGAGCATGGTAATTAAGTGCAGAAAAGGGGACGCAATAGAAAATGTCTTCTTTGTATGTATACGATGGGCTATAAATTTTGGTCATCATTTTTAAATATTTATATCGGCACCTAACAAAGTACATTACTTATTTTATTTATAAGATAAAAATAACCGCAAATTTTCAAGTAATTGTTTCCAAATTTTTTTGACGCAGCAAGCAAAAAATTAGACGGTGCATGAGCTGAGGGCCCACCATTATATCAAGGTGTTACTGTATAGTAGTTTTCTAGACTTTACTGTCATGTGTGTCCAAATGTGGGTGTGTGTGGGCAATAAAATATGTAAGCTTGATAAATCCTTTTTTTTGCGTTTTTAATAGGATGGATTCACAGCTGCAATTATAACTGTCTGGTGGTTACACAGCTTCATAAAAATTCTTGGTCTAGCTGCGGTGTGCGAAGGGGTATTGGATGAATTTAACAACACAAAGAGGATAATTGGAAAATTGGTTCTACTCCCAAACTCCACAGGCAAGTGTGACTTTGTTTTACTTTTGAATAATATTTTGAGGCCTTTAAGATTTCATTGACAAATTAATCGGGATTAAAAAGTATCGTAGCGAGTAGCAATTTACATGTAAGTATTTTGCGTAATCTGTATATTAGGAAAAACAAATATTACCTATTCGTTTTGATTCCGGCAGAAATTAACCAGGAAACCTAATTTATGCTCTAGTAATTAATTTACTTTACTAATTGTTTTAACGATAAGGTATGGTCTAAATATTTTTTATGTAGGTATTTTCTAAGAACACGTTAAAAAATATAGAGGTATCATTACCAGCTGCAAAAATTTATGTATAACTAGTTCATGAGAAAAGACTAAAGATGTCTCTAGCATAGTGAATTCAAATAAACGAAAGATTCTCAGATTTGAACATAAAATTTTTTTAGAGGCGGAGAAATTTAAATTGAAATAAAACACAGAAAAATGTTCTTTTTATATCCAACAAATTGGCTTTATTTGACAGATATATTTATGGCATTAACATTGAAAATAATTTCGGGCATGTGGCTGCGCATACGTAATCTGGAGGTCCAATTTTCAAACACTCTTTGTTGTAAATCAGGCTGTAATTTCGGCAATATTGCGTCGAATGTTGGCTTCCAAATGCTCAAATGTGTCTGATTTATTGACGTAGATACGAGTATATTATTTTACTTAACCCCATAGAAAATAATCTAATGACGTCAAATCGCACGGAAAAGGTGGCCAGTTAACAGGTCCATTTCCTGAAATTAATCGTTCGTCAAATGTTTCTTTCAGTAAATTATTTTAAGGCGTGCTTTGTGGCATGCCGCCGTACTGATAAAACCACATGTTTGCAACATTAATGCCTTCCAATTGGGCTACGAAAAAGTTAGTAATCATGTCTTTGTATCGCTGACTGCAACGTTTTGACCATCATCAGTTTTTAAATATATGGACCAAAGACGCCACCGGGCGTATAAAGAGCACCAAATGGTGACTTTTTTTGAATATAATGGTATTTCGACAATGATTTGTAGATTATCATAACTCCAAATGTTTGTTTACTGATATAGCTCCATTTAACCAAAAGTGTGCTTCGTCACTGAACACATTTGGATTGTGAAAATTGGGCCTCCAGATTACGCCATGTATACGCCAGCAACATGCCCGCAATCATATTCAAATATTAATGCCGTAATATTATCTGTAAAATAATAATAATTTCATGGATATTAAAAACATTTTTCTGTGTTTTATTTCAATTTAAAGTTCTCCGCCTCTGAGAAAAATACCCTTTATAAAGGACATTCAAAATGTGATAATGTGTGGATGTTCTTACAGTGGAATTGGTGAACGTTGCATTGTGTACAAAGAAATCAAAAATATTATAATATGAACATTTAAACGTGTATGTAAAAAATATTAAAATAATTTAAACATGTATGTACATGAACATAGTAAAAATATATACATATAAAGAGATTTATGCCATAAAAATACAGTTAGATGAACATTGTTACTATTATTATTATTAATTTTATATTTATATATACAACTGTAGTCAATCCATCATCATTTAAGTACTCAATATTAATTTATTGCCGTAGATTGGACGTAGGTATTTTAATAAAATTAAAGGTTTCTTTAATATTCGTAAAAGAAAACGATATTTTCAAAACCGTCTGGTTTCCATAAAGTCAAGTCGTTAAATACAAAGATAATTCTATAATTTTACTGTCAATTTTATACTTGGATTAGCGAAGTATTCCAGTTGGTAATAATTTAAAGGCCATAAGGTAAAGAAATCAAAACAGATGACTTACAATTGGATAAATAATTAGCGCGCGTAATACGAAACGCAAGAACAACGAAGATAGCACACAAGACTTGGCGACTGCTGTAGGAAACGGTTTATTTGATGCGGCACTCTAGTCGATAGACGGCGGTCTGTGTCTATGTACATATTCTCCATAATATGTGATTAATACTAGATCTCGAGTTAAACTCGATTTTCGAGTAACATAATATGCTCATGTATCAAAAGTTGTTTGCTTCTGCGAAGTAGCCTTTTTTCATCCCTTGACGCACATTACATTACTGCATTCGGAGTGCCGTGCTGGTCCACAATTTACTTTATTAATATTTTTAATATTTAAAGCATTAACTTTGTGGTTAGACATTATAACAGAGTGTTAGATAAATTGATATAAACCACTACCATATTTTAGGTCTACCGGTTTCGAGACGTACCCCACTCTTCGTTGTATACAACACTATATACGACAACCAAAGTATTGTTAAATTATTATTAAATATTATGTTTATGTTTATGTTAATTTATATAGCGCCATTTTTGCGTAAAAGACGCTTCAAGGGCGCTTTACAGGTGCGACATCCCGAAAAAATGAATTTTTAGGCTCTTCTTGAAGTGTTCCTGATTTTCCATAGATCGCAGCACTGGAGGCAGCTGATTCGGCAAAGCTGAAAGCACGTTGCGCAAACTTAGTGCCTCCAGGTCTCCTTGGTACTATTAGCCTGCAGAGTGCTTCCGATTCAGCTGACCGCAGTGTGAGCCATCTTCCAGTGATATTGTCTGGGATACAGAGGTCGATCAAATATTGCGGTGCTTTTCTTTGAAGACTTTTGTATTCACCATCAGAGAGAGCTTGAAATTTATCCGCTCTGGCAGGTGAAGCCAATGTAGCTGCTTCAGCATTGAGGGTATCCGCGAGAACTTTGATGCCTTGAATATAAGTCTCGCCGCAGCATTCATCACTGACTGAAGCCTGTCGAGCCGAGTCCTAGGCTGTCCTGCATAAATGGAGTTACAATAGTTCAGCCGCGAGATGACGTACGTACTAATCAGTGACCTTGCTGCGTCTGGGGGAAGGCATTGTGTAAATATTGGTGAAAAGTTAAGAATACTATGGTTGTAGTGTATAGTGTTGTGAACATAGTAGTGTAGTGTTGGTCCTGACGAAGAGACGGGTACATCTCGAAACCGGTAGACCTAAACTAAAGTCTGGTAGTGGTTTATACAAATTTAACTAACACTCTGTAATAATAATAAATTTAATTTAGAAAATATATCCATTCTGAATACTTATAAATATTTCAGATATTTATGAAAGACAGCGACTACAGCGATTCTACAAGTACCTGACCCGCCGCCAGCCTGACGTCACGGCCTGCCGCATGTTCTCCTTCAACTTCGCCTACGTCACCACCGTGGTGGCCGTCGTCACTAGCTACTGCATCATTTTGATAAACGAGCAGATGAACAACGTTTCGTACGGATGAAATACTCAGTGGTGAATTTGGATTCAAGTTCTGATACGGATTCAATTATTTCCCACCTGATTTCAATCTATGAATGTTTACTCATTTTTAATAATATTTTTTATTTGTGTGTTCTGAGAAAATAAAAAAACAATCTGGATTTCTTTCTACTTTTTCTTCTTCTTCTTCTTATATTCTATCGGAGATCGGCGATAATTCAGGCGATTACGACTTTATATGCCTCCGCGCGGAACAACTCAATCGAGATACACTTGTACCAGTGCCTCAAGTTACGCAGTCATGAGATGCGGCGTCTTCCTATGCTTCTTTTACCACTTAATTTTCCCTGGATAATGAGTTGGTTTAGACTATATTTTGGTCCTCTCATAGTATGTCCGAGATAGTCCAACCTTCCTGTCTTGATAGTATGCAGCACTTCTCATTCTTTTTCCACACGCCAGAGGACATCTACAGATAACATTTTTCAGGCGTATTCTAGTGTATATGTTGAATAATTCAGAAGAATATCATTTGCACATTAAAAAGAATATTGATTAATTTTCCACTTAAAATATAGAGAGATCATTACCAGCTATGAAATCAATGTATACTGTGTAATGGATGACTTTATGAAATATATGTATATATGAAAAAACTGTTTTAGAAGATATTTATAAATTTCAAAAAATTTATGTGGATGTTCTTAAGGTTGAATTAGTGAAGGTTACATTATTTAAAGTGATCATTTAAGTCAGATCATACAGGTCGTAAGCCTTAGGCCACCCTATAAAGACTTGTAAAAAAATAATTGTTTTACTATTTTATAAACAAACTATTGGTTTATGGGAGAATGCACTATATACATAATTGTTTTATACAAAATTTTAATTTATTTCTTTTCTTTGTTACAAAAAGGGAAATTGAAACGTATTTATTATTCTAGTTAAAATAAAACAAAAAAATTGTGTTACATTTGTTTATCAAGAGGTGGTGACTGACAAGACGATTATTTTAAAAATGTAAAATATAAATGTAAATAAAAACATGTCTGTGTTGTTGTGTTGTTGTGTTGTGTGTTGTGTGTTTATATAATTGATAAGTACAACAAATTGGAGTGGAGTCGAGTTCATTATTAAATTGAAAGCGCTTAGGCGTTCATATTTTACTGAAAACTGGATTAAAACTTAGTGATTAAAATAAATTACCATTTTTCATAAAAATAGGTACTAATTACTTTTTTTACTTATTGTTAATTATTATTTCGGGAGCAATCATCTCTTCTTCATGCCATGAAATGTACTTCTATGAAAACTAATAACTAATGGTGGGAGGGGTTATAAAAGGGTGTGGTTGAAAATTATATTATAGAACAAATTTCCAATAACAATGGTGATAACCCCAATTGATTTACGGTATTTCACAACTCTTAATTAGAACTCACGGGTAAATTAGATGCAGTTATGCTGAAAGCGTCCAACCCAAAAAACATGGAATTGAGAAAATGGCTTCTGAAAAATTGAAACTAAAAAAAGTAGAACGTTGATATTTAATTAATTATGTAATATTTTGCGTAGGGCTCATTGTAGAGATATTTTTATGGTTTTTCAATGTAGTTAAAAGATTTTTTTATTCTTACTAATATACGACGCATTTTAAAAATTTGATTTTTTATACAAACATTCTAAATGTACGAAAAACAGTACTTTTTTTGTATTATGTGGGTTGGATATATTCTATCTTACTCAATATCTGTCTGTCTGTCTGTTCTCTATACAAATCTACACCTTTTGACCGATCTGACCCAAATTTTGCATACTTAGTCTTAAGGACCCGACAGGTAAAAAGTATGATATTCCCCCCCCCTTGATATATATTCCATGCAAATCTGTACTGTTAGAACGATTGGACCCATATTTTGCATTCTTAGTATTAAGGACTCGGCGGGTAATATAGGCTGCATAACCCCATCCCTTTTAACCTCCCCCCACCATGATAATTTTTCCATCCAAATCTGTACCGTTTGACCAATACGACCGATCAGACCCAAATATTGCATACTTTTTTTTAGGACCGGCGGATAACAAAAGCGACATTTCCGCCCTCCCCGTTTACCCCCCCCCCGATACATTTTTCATGAAAATCTGTATCGTTTGACCGATATGACCCGAGTATTGCACACGTATTTTTAGGGACCCAGTGGATAAATACTCCACGATCAACAGGCTTTCCATCCTAGGAAACGAGTATGCACAAATTGCAGATATTCTCAGCGTTAACTTAAGTCGTTACCGAAATCTCCTTAATGAACATTTTACCGCTAATTTATTTGATAAAACTTTGTTAACACTTATATGAATACATGTCTTTGTTCATACTGATATACACTTTTTAATTGTCTTTACTTAATTTGGGATATATGTACTTACCAAAAATATGTTTTTTTTAAACATTCTATCACACAGTATTAATTTGTAAAGAGATGAACAAAACCCCGTTTGTATGAGAGGGGATTGGATCAGTGCAGAAGAATGTCCCCCTTGTGTCTATTTAAGGCACATTTTATATACGCATCATTCTTGCATAATAAAATCCCCTAGCAAACAAAAATACAACAATTATTATAAAATATACTATTTTATAAATTTCATGTGCATGTATGTATGCACATGTATACATTTGTAAATGATTATGCAAGTAGATATATATTTATTTATATATAATGTACACTGTTATCTAGATATGTATTAAGATTTTTATTTTATTGTAATAGGTGTAAACCGTACAAATGAAATAAATGACATTTCCTCCCTCCACCCTTAACCCCCTCCTCCTGTTATATTTTCCATGCCGATTTGTACCATCTGACCGATCTGATTCAAATTTTGTGCACTTTTTCTTTAAGACAGGCGGGTAATATAGGCGTAATTTACATCCATTGTTTTTCTTAGAGTTTTTGTGGTTTTATGGGGAAACAATGGAATATGTCCCCCACAAATTTATTTCCTTCGATTATAGTAGTCTTTCTAAAATCCATACATTTTTACAAAAACAGGTGATTGGTGCAAAACGCATTAACCGATGGTTTACACGATAAATTTCTATAAACCAAGTTGATACAACCGGCTCTTAGACATACGTTAGCAAATCCATTTATGGTAGAGTAAAGAATGAACGAATTTAACCATAGTGTACCAAAATAAATGTAAAAAGCATTTTATCTTCATGTGAGCAGAATGACAGATTCCAGAGCCGCAAAAGTAGAAAGAGACAAAGCATCCCAGGGAAACAGACTTCCAGAACGACCACCTAAAAGGCGGAGAGACAGCTGGCAGTTGCTACATTGTCTTCCCCACAGCAGCCACGACAGGTCAATAGGTCTTAACAAAGCAAACGTGGAGAAAAAGAAGAATTCTTTATGGTTGAAAAAATTACAAATATTGTAGAAAATAAATAACTACTCTCTATCTAATAACTAACGTACTCTCAACACAACTTTTTTTTTATTTTGTTAAAATTTTGCTGGATAATATATCTTAGTAGTAATTGATCAATCTTAGTAGAAGAGAGAGATAACTTAGATTAATATAAAAAAATGGAAAGAAGTATGCTTAGAGATGCTGATCGGACGGGGATGTTTATATAGGGGTTGTTCAACTTTTTATCCACTATTGTGAAGAGTGTCATTAGGTCTACGATTTTCCGTCCTTTTTAAAAAGTGATTAAGTCGCACGTTACAGTTAAGTCAATACACATAAAGAAAAACATTTTGTTTAAAAAATTTGGTTAGCTTTCCGATTGCTGAATAAGTCACTCACTTGAGTTCTTCCTTAATTCTTTCATTCTTAACAAAGCAAAATTATTTTTACATTTGCTGTAGCGAAAACATCCCAAAAGCACCCAGGCCTGAGTAAATCACATACATGCATTGTGACCTCATAGGGAATCGAACATGGCACCCTCGGAATGAAAAGTCAGTGTGATATTGAACTTCGAGGCTAGCAGGACTAATAATCGTGGTAGAGGTAAGTAGGCTTGACTCAAATTAAAAAACTTGATATAATCAAATCAAACTGTATAAATAAGGAGTTCATTGCTATAGTGAAGTTAATTAACGATCAAGATATAACCGCTGAAACTACCAACAAATTTTTTTTTATCATGCGATGCGCGAAAAAAATTGGATAAATGGCATGCGTCTCTGCGAGTATTCTGAACGGTAAAAATTTAACATTTTACCCGATTCAACTTAGTGCTGAGGATATAATTTTATCTAAAAAAGTTATACAATTCCAAAACATTTTGACAATCCCCTTCAAAAAAATTTATGAATTTACTGTTAAATTGTCATTTGTGATGAATAGACATAAGTGTGTAATTTTTATTTTTTAATTAGAAATATTAATGGTTTATGTTGCCGATCGTTCAATAATCGTTTGATTATTTATTACTATTTACTTACGCCGAATTTAATTGACTTTAGTACTTCATAGATTAAGGTGGTTTTAATTATTCAGAGTCAATACCGTGGAAAATATTATATAATATAAGTAGAAGTGGTCAAATTGCCAGTCGGGAGACGATATTGTTTTGGGTCAGTGTATAACACGAAGAACACATTTCTTAAACTCTAACCATATTAAAATCTAATCTTCTACAATGTCACCAACAAACTCTTTCATCCCTTCCGGTTACCAAATAACTAACGGCCATTTATTTAAAAACAAGATAGAACCCTTGAAATTAGTCCATTCAATTTTCGGCCTAAGGAGTTTTAAGATGAAGGGATTATGTTTTTCGAAGCCAGATTGGCGTATG
This sequence comes from Agrypnia vestita, assembly GCA_016648135.1. Classification (NCBI taxonomy): domain Eukaryota; kingdom Metazoa; phylum Arthropoda; class Insecta; order Trichoptera; family Phryganeidae; genus Agrypnia; species Agrypnia vestita. Next base: position 128,349 of record JADDOH010001201.1, read on the forward strand.
CAAATATACCAAATTCTTCTTGTAGTCATTAACTCTATTATTTCAATTATAATACCAAAGAAAATGTATACATCGACAATCGGTACTGTAGCTACGGCGTTGATAGATTTGACGACTTTTTTAAGCGTGACTGGGAGTTGGCTCACGAATGTTAATTCCATTAATACTATTAAAGTATTTAAAAACTTTGAATTTGCAGAAAGCACTTTTCCAAAACTCAACGGTTTTCTTCGTAACTCAAACATTTTAAATATTGGCCTGCATTTGTTGTACTTTAGTTTTTATATTATTAAAATTATATATATTTCTACTGTATACCACAAATATGCAGAGAAATACCATTTAGATGCTTACATAGTGTTTACTAAATTTTTCCACACTTTTCAACTAACGGTAGTAGAATTTTCGGTATACCAATTCTGTATATTGATGAATATGGTTAGTTCTTATGCGAATGTTTTAAATGTATCCATATGTAAGCTATACGAACGGCCTGATGAACACTTCAAGCTCAGAGACCCATTTATGTGTCTAGTGAAAAACAAGATTTTGCAATACGCTGTCGTCGATAATTCTGAACAATTCCAGTTTGGTCACATTAATATTGACACTTTAATTAAAGTTTATGATAAACTAAATGATAACTTGGAGTTGATAAATTCGAAATATAATATAATAGTAAGTCTATTGTTATGGTTTATTAATACTGTATATACTATATTCAGTAACTTGCATTAACATGCAATGTACTTAATATACTTTTACTCTGTATGTTATGTCTGGGCTTTTCATTAGGATTGATATTATTTTAAAATGTCATAGCAACCACACATTTTTTTTTATTTTACATTTTTATTTATTAATTTATTTATGCTCCATAAATCTACCATGGTTATGTACAAGTTTCTTCAACATTTGGTAAGTATCCTAATTTTTATTAAGATATGCGTTCGTTTTTGAATACTCAACGTGAAACAAGTCTAACTTATGGTCTGTATAATTTAATTACTATAGGATTTTATTCTTCACGATATTTAACCACCAATAAGATACTAAAATGCAAGAAGTGAAAGAAGATAATATCACTGCTGTAGAAGCTAGTGTTACACAAGATACACATTCTTTGATGCCTCGTCGTTCGCAAGAATTGTTTAACGTTAACTCTATACAGTTCTTCTTCAATTCTTCATTACCCATGAAGCTATTATAATTATCTTAGTAAAGGTTAAATTAGCTAGGTTATGTAAACATAATAAATCAAACTGAGTTAATAAGGATGATGGTAAAACATTCATTCTTACATATAATGAAGTCTGTTAATAAAGATAATAACTGCTGAAGCTGCCAACATAAAATTATTATGCGATGTGAGAACAAAAAGGGACTGCGTAAGCTTGATGTATTCATATTAATTTTATTGTGGAAAACGCGCCAAACTCGATTGTATTTATCCCCGACAACGGGGTGGTCGTTTTTTTTGTAAGATTTCGGAGTCAAGGGTTTGTAGTGATACCTGCCTACCTACCGGTGTATAAAGTGGTCGCCCCTGTCTCGCGCGACCGAAGCTACCAGCTAAAAATTTCGTTTTTATAAATTATTTAATACAAATTCTATTTCTAATATGAGGAGCTTAACTATTCTTCACCGCGCTCTTACTGTCCTGAAACCGCTCGCATAAATAGCTGACATAACTAGAAGCATGTCTACGTAAATAAATATCTGATTAACCTTTTTTTTTCGAAAGAACTGAATTGAAAATGATAGAATTGTTCCCTAACATCGCGACACCTTCGTAATGTAGTTTATCGATGTTTAATTAATATCAGGACTCTAATATGTTTAAGTAAATATCATTCTAGACGCTGATACTATATAATGGCTCGTGATGTCGTTTAACCTAATCTATTAAAATGTATATTTACACGTAATTATCTATGAAAATAGCTCATGATGTCGTTTAACCTAATCTATTAAAATGTATACTTATACTATTATTTTTCTTATAATGTTTCTTATAATGTTATTATCTATAAAATGTTTCTTATAATGTTATTATCTATAAAACTATTTTTCTTATAATGTTTCTTATAATGTTATTATCTATAAAATTGGCTCGTGATGTCGTCTAGTACCCACATTGTGACGCAAAGCAACCCGAAGTTCTTTGAGAAAACGTGTTGTATTTCCAGTGATAAAACCATACGAGAGAGAACAAATTTACGCTACATAATTTAATTCGGACGGGGGAGAAAAACATATATGGAAACAAATTTATGAAAAACATAAAAAAATTCAGTTATTTGGATAAATTTCCTACCTTTTGATTTGAAATATTGAAGTGAAGATCTCGCCTCCTCTGTTCATGAATTTGGAAGAAGGAAACATTTATATAAATTCTAATTACATTATGAATGCTCGAGGGTGACCGGTTCGAAGTAGGTTTTTATTTTATTAGCAGCCCGTGAATTTAAGATACTTAAAATGATTTGAAGACTGTGATGAATCACCTGTTTCTATAGATTTTTTTTTTATTTTATTATTTTTATTTTGAACTCTAAGATGATTTAAATGCTACGCGGGGAAAAATTGAGCTAAACTGGCCGTAGTATTGGAGCTACAAAAATTTGGGAATGATGAAACGCTAGTATTGGGAGGGAGTTAGTAGCGATTGATCGGATATAGGTTACGGGCAGTTACTATTCAATTTTTATAAATCATATTGATCTTGTGGTAAAGCCGCGTTTGGTACAAATGGTTGACGATCGGCGCGGTCCGAGCGGTCCACATGTGCTTCCCAAAAAAAATACTGAACACGGCTTTCGTAGATTTGGGTCGCGATTATTGCGTTTAGGGCCGTTAAAAAACCGATTAACGTCTACTCTAAGGTGACGATGATATTGACAGTTCCACGAGGTTTCTGAATTATTGACTTTTTTGCTCGGGTTTTGAAATCGTTTGAGAGCCGTATATCTTCATCTCGAGTGGATCCCCGTGCAACAGAGAGGCAGAATATTGAGCAAAACTAAGGAAGGCAGGTCTAATCGGGGGATCGCGAGAGGAAAACGCCCATAAATAATTTATAAGAATTGGCCGTGAAGCACGGATAAAACGTATACGATGTACCAGAGGGGTGACCTTAACTGAGCGGATAATGATTTAATTTCGTTTCGCGGGAGTCGGATAACATAGGCAGATAGGAAAGTTAACTATAATTCCATTATATTTATCTGTAGACTAACGCTCTGTCGAGAAGCGAATAATGATTCATTTTCGTTTCGCGGGAGTCGAATAACGTAGGCGGATAGAAAAGTTAACTATAGTTCTATTATATTTATCTGTAGACTAACGCTCTTCAGGCTTTTACAACAGATAGGTAATTGTGCAATGACGGTATATACGGTTAGGAAAGAGATAACGATAACGTGTAAGCATATTAATGGCACGACAAGAAAATAATATACTCAAATATAGATACAATATATTAACTATGTAATCACTACAAACCTGTCCGACGTTAGCGTAGTTTCAACAGGACGGGTAACGTGTATACGATTGGCTATTCTAGCTCAGATTTCGCCGGGTTTGGTAGTAATAACCACAAAACATAATTGGAACAAGTGTATCTAGATAAGAATATTGTAAATAAAATAATATGAATTTGCGGCCCATATACACATGAAATAAAAGGATAAAGCGTATGGGGATCTTATAGATGGATGGATAAATGAAACAAATACATATAGGAGTAAATGCAAGTAAAAAGCAAGCATATAAGTACCAAAAACATAGGAGAACATAGTGTGATAGAAATTCGAAGACGGGAGGAACAATAATGTGAAGTGGAACGGATATAGCAAGAGCATGTAACAATGATAAACGTACAAATACAGACAACTCCTTGAGACCGATTCGACAGATACTAGCAATCTTTCAACACACCTCTAAGAACATGGTGAGCGGTATATAGTTATCAGCGGAGGCGTCCAGTGCCTTGGCAATAAATGAGCACTGAATTAATCCGACGCCTTGCCTGCGGCACTGGAGGTTTATTTACTATTTGTTTTATTTGTTTTCATTTATTGGGTTTCTTACAGCCATATAATTAATCAATCTTTGAAGAAAAGACAATAATTGATGCACAGAGTTTTGGGCCAATTACGCGAAAACACATACATACAATCGATAAAAGAATAATAAAAACATGTCAAATAGTGGGTTGTGTGAGTGTGTATCTGTGTGTTTATTTATTTATTTATTTATTTTGTTTTGGGAAAAAAAATTAAAAGCAAAACGATCCTAAAAAAATCTTCCACTGAATTTAAAAATTTAATTTAACTTACATTAATAGTTTATTGTGTTATAGCGAATAGTACTCTTCCAGTATTATATTGTTCGAGAATATTCACTGTCTATGTAACATAGTTACTTTGTGGATCAATCTTACTGCCAATAAAAATAATAATAAATGGTTACAAATTATGTTTAAATTCCGCAACGGAGGGAGCTAATACGTCCCTGTGCGCGGAGAGTCGCGGCCAAAAGACAGGATTCATTGGATGATTCACGAGAAAAGATCGCCCAAAATTAATTTAAAATTAGGTATAGTACCTTTGGATGATTGTTATATCTAGGTATGCAGTGTGCACGTGGTGAATATATGGAAATTGATCCCATGATATAGCGGCCAAGAAACGTTAAATTTCGTATAAAGACGAGTGAAAATACGGGAGAACGGGACATGATAATGGTAGATAATGAAGAAACATCAACTATGATTAGGGGAGTACCCGATAGATTGTGGTTACGGTTGATCAAACGACAATATAGACTGAACTTAGAAATTAAATATTAAAAATTAATTATCGCGCTTGTGAAGTGAGTTCAAACCGTCTGAAGCCACCAAGTCCGTCCCAAAACGGGCACAGGGATGGAGATAGAGACGGCAACAGGAGGTGGGATCAACTGACATATCCGAGTGGAGATATGGTTTTTTTTGCCAAATTGAATCTTAGGAACAAAGAATTTGGTTTCAAGGAAAGTAGGATATTGAAAATCCTGGAAACACACGACTTAGGACCTTTGGCTGCTAGGGGGGGTTTAAAATGTCAAGACACAGCAGAAATCGGGGAGTTGGTGAACGTCTACGAGAGCGCAAAATCCGCGTCGGTTGTTTTTTTGAGTGAAAGTTACCGTCGACTTAGTGTCCCAGTGGTTATAGTGAAAATTATAGTTTAGTTTTCAAGTGAAAGTGGTATACGGGTAAATATACTCTTCGACATTGCTCACGATAAAAGAAAAGGGGGGTACGGGTTTGATTTTATTTTATAAAGGGTAATTAATTTGGCATATTAGAACTTCGGAAATTACTGCGCTTTATTAAGTTGATTAGTCCGGCATATATAGAACTGATATTTGCAGATCTCCGGAAACTAGCTGTGCGTTATAAAGATACCTATTTTATGCTAAACACGCGGGAAATTGTTAATAAATCTTGTAAAAATACCTATCTTATGCTAAATACGCGAGGTCCTGTTAAAAGAGTTTTAACTCAGAGTACGGGTTTGATTTTATTATATAAAGATAATTAATCTGGCATATCGGAACTTCGGAAATCACTATGTTCTATAAAGTTAATTATTTTTGTCGTCTTACTAGGTTCACAGAATAATATTCGCAGAATTTCAGGAAACGGTAGAGTTCAAATTTAGTTAAATTCTCGTTTTACTAAGTATAGTATTGGCGGATCTCTGGAAACTAGCTGTGCGTTATAAAGATACCTATTTTATGCTAATCACGCGGGAAGCTGTTAAAAGATAAAGGAGTTGTTACTAACAGATTCGATTTTAAATAAGTCTTATAAAATACCTATCTTTGCTAAATACGCGAGGTCTCATTTTAATTTTTAAATTTGTAAGGCATATAATATTTCGTTATATGAAATGTTTCGATTAGACCGGGTTTATTTTAGTTATCGAAAGAATATTTAGTTTATTTTAATAATTTTTTTTTGTTTATGGTTAATAGTAAGAGTCCGTTAAAATTATAGCGAACAAATTCTGGGATTAAAAATACGTCTAGTGAAAAATATATAGCTGATCTCGCGGGGTATCAGGTTCAGCCCATAATAATCTAGATTTTCATTTCGTTTAAAATTATATAGGGTAATTCCGTGAGAATCGGGGTTTATTTACACTTTCACAGATGTGTAAATTCCATTATTCTAAAAAATTATATAAAATAATCTCGTGAGAGTCGGGACTTATTTACAATTTTACAGATGTATGAAATTTCATTATTCTAAAAAAATTATATAAAATAATCTCGTGGGGGTCGGGGTTTATTTACGGTTTTACAGAAGTACAAGTTTCACTATTTTATAAAGTATATAAAATTGCTTCCGTTCGGCCCGGGTTATCTTATATTATATAGGAAAACATAGGTCCCGCGCTATTAAAACATATAAAAACGTTTCATGTGGCCGGGATTATTACGCGCGTTGGGGAAAGTCTATAAGGTAAAAAAATATGTTTAATTTGATTCTGGTTATTTTATATTTTATGAAAGATATTTGCCTCGCGGACTTAAACTATGGAAAAATGTTTCAATCAGTTCTGGTTATACTTTAGGAGTGATGTAAACTTCGCGGTTGTATAATTTGGGTTACTTTGTATTGTACGAAAACGTAAATCTCGCGTATAAAAACGCGTATAAAAAAACGTATATCATGTATTCAAACATATAAAAACTTCTAGTACATTGTTTCGATAGACCGGGGTTGTATTATACTTATAAAGATGTTATAGGGCCTCGTTATATTGAAAAATATATAAACCGCCTGGGGCCGGGTCTCCTTATTTATAAACTATATAAGATTTCGTTACATTTAGTTATATAAAATGCTATCGTTCGGGAATTCGCGTTTCATTTTAAGCATATATAAATATAGGGTCCCGTTTTAAACAATGTTAGTGTTTCGGTTAGAATTCGCGCCTTCATTTAGTAAATATGAAACATGTAGATTTCAATTGGAACTATTTTAAAATGTTTCGTTTAGAAATTCGCGTCTTGTATTATAAATGTGAAAATTATAGTATTCGTTTTGAGCTAAAACGTGTGAACATAGAAACACTACAGCTTTGACCGCTATTTTGTTTACGATGCCTAGGACATTCTTGCGGTGTATTAGGC